>JANTQI010000030.1:0-313608 GCA_032988985.1 Emmonsiellopsis sp. PD_5 | reverse complement strand
GTTAAATGAGATTAGCATTGGGGCAGATATGAACATCTTCTTAAGGCATTTAAAGGCAGTCTCAGCTTTTTTAGTCCACTGGAATGGCTGGTCTTTTTGCATGAGGTCTATGAGAGGTCAGATGATGTCAGAAAAATCCTGGATGAAGCAGCAGTAGAAGTTCATAAAGCTTAAGAAGCCTTGTACATCTTTTACTGTTGTAGGGGCCTCTCATTCTATGATGGCAGTGACTTTCTTGGGGTCCATGCAGACTCCCTTCCCTACCTCTATGATGAAGCTGAGGTAGGTCATCTCTTTAACTTTAAATGCACATTTATCAATGTCAACTGAGAGGCCATGTTTGCAGAGTTAGATGAGGACTTTTCAGACCTGCTTGCAGTGCTGCTTCAGGGATCTGTCAGTGAATATAAGGATGTCATCAAGGTATGCAGAGGCAAATTTGTCAAGGTAGTCACATAATGCCCAGTTGATATACCTTTGCCAGGTGCTTAGAGCATTTATGAGGCTGAAGGGGGTGACTGTCCATTCAAACAGGCCATATTAGGTTTGAAAAGTAGTCAACCACTCATCTCCTTCTGTGATGTGGATCTTGTAGAAAGCAGAGATGATATTGAGCTTTATGAACCACTTAGCTTGTCCAATTCATTTAATAGTCTCATTGATCAGCAGTAACAGGTAATGATCTTTATGGGTCAGGCAGTTGAGATCATGATAGTCAACACATAATTGGAGGCCATTACCTGGCTTCTTAGTAAACAGCACAGGGGCACTGGCAGGCAAATTGCTGACTCAGATGAAACCCTTATCCAGGAGGTCATTAAGAGTCTTATGAAGCACTAGAAGCTCATCATGGGACATGTTGTATAATAGGCCCCATGGGGGCTGTAGGTCTTTACTATTTACTTTCTTAAGCTTGATATGGTAATTGTGTGTGCTGTGATGAGGTGGAAGCTTATCAGCAACTTTATGATCAAAAATGTCAAGAAATTCATGGTAATGCAAAGGGAGGATGGTTACAGAGTCAGTCTTCAGTTTGCTGGAGAGTCAGAACAGTGCTTTCTCTATGTCAGCCATGCTGGCAGTGAAAATCTTAACAGGTAATTAGTCCTTAGTTTTTCAGTTGCAGTAGCAGAGGAGATTATAGGCATTTGCAGAGATCTAATGGAGGTCAGAAGCAGTCTTATAAACATTGTCTTTAAAGATGTAAAAGTCTTCTGGGAACACTATGCATTGGTTTCAGACATTAACTAGGGCTTGATTATTGAATAATCATGAAAGGCCAAGCATGAGATTGCAGGAAAGGTTCTCAATCTCATATGCATAGGTATTTTCTTTGAGGCATTCTCTGATGTTAATATTAAGTTTCACCATATTTCAGATGAAGTTGCCAGTGTCTCCATTGACACCTTTAAGTCTTCAAGGAGGGATTGGAATACACAGGAGCTTATAACAGCTAATCATATGAGAATGAATCATTATGTAATAATAGCAGTCACTGTCTACCATAGCATTCATATTAAAGGAATGATTTACTACAATAGGTACAAGGATTGCAGGAACAGTCATTTTCATCTTAAAGATTTTTCTATCTAACTCTGGGCACTTCTGCTTGCAATTTCAGGCAGAAGCTAGTCTTTTTCCAAGTCTAATTGGGCATCTTCAAAATTTTCCTCTTCCTCAGTCTTTATTTGCATGGGGGTGGCTCAGACAGGTGTACATTTTAGAGCAGACTTCAGTAGGACATAAGAGTTTGAACAGTTTGCAGCCCAATGGCCAGGTTTATTGCAATTAATGCAAACATTTCAGGCACAGCAATCATTCACAGTGGCAGCAGTCATGTTTGAGACACAGGCCACATTTGCATGGGCAGTATACTCCCAGTTCATAATATTGGGATTAGCAGGCAGAGTGGCAGGCAGTGCAGAGAAGCCAGGGGTAGTAGGATTGCAATGGAATTGGCCCTGGATAGCCTCAATCTGGGTCATGTTATTCTCAATCTCATGTAACTTGGTGGTATACTTATGGTACAACAGTGGTTCAGAGAGAGTAATGGTCTGCTGAAGAAGTTTGACATTAATTGCCTTCTTAAGAAGTCCCTTCTTGATTATATCATCCTAGAACTGGCTGTTCACCTCTAAGATCTTCTGGTTGAATTGTAAGATGAAGGTGGCAATTAATATATTGTACTGGCAGGCACTCTGGAGCCAGTTTAGGGCTTTCTGAGCATACAAGGGGTCAATAAAAAGGATGTCTAACTGATGAAGAACAATTTCAGGCAACAGTACATTATCTTTGTTAGCCTTCATCCATGAATGGAATCAGGTGACAGCAGTTTCAGTGAGCTTATTATAAATATACCACACCTGGTCTTCTGAGGTCCCAATGGCTGCACTGTCTGTGCATATCTTAAATGTGATCTTAAGGCATCATTCTGGGTAGTCAGAAAAATTCTCTCCATTGAAGGTAGAGATAGAGTCAAGTTTTTCTTTCAGGCATTTGTGTGGGTCTCCCAATGGAGCTGTCAGAACAGGTGATGATATAGGGGTCTGAGTCTGATTTATAAGGCTCTGAACCTGCTTAGCAAGCATTTAAATTTACTTGCAGAGCTCAGTTGCTTCAATCTCTTGTGGAAAGTAATTATTAAGTGACAGATTCATATCCATAGCAGCAGATTCATAGGATTATTTGGAGTCAGAGAATTTAAAGGTAAATCTCATAAGAAATTGGTGAGTTAATGCAAACCATCAGAGCTCTCACACCTTTCACTGACACAGCATTTAGTATAGCAGAATAGTATAACAGGTTGTATAAAGCTGGTGTCCCATGTGGACCTTTTGCCAGCACTGCAGAAGTTAAATATCAGATTTCAGAGAAGTCTGCAGAATGCACAATTGCATGTTAAATTTCAGCAGGATCAATAAGATGCACAGTTGCATATTAAAAGTAATGGAGTTTTAGGGGATCTCTGACAAGAGATCAATGAGTGAATTCAAAATGTAATGGGCTAACTTAATGTATTGAATGCTAGCTACACTATATAATAAGATTGAATTTACTGAGAAAAGGAAAGAGAAAAGAGCATGAGATTGCAAGATTGTGCAATATAAGAGAAAGGAAATATGCAAGGTCAGAGTGGATTAACATTAGCATGGAGGCCTCTGATTGGTCAGGCAACTTCCCACAGAGGCCTCTGATTGGTCAGGTAATTTCCTGGCTCAGGGCCAGGAAATTGGAGAATCATTCAGGCTGATTGTATGATCAGAGCTGCGAGGTCCAACAAGCTATGAAATAGGGGTATAAGGGCAGAGCCCTTCACATTATCAGAGCTTTCTCACCTTTTACTGACACATTATCTGGCTATACTGAATGGTTATATGAAGCTGGTGTCCTGGGTGGACCTTTCACTAGTACTGAGTTTTAGATATTTTAGAGAAATTGATTTTTCAGAAGATTCTACTGTACATGTAAGTCACATTTAGGACATGCAGATTACATTTGGAAGTTTTAATATAAAAATCTCTGACAAGAGATCAAGGAGTAATTTTAAAATGTAATGGGCTAGATTCCTATTACAGATGAGATCTAGCTATACTATATATAAAGTTAAAATCACTGAAGAAGAAAAGGAAAGAGAAAAGAAAAATATAAGATTATATAATATAAGAGATTTTCAGGTAGAGCAATGTTCCCCCAATCTGGCAGTCAGGTGAATGGCAGCCTCTGATTGGCCAGGTGATTTCCCAGTCCCAGGCTGAGAAATTCTGATTAGTTGGTTGGTCAGAAGAATGGCAGCCTCTGATTGATTAAATGATTTTTAAGCCCTGGGCCCAGAAATTCCTGATTAATCAGATGAGATATTAAAGAAAGATTGGGCTGATTATGCAATTAGAGCTATAAGGTTCAGATAAGCTATGAGATAGGAGTATAAGGGTGCAGCCCTTCACAGTATTACCCCTCAGCAACTGTTAGTCTATCACTAGTTACTACACTGAGATTAAACATACCAGAATGAAAAAATGGTAAATTGATTGATATACCCCTTATAAACAGCATAATATTTCTTATACTTCTTCTTGTTCTTTCTCTTCTACTGCAGAGAAACCATACTGTAAATCTACCAGAAAATCTAGACTTCAGAGGGATAAATAAATTCACAAATTAATTAATAGAATGGTTGAGGGTTTAAGAATGATGTTTAAGATGAGTAAAAAATAAAGTCAAAGAAGCTGAGATGCTTCAAACAGCAACATAAGGCTCAAGCTGTGACATGTGGCCTATAATCTTAAGAATATTAAGAGTAACAGGCTCACTGTTTGATCTACCAATCTCTGGCCACCACAATTGAATAAAGCCCAGGGTACCTTAACCTCAGCCCTTCTGATTCTGCACCACCAGATTGTGGCATAGTCATGGAGTGAGGGGAAATGATGCATCTAATAACCAGTTTAGAAGTAATCTATTAGCTGGTTAAATATTAATTTCACAAGGAACAGAGAGTAAATGACCTATATTTTAATTATACAAAGCATAGTCATATTGCCCAAAATTAAGGGGAAAAGTGAAAGACAATGACACTGAAGTATGTTGAGTAACTTGGCAGTGGTACAGGTGACAAATCTCATTAAATAATATCTGATTCATTGATTACTAGTTTGCAGAGTGAAGCAGAGCAATATATATGTTGTATTAATCCCTGTCAATTGTAGATATTATCCCAATTGGGAGTCTTGGCAAGGAATCCTGCAATCTGATTGGTCCAAATTTAAATTTCAATCATATAACCTAAATGAAGTTTATAACCTTTTTCTTTCTGGCCTAGTGCCCTTCTTCTGGCTATTGCATCCTTGCGTCTTAAACACCTTCAACCTACTTCCTCACCCCTCTTAAACCTCATCATTACTGTGTTTTTCACTCTTTTTACAGTTATATTAGTGTTCATTTGGTTAATTCTACCATTCTACAGCCTTTGAGCCTTTATATGGACTTTAATGATGAATTCTACATTGAAAAGTTGCAGTCATTACAGGAAGATCAGAACTCTTAATTAATTTATCTCTTTCTGTAATTTAGCTGTTAGTCTGTTACTACAGCTTTCTGCCTTAAATGCCATATTGCCCAGGTTTTACAGCTTCTCCCAGATCCTTATTCTGCATGAACTAATAGATTTCTATGCCTAGAACTGTAGATGCATTAATGCTTTAAGTCAGAATAATAAAGCTTTCAATCAACTTGATCTCACTCCCCAGATGGAGTCTTTTTTCAGTTCTCAATCAACTTCAGTTACAACTTCTATGTTTAAAGCATGCAGCTGTTACCTTCTACAGAAGCCTTTTAACCAGTTTCTAGCTTTATAAAACCCAGCCACTACTACCATTATGTGCCTTGAATGTTGCACTCAGATAATCCAGGTTTTACAGCACATTCCAGTTCTTATCTTGCATAAATACTAACTAATTTCTCTGCCTAAACTTACAAACACACTTATGATGCTGTGCAAAATGAAGCTGCTAGAGATGATGAACCTAATCTTCCCCTTCAGCTGCAGTCTTACCAACAGTTCATACAGCCCACAACTGTATCTCAGGCCCAGACATGCATTAATACAGATATCTTATCAGAAATTAAGTTTTATCATCATAGCATTTATAGTTTAAATGCCTCATCCCTCACTAAGGTCTATCAGAAACAAACTAAGATCCATCAAGCCCATTATATAATTAGACATTATAAGTAAGATTTCTTACCAACACTGTCTCTAAGCAATCTGCATGAGCATTAATGCCCCCCCCCCATTAGTTTTTAATTTTTTTTAAAGCTTTTTACAGATTACCCAATCTGTCCATGGTTCTCCAAACCCCCCTTTATCATTCTGTGCACCCTTATTCTTGTCCTTCAGTCAGTCCACCATCTCACCTTAATTCACCTTTATGGCCCCTATGGGTCCCCCACAAACCATCTTTATAATGTTGTCTTTACCTTTGACCTCCCACAGTCCTGCTGATCCCTTCATCAATTAGCCTAATATAAGAGTTAGCAGTTTTTTAGCCTTCCACCAGACTTTACAGCCTGAAGTTTCAATGTCTATTGACACTACAGATATAGAAGCCCTTAAAACTGTCTGAGAATATAACTGTTTATAAATAACTATTACTTATGATCTGCTAATGAACCTGCAGAGTCCTACATTTCTTAATGATTTAGCTTTTAACCCCACTGACTGATAGGATATCAAGGCTTTCCATGCCACACTTAAAGACCTTAAAATGGAGCTTTACAGCCATTGTAAGACATACTGGTTTCAAATAAACCTTAATGGTGACAGTGTTTGCAAACACTATGTTTATATTAACTTAAAGAGACAGCTGGAAAACCCCTATATGTATTCCAAGGATAATAATCTGAATTTAGGTGATGTTGACCCAGATTTGCTGGCCCTCAGCCAGGTTAAGGAAATGCTTATATTTTAAGTTTACATCTCAATTGAGGTTCACCAGGTCCATGACCACCAGTATAAGTATAAGAGGTACATTATCATCTTCCTATGTGATACTGATTATGTCTATGATGTTCTCCCACTGCTCCTTAAGAATCTTAAGATAATTATTCTCAGGCCTTCAAATTCTGCTGATAATCCCCATTTTTAATATTAGTTCTGCTGAGACTTTATGGTTTGCAAAGATACAATTGCTCAGTGATTGATGTACCTATATAGGAATCATCCAGACTATAAAGATATAGTTATTAATGAAGAGGCCTGGGGCCAGCTGTCTGAGAATAGAAATGTATCAGATTAAATTCCTTTTTATAAACTTGATGAGCAAAAACTTACTAATGATCTTGAATTAGACCCTGAAGATGAACAGTTAAATTCTGATGTCCTTAAGGTGCTGGTGAAACACTCTAATGTGTCTAATCTCTTAGTTTCATAGTCTAAGATTGATTAACTCCACCATAAACTTAACCTCTCTGAGTGCCCTAATGTCATAAATTGCACTGTGGTTACACTGTAATTATACAGTATTGCTGATCAGACTGATATAACTTTTCATTAGTATAGCTGTACTCAGCTGCATCAGGCTGGGTAATACACCTTATGCTCATCAGGGTGGTATATGTGCATTACCACTGAATTATTTATATATATCTGGCTGACCTCAGGGTTCTAGAGGTCAGCAATTTGTTTCTTAATCTATTCTAATTATTAATATTGATCCATTCCTATCTATCTATATGCTACTAAGTGACTAAGCCTTTATACTCTGGTTCACACTCCTTTATCCCATTTGTAGTGAAATTAAGTTCTTTACACTATATTAACATTAAGATCTTACCACCCCATTATCTCTGTACTGCAGCTATACCACAACTATACAGTAGTGCTGATCAGACTGATATAACTCTTTACTAGTATAGCTGTACTCAGCTGCATCAGTATCATATGTAAGTGTGTACCTCCTTATCATCACTGCATCTGGTGTATATTGACTATACTATATGCCTCAAACATATCTATCTCTTATGTTAGCACACATTTCTTGCTTAGTCATTTCTTATGTTATTGCACAAATGTATATATACCTTTACAGAAGTTCCTACACATAGGAACTTCAGTGATTAGCTACTTTCCTTCAGATATTCTATCATTCAGTCTTACCTATATCTATATCTATTCTATCCTCCTATTGAGCTCTTCATATCATCTATCAGCCTATACCTCACAGTTTCTAATTACTCTACTTTAAGAGACAGTCTGTTAAGCCAATTTTACACTTTTACTATAACCTCTTTTAAAAATACTTAATGTGATGGGCTAGATTTCTATTACAGGTGAGATCTAGCTACATTATGTACAAAGTTGAAATTGCTGAAGAAGAAAAGGAAAGAGAAGGAAAGAATGTGAAGTTATGTAATATAAGAGATTTTCAGGCAGAGTAATATTCTTCCAATCCAATAGTCAGGTGAACAGTGGCCTCTGATTGGCCAAAGGATTTACTGGCCTGGGGCCAGAAAGTCCTGATTGGTCAGATAAAATATCAGAAAAAGATCAGGCTGATCATACAATCAGAGCTGCAAGGTTCAGATGAGTTATAAGATAGAGGTATAAGAATGCAGCCCTTCACATTATCCCCTTCTACTTGGAGGGTGAGTGGGTGAGATCAGAGAATCAGATGCATGGTTACATGAGCAGAGTCTTATCAGATGGATGTAACTCTTCATATTGGGTGAGCATAGCAGTGTCTTACAGGGCAGAGGCTGGTTCCCATGTTAGAGCTGTATAACCAAGCCATTTCATGAGGTATTAAAAGCTGCAGCCATATGGGCAGCAGTTGAGAATGACTTCTATCTTATATTTAACTTTATTATCTTCTGTGATGATGCTGGGTGGGTGCCAGTCAGTGATATCTTGTAAAGGGAATAGGTCATCAGAAGCTTTGCAGAGCAGATTTGTATGGAAAACATTATGAATCTCAGGTAGCATATTAAGTTAATAGTTATGACTCTTTAGGACCTCAATCATAGTGTACTTCACATGATGATAATCAAGCATGCAAGATGAGCAGTCAGTGATAATATTCTATAGATTTAGTCAGATCTTATCACCCATTTCATAGTGTTCAGCAGATTTATGTGAGGCATTTACATGATCTTACTGGTTCTGTTGAGTATTTATTATGGCAGCTTTAGCTCATTTGCAAGCTTGCTGGAGTTTCAAGATGATGGTATCTATTATCTGGATCAGACTGTGGGGTAATGAAGGCAGTTCAGAAGATTTAGTGAGGTTGAGCACTTTAAGGTTATAGTCATGTAAGAGGAAGAACAGGCTGACATTCATGCTAATGGCATCATGGCTGTTAATTATAAGTTTGGCATGCAGGAAAAGCTCATTCCAGTCATTCTGGGTGTATGAACAGAACTTTCAGAGGTAGGTCTTGGTCATTTGAATCATACATTCAGTGCTGCCATCAGTTTTGGGGTGGTAGGCAGTTAAGAGGTGTCAGAAGATCTTAAGAAGCTGGCATATACAGGCCCAGAGGGCTCCAACAAACTGAGTTCCATGGTCTGAAACAATCATATGAGGTAAACCATTCTGATGGTAGAACAGGCTTCAGAGGAAAACATCCACAATGGTTGGAGCATTCATCTTTTCACATGGTTCTAAGATGACACCTTTGCTTAGACAGTCAACAATGACTAGGATGTTCATACAGTTGCTGCTCTTAGGAAGGCTGACTGCAAAATTAATGGCAACATCATGCCAAATGCATTTAAGAATCAGAAGAGATTTAAGAAGACCTTGGTAGCAGTCTCATCAGGCAGTGATGAATCAGCAGATGTTGCAATTTTAGGTGAATCATCAGATGTCCTACAACATGTTAAGCCAGTAGAAATCTCAGGAAAGTCTTCAGTAAAGAGCTTTACAACCTAGATGGCCAGTCATGAGGAAATCATGAGTCTCCTGCATGATTTGCATATAAAGTGGTTCTGAATTAGGAACCTACTGCCTCCCTCAGAAGCAGAGCAGGCCATCTTAATTAATCATGCACTCAGTGATATTCATGTGGACATATAGCTTAGATGGAAAACAGCACTCATCTTTTCTCATGATGTCAGTCATAGTGCTGAGTAGCTCATCAGACACAGTCATGGTTTCTCAGAGGTCTTTTAATGAAAGTAAAGTCATTTTGGGGGAGGCTTCTTCAGATGGGATTTGCATGATTCTCATAGATATGGGAGATGCATGGATCACATCATATAAGATAGTTTCAGAGTTCTTAATCATTATGAGGTCAAGCAGTCAGTGCTTACAGTTCACTCAGTAGGCATTAAAATCTCCAGAAGGCATGTCTTGTTTACAGTAAGATAGTATGTTCACCATAGAGTTCTCAGTGCCCAGATGGTAGTGAATTATAAAATGAAATCAGCTGAGGAATTCCACCCAGTGCATTTGGCATTTAGAGAGTTTGCAGGTTGTCATGAAATATTAAAGGTTCTTATGATTCATAATGATCTTAAAGTCTTTCACACTGTAAAGTTTAAAGTCTCATTCCTTAAAGCATTAGATGATAGCAAGTAATTCTTTATCATAGATCTCATAGTTGGCTTCAGTGGGGCTGAGTTTCTTCAACATGAAGGCACAGGGTTATAGGACACTATTGCTGTCCTATTACATGAGAGTGCCATCTGTTACATAGCCAGAGGAGTCTGTTTCTACTACAGTTGGGCAATCAGGATTAAAGGAGATGAGTATTAGTATGGAGATAAACATCTTTTTAAGGCATTTAAAGGCACTTTTGGCATCTTTAGTCCACTGGAACTGCTGATCTTTGCACATAAGATTTGTAAGTGGTCATACAATATCAGAGAATTCTCAAATAAAACATCAGTAGAAGTTCATAAAGCCAAAAAAGTCTTATATATTTTTAACAGTTATAGAGGCTTCTCATTTAATGATCATGGTGACCTTCTTGAGGTCCATGCAGACTCCCCTTCCTGCCTTCATAATGAAGCTAAGGTAGGTGGTCTTTTTAACTTTAAATGTGCATTTATCAATATCAACAGGAAGGCTGTGTTCACAGAGCCAGATGAGGACCTTTTAAACATGCTGCTGGTGCTGTTCATGGGAACTGTGACATGCTGCTGGTGCTATTTGCAGGAACTGTCAGTGAAAATCAGGATGTCATTAAGGTAAGCAGAGGTGAATTCATCCAAATAGTCTTATAAGGCCCAGTTAATGTATCATTGCCACATACTAGGTGTGTTCATGAGATCAAACAGTGTGACTGTTCACTTAAACAGGTTATATCTAGTTTAAAAGGTGGTTAGCCATTCATCTCCTTCTGTGATTTGGATCTTATAGAAGGCAGAGATGATATCAAGCTTGGTGAACCACTTGGCTTGTCTGATTCATTTGATCATCTCATTAATAAGTGGTAGTGGATAGTGGTCTTTCTGGGTGAGCCAGTTAAGGCCTTGATAGTCAACACAAAATTGGAGGCCCCTGCCAGACTTTTTGGTGAAAAGAACTGGTGCACCTGCAGGTGAATTGCTGACTTGTATGAAGCCTTTATCTAAGAGGTCATTAAGGGTCTTTCAGAGGATGAGGAGTTCATCACATGACATATTATATAATAGGCCCCACAGTGGCTGGGGGTTTTTACTATTCATCTTTTTAAGCTTGATGTGGTGGTCATGGACTCCATGGAATGGTGGAAGCTTATTGGCAGCTTTATGGTTAAAAATGTTAAGGAATTCATGGTAGTGTGAAGGAAAAATGGTTGTAGAGTCAGTTTTGGACTTCTTGGAGAGTCACAAGAGCACTTTCTTTATATCAGTCATGCTAGTGGTGAAGATTTCAACAGGTAACTGGCCTTTAATCTCATGATTATAGCATTGGAGAAGGTCATAGGCATTGATGGAGATCTGGTGGAGATCTGCAGTCTTATGAATGTCTTTTTCAAAAACATGGATGTTTCCTAGGAACATCACACAGCAGTTACAGGCATTAATGAGCACTTGGTGGTCAGATAGCCATGAAAGGCCAAGCATAAAATCATATAAGAGGTTTTCAATCTTATAGGCATAGATGTTTTCTTAGAGGTGGTCAGTAATATCAACATTAAGCTTCACCATGTTTCATACAGAGTTGCTAGTGTCTCCATTGACACCTTCAAGCTTTTGGGGGGAAATCAGGATATGCAGGAGTTTAAAACAGTTAACCATATAAGGGTGAATCATTACATAGTAACAGCAACCACTGTCTACCATAGCATTCATATTAAAAGAATGATTAACTATAGTAGATATAAGAATCACAGGAACAGTCATTTTCTTCTTAAAGGTCTTCCTATCTGACTCTGGTAGCTTCTGCACATGATTTCAGACAGAAGCTAATCTTTTCCCAAGTCTGATTGAGTATCTTTAAAGTCTTCACCCTCATTATTAGAAAATGTGACCTTCAGGGTTCAGATGTTCATGAATCATATAAGTGTGGATTTCAGTGGAATGTGAGTGTTGCAGCAGTTCATGGCCCTATGGCCAGGTTTATCACAGTTAATACAAACATTTTATGCATGGCAATCAGTGACAGTGGCAGTGGTCATGTTAGGAACATGGAAGGTGCTCACACAAGGTGTAGGCTCTTAATTTATAGCATTTAAGTCAGACAAATGAGTAGTAGGCAATGGAGTGTTCAGAGTGTTCAGGATGATGGGATTTTAGCAGAATTGATTCTGAATGGAATTGATCTGGGTGAGGTTGTTCTCAATTTTACAGAGCTTGGTACAGTACTCATTGTATGACAGGGGCTCACAGATAGAGACAGTCTGCCTTAGAAAGTCCAGATTGATGGCCTTCTTAAGCAGGGCTTTCTTAATGGTATCATCCCATAACTGCCCACTGGCTTCCAGAATATTCTGGTCAAACTTCAGAAGAAATACAGTAAGAGTATCATTCCTCTGATAAGCACTGTGAAGCCAGGTCAGAGCCTTTAAGGCAACTGCAGGGTTGGAGAACAGAACATCAAGTTGGTTAAGAATTTTATTTGAAGATAGTATGACATGCAAATTGGCCTTCATTCAAGAATGGAATCAGGTGGAAGCAGTTCTGATGAGTCATAAGAAGATATACCATGCTTGATCAGCAGAACTGCCAATTGTGGGGCCATCAACATTGATTTTGGCCATAATGTTGAGTTGCCAGGCCAGGTATTCAATGAGCTTTTCACTGCTAAACATTGCTAATGTGGTAAGCTTCTCTTTTGGACATTTTGTGAAGTCTTCTGAAGGAGCAGTCAGAGGGTTCAGAGTCTCAACAGGGGTTTAAGCCTGGTTAGTGAGAGACTGAATCCAAGCTATGAGCTGCTGTACAAGGTTTTAAAGTTCAGCTTCAGAGCTCTGAGAAGAGCCACTACCTTTGTGTGGAGGATTCATATCCATGGCAGTGGATTCAAAAGATTGATTGGATTCAGAGTTAGAGTCAGATAAACTGAGGGAAAATCTCATAAGATATTGGTACAGACTGTTAGGGCTCTCTCACCTTTCACTAACAAATTATCTAACTATATGAAATGGTTATACAAAGCTGGTGTCCCAGGTGGACCTTTCATCAGCAGTGAGTTTCAGATTGTTTAGATTTTTTAGAAGATTCTGCTGTATGCATAAGTCACATTCAGTACATGCAGATTACATTTGGAAGATTTAAAGCAATATAAGAATCTCTGAGAAGAGATTAAGAAGCAATTTTAAAATGTGACAAGCTAGATTCCTATTACAGATGAGATCTAGCTACACTATGTATAAAGTTGAAATTGCTGAAGAAGAAAAGGAAAGAGAAGGAAAAAATGTGAGATTATGTAATATAAGAGATTTTCAGGCAGAGTAACATTCTTCCAATCTGATAGTTGGGTGAATGGCGGCCTCTGAATGGCCAAAGGATTTGCCAGCCTGGGACTGGGAAGTCCTGATTGGTCAGGTGAAATATCAGGGAAAGATTAGGCTGATCATACAATCAGAGCTGCAAGGTTTGGATGAGCTATGAGATAGAGGTATAAGGGTGCAGCCCTTCACATTTAAGCTGCCTCAGCTGCATCTACAGCTCCCACTGAGGAAGAGAAAACACCTTCCATTTGAAGCCTATCTTCTAGCCATAAGGAAACTCCTTCTTTAAAGCCTCCATCACCTCAATCTGCTGCTGAGATTAAGGCTGAGACCAACCACCTCATCATTGAGATTAAAGCCCTTAAGGTAAAACAGAATCTTTAATGCCTTTGTGATGAGCATGCAGTACTTTAAGCAGTCATAAACAAGCCTAGAGCTTGGGTTTTTACCCTTAATGAGCTCTGAGCTCAAACACCTTGCTTCATACCACTTAAGGTGGAACAACCTCTTCCCTTCTGATTAAATACTGCTAATACAGGCCAATCTCAGGTCTCTACTGGAACCACTTGGCCTTTCCTCAGCCAAGTCCTGCTCTGGCAAGAAAAGCTGAATAACCCAGATATGACTTCATGCAATTTATGTAAAGAAGTTGACAAATTCCAGACCTATAGCATGAAGAAGCTTAAGACCTTTATAACAGTCATCATTATCTATCATATTAGTAACCTAGCCTATTTTAACACTGCAGACCATCAAAAAGTCATTAAAGCAGTTACTCATTTTAATGGTGATATCTAAAAGTGCTGGTATCAGCACACAAGAAGTATGAAGGAACTTCTCTCTTAAAGTTACTTATTTAACTAAATGCAAAAATAGGTTACTGACCCTGATAAATCCTTCTGTGACTTTGAAGTGCAATACCTTAAGATGGAATAATGGGAAGTATAAAGTATGTATAAGTTTACAGTTATTCTACAAGTAGTAGAAGAATGTCTATACCATTCCTATGATAACTACCATAGAAAGAGTCATCTCTATATGAAGGTACTTCTTGAAATCCAGCACAAATTCAACAAATATGCAGATAAGATGGAAGATATAAACTATAATATAGTTATAAACTGGTTAGTAATTACAGAGTAGAACCTCTCAGAATGCATTAAGTGCCTTAAAGAGAAGTCTAAATCCAAGAACAGTCCTCTGGTTGCTTCTGGCAATTCAGGCCAAGCTAACAGTAAAAATCCCAATAATAAAAAATGCAAATGTGACAACCAGGATAAATCCAAGTGGAACTCCAACAAGAAGTGGTATGACTTTCACAAGGCCAACATAGGCCACACTACAGATGAATGCAAAGCCCACCTCCAAGATGCAGATTCCAAGTCAAAAAATGCTTAAGATGTGCTATTAAGCTTGTAATAGCTGCCCAAGCTCTTCCTTAAAGCCAATGTAAGAGCCACCTGTCATTCATTATTTCAGTGAAGGTCAACACTCCTTCCAGTCTGAAGTAAACTCTTACTTTAGTGAACTTCAGAGCAAAGGTGAACTTCATAAATGAATTCTAGGTGAAAGTAAATGGTTTAGAGCCCACTATGTGCAATTTGTACACAGTGGAAGCAGTTAATAACTGCATGGTCTAATCATTTGGAGAGCATAATCTAGCTGTCAGTGTAATTGACCAGTAAGGTTATAATGTCAGCATCCAGCAACCCTTCCATACAATTAAGCTTGCCACCTATGATATGATCCTTGGCTTCCCCTGATTAGTTAAAGTTAATCCTCTTATCAATTGGTAGAATGGTAAGTTTACCTTACACAATAATACATCTGAGTTAAAGTTTGAGAAGATCTCTACTGAAGAAGCCATGGGTGAGATACTTACTGGTATTAAAGTTAATCTGATGACTATCATACTGGAGTAAAGTACTGCATTCCTTAAAATGTCAGCTGTAATTACAGGTGCATACATGGATCTTCTGTCTGATTTACCAGATTATGTTAAGCCTTTTACATATCTCTTCTCCAAACAAGCTGCTTCCAATGCAATTGTGCCAGAAGAAACCAAACACTGTATTAATCTTTAATCTGGCACTGATCCTCCCTTTATACCCATTTATAACCTCTCTGAAACTGAGCTCAGAGCACTCTGTGAGTTCATAAATATGTCATTAGCTAAAGGATGGATCTAACCCTCTAAGAGCCCAGCTAAAGCACTAATCCTCTTTATATTAAAGAAAGATAATAGATTACAATTATATGTTAACTACTGTAGCCTCAACTGAATCATAATTAAGAACCAGTATCTCTTACCCCTTATCAGTGAGATGTTGGACTGGCTATCCAGTGTAAAGTTTTTCACCAAGATGAATCTGCAAGATGTGTATTATCACATACCAATTGCACCTTAGAATCATTGGAAAACTGCTTTTCACACTCAGTACAGTCATTTCAAATTTATGGTCATGCCCATGGGTCTCTTAAATGCTCCCACTATCTTTCAGACCTACATCAACAGTGCTCTATCCAACCTCCTCAACATATATTATGTAGTCTATCTTGATGATATCCTCATATATTCAAACATCATGGAGGAGCACCAAGATAAGGTGCAACAGATTCTCAAGTGCTTGAAGTGTACCTACCTATACATGAAGCACAGTAAGTGTGAATTTGCCATCTAAAAGGTCTCTTTTCTTGGCTTCATTATAGGGCTGAACAGCATGGAAATGGAACCAGAATAAATTACCACTATAATAGAATAGCCAGTCCCAACATTAGTTAAGAAAGTACAATCTTTCTTAGGATTTGCCAATTTCTATAGGTAATTCATTAGAGCCTACTCCTGCATCACTGCTGCCTTATTCAACCTAACAAAAGAAATGAAAAAAGGTGAGAAGAAACCCACTTTTGTCTGGATGAAGAACACTAACAGTGCATTTTACAAGCTAAAGAAGTACTTCATCTCTACACTATTACTTGTGTACTTTAATTCTTCACAGTGTACTCAGATTGAGCCTAATGCTTCAATCTACACAGTAATTACAATTATATTTCAGCTTTAAAAGGACAGTCTATGGCACCCAGTAGCCTACTGGTTTTACAAGCTAATCAATGCTGAAATATAATATAATAACTATGACAAGAAGCTTCTAGCTATTGTCACATCTTTCAAGCACTGAAGATACTATTTGGAGGGAAGTCAACATTCAGTGCAAGTCTGGTCTGATCATGCCAATCTATAGTACTTTATGATGACTAAAGTGCTTAACAGATGTCAGACCAGATGGATGGAATCACTTAGTACTTATAACTTTATTCTACTGTACTGCCCAGAGAAAAATAATCCCACAGACAGTCTAAGTTGTTGCACAGATTATAATGATGTATTTCATGGAGAAATCCTTCTATTAACTCTGCAACAAAAGCTATGACACAGTGTTACACTAGACTGGGACTTTAACTCCCATATAGAACTTAAGTTTATTATAAACTGCATTTAGACTTATAATGATGAATAAGATGCTTAACCATCACTACCAATTAAGCTGCAGAGTGCACCTTCCCTTTACCTATGTGCTGTGTGTTTATCTCCCACTACTGGTAATGCCTCATGCTTGTCCAACAGCACCAGCAATGCCCCATACTTAGCCTACTATCCCTACATATCCTGTATTATTATTAATAAGGCAGCTGCTATAAACTCTGCCTACTCTGAACTTTCTGAATCCCTCACCTCTTTACTCCAATGTATGCAAAACTTTAACATTTTTGCATAAAAAATTAAGGTACAGATGCAGGAAAAAGGGGTATTTGCAGAAGACAGTATACTATGAACCTTAAAGACAGATGACATTCTCTAAGCTAACAGTAGAATGTATGTACCTAAAGACCAAGTGCTTATTACTGAAATCCTTCATATTAATCATGATAACCTGCAGGAGGGACATTTTAGTATCAAACAGTCCATAGAAAGCATCCAAGATAAGTACTTTTGGTATGGATTTTCCAAGGATATTTTAAACTATGTTTAAACCTGTGACATTTGCCAGCATGTCAAATCTAAGCATTATAGACCCTTTGGAGAAATGGGAATAATACTCATGCCCTCTCAATCATTTAAGTCTATTATAATGGACTTCATCACTGGCCTTCCAGCTTCCAGCTTTCTCAGACAAACATATGACATCATACTCATTCTTTACAATATATATATAAAATTCACACTCTATATCCCATGCACAAAGGATATCACTGCTGAAGAACTGGCAGAAGTTATATATGCCTGGTTCTATTATACTTACAGCATACTGAAACATCATATTTCTGACTGGGGATCACTTTTTACAAGCTAATATTGGTCAACTTTCTGCTACATCATTGGAGCCTAATGGAAACTTTCCACAGCCTTTCACCCTCAAACAGATGGACAGATAGAATGCCAAAATCAAACTCTAGAGCATTACCTTTACTGCTTTATTAATTTCCACCAGGATGATTGGGCAAGGTGGCTCCCATTGGCATAATTTGTTTATAATTCCTCCCAATATAGCTTCACAGGCCAGGTCCCCACAGAAGTGCTTATGGGATACTGTCTAGAGCTCTAAATAAATGTTAATCATACACTGCAACCTGCAGTCACTCATGCTATTAACTGGCTAAAACAAATGGCTGAAGTGCACTCTGAACTTAAGATAAATCTATAAAAAGTATGAAATGCATAAAAGGCCTACTATGATTCAAAACACCTCCCTAAATCCTTTAATGTAGGAGACTATGTCACTCTCAATGCAAAAAACCTTCAAATGATTCAACCTGTATGAAAACTTGACTAAAAATATGTTGGATGTGAAGGGCTCCACCCTTATACCCCTATCTTATAGCTCATTGGATCTCGCAGCTCCAATCATATGATCGGCCTGAACGTTCTCCAAAATGTGAAGGGTTCCACCCTTATACCCCTATCTTATAGCTCATTAGATCTCACAGCTCCAATCATACAATCAGCCTGAATGTTCTCCAATTTCCCAGCCCCAGGCCAGGAAATTGCCTGACCAATCAGAGGCCTCCACAGGATGTTGCCCAACTAATCAGAGGCCTTCACATTAACATTAATCCACTCCAGCCTTGTGTATTTCCTTTCTCTTATATTATACAATCCCACAATCTCATGTTCCTTTCTCCTTTCTTTTCTCAGCAAATTCAATCTTATTATATAATATAGTTAGTGTTTAATATATTGAGCTAGCCCATTACATTTTAAATTCACTTCTTAATCTCTTATTAAAGATCCCCTAATAGCTCCATTACTTCTGATATGCAACCATGCATTCCATTAATCCCACTAAAATTCAATATGTAATCATGCATTTCATGGACTCCTCTAAAATCTAATATTAGACTTTCACAGCACTGATGAAAGGTCCATGTGGGACATCAGCTTCATACAACTTAATTATACTATTCTGCCATACTGGATGCTATGTCAGTGAAAGGTGCTAGAGCCCTAATGGTTCACATTAACTTACAGACTTCTCATGAGATTTACCTTTAAATTCTCCAACTCCAAACAATTCTATGAATCCACTGCTATGGAAATGAATCCCTTGTATAATAACCACTTTCTGTAAGAGATTGAAGCAGCTGAGCTCTGTAAGCAGATCCAGCTACTCACTGAGTAGGTCTAAAACCTCATAAATCAAGCTCAGACCCCTGCATTAACTCCCACTCTGACAGCTCCATTAGGAGACCCCCACAAATGCCCAAAAGAAAAGCTCAACTCTATCTCCACCTTTAATGGAGAGAACTTCTTGGACTACTCAGAATGGCACCTTAAAGTCACATTTAAGATATGTATGAACAGTGCAGCAATTAGGACCCCAGAAGACCAGACATAATATATTTATAATAAACTCATTAGAATTACTGTCACCCAATTCTATCCATGAATGAAGGCCAACAAAGATAACATACTGTCATCTGAAATTATCTTTTATCAGTTAGATATTCTTTTTATTAACCCCTCATATACTCAGAAAGCTCTGAACTGGCTCCAGAGTGCCCACCAGTGTAATACACTAATTACCACCTTTGTCTTATAATTCAACCAGAAGATCTTGGAAGCAAATGGCCAGTTTTAGGATAATATAATTAAAAAAGGGCTTCTTAAGAAAGTAATTAACATTAAATTTCTTCAGTAGACCATTACTCTCTCTGAACCACCATGTGAAGGGCTGTGCCCTTATACCCCTATCTCATAGCTTGTCTGAACCTTGCAGCTCTGATCATATGATCAGCCCAATCTTTCTCCAATATTTTGCCTGACCAATCAGGATTTCCTGGCCCTGGGCTGGTAAATCCTTCAGCCAATCAGAGGCTGCCATTCACCTGACTATTGGATTGGGAGAACATTACTCCACCTGAAAATCTCTTATATTGCACAATCTTGCATTTTCTTCTTCTCTTTCCTTTTCTTCTTCAGTGATTTCAACTTTATACATAGTGTAGCTAGATCTCATCTGTAATAGGAATCTAACCTGTCACATTTTGAAATCACTTCTTAATCTCTTCTCAGAGATCCTCATATTGCTCTGAATCTTCTGAACATGATTCACACATACTGAATGCAACTTATGTGTATAGCAGACTTCTTCAAAAAATCTGAACAATCTGACTCAGTGCTGGCAAAAGGTCCACATGGGACACCAGCTTTGTATAACCATTTCATATAATCAGATGACATGTCAGTGAAAGGTGAGAGAGCCCTGATGATCTGTACTGATATCTCATGAGATTTTCCCTCAGTTCATCTGACCCTGAATCTGAATCCAATCAATCCTATGAATCCACTATGGATATGAATCCTCCACATGAAAGTAGTGGCTCTTCTCAGAGCTTTAAAGCTGAACTTTAAAACCTTATATAACAGCTTGTGGCCCAGGTTCAGTCTCTCACTAATCAGGCTAATACTCCCACTGAAACTCTGAATCCTCTGACTGCTCCTTTGGGAGACTTTGCAAAATGCCTGAAAGAGAAGCTCACTACCTTGGCCACCTTTAGTGGCAAAGAGCTTGTCAAATACCCTGCCTGGTGACTCAACATTGTGGCCAAAATCAATGTTGATGGTCCCATGATTGGTAGCTCTACTGATCAAGCATGGTATATCTTCTTGTGACTCACTGGAACTGCTTCCACCTAATTTCATCCTTGGATGAAGGCTAACTCACATATTGCACTATCTCTCAATGAGATTCTTAACTAACTCAACATCCTGTTCTTCAACCCTATGGTCACCTTAAAAGCTCTGACCTGGCTTCACAGTGCCCATTAGAGGAATGATACCCTTACTATGTTTCTCCTGAAGTTTGACCAGAATATCTTGGAAGCCAGAGGACAATTGTGGGATAATACCATTAAGAAAGCCCTGCTCAAGAAAGCCATTAACCTAGATCTCCTAAAGCAGACCATCTCCATCTGTGAACCCCTGTTGTACAATGAGTACTGCACTGAGCTCTGTAAAATTAAGAATAACCTCACCCAGATCAACTTCATTCAGAGTTGATTCCACCAAAATCCCATCATTCTAAACACTCTGCCACCCACTGCTCATTCATCCAACCTGAACATTATGAACTGAGAATTTACACCTCATATAAGTACCTTTCATGTTCTTAATATGATCACCACTGCTATTACCAATCACTGTGCATGAAATGTTTGCATTAATTGCAACAAGCCTGACCATTGGGCCATGAACTGCTGTAACATCTATATTTTACTAAAATTTGCACCTGTATAATCCATGAACACCTAAACCCTGAAGACTATATTATCTAATAATGAGGATGAAGACTTTAAAGATGCCTAATCAGATTTGGGAAAAGACTAGCTTCTGCCTGAAATTGTATGCAAAAGCTACCAGAGTTAGATAGAAAGATCTTTAAGAAGAGAATGACTGTTCCCATGATTCTTGTTCCTACTGTAGTTAATCATTCTTTTAATATGAATGCTATGATAGACAGTGGTTGCTGTTATTACATAATAATTCACCCTTGCATGGTCAACCATTTTAAACTTCTGTGTATCCTGATCTCCCCCTGAAAGCTTGAAGGTGTTAATGGAGATACTGGCAATTCCATATAAAACATGGTGAAGCTTGATGTTGACATCACCAGTCACCTCCAAGAAAACATCTATGCCTATGAGATTGAAAACCTCTCATATGATTTTATGCTTGACCTCTTATGGTTATCTAACCATCAAGCACTCATTAATGCCTGCAACCATTGTGTGGTGTTCCTGGGAAACATCTGTGTTTCCAAGAAAAACATCCATAAAACTGCTGACCTTTACTAGATCTCCACCAATACCTATGATCTACTCCAATGCCACAATTAAAAAGTCAGAGGCTGAATGCCCATTAAAATCTTCACTACTAGCATGGCTGACATAGAGAAAGTGCTCTCACAGCTCTTTAAGAAGCCCAAGACTGACCCTATGACTATCTTCCCTTCACACTACCATGAATTCCTTGACATCTTTAACCATAAAGCTGCTGACAAGCTCCCACTGTTTCATGGAGTGCATGACCACCATATTAAGCTTAAAAAGGTGGATGGTAAAGACCCCCAGCCACTGTGGGGCCCATTATACAACATGTCACACAATGAACTCCTCATCCTCTGAAAAACCCTTAATGACCTTCTGAATAAAGGCTTCATATGAGTTAGCAATTTGCCTGCAGGTGCACCAGTCCTCTTCACCAAGAAACCTAATGGGGGCCTCTGATTCTGCATTAATTATTAAGGCCTTAACTGGCTCACCTGAAAAGATCACTACCTGCTCCTACTCATCAATGAGATGATTAAATGAATTGGATGAGCCAAATGGTTCATTAAGCTTGACATTATCTCTGCCTTTTACAAGATCTGAATCACAGAAGGAGATGAATGGCTGACTGCCTTCTGCATGAGATATAACCTATTTGAATGGACTGTCATGCCATTTGGTCTCATGAATGCATCTAGCACATGGTAATAATACATCAACTGGGCCTTGCAAGACTATTTAGATGAATTTGCCTCTGCTTACCTTGACAACATCCTGATTTTCACTGATGGTTCTCATGAACAGCACCAGCAGCATGTCTGAAAGGTTCTTATCTGACTCTACAAGTACAACCTTCCTGTTGATATTAATAAGTATGCATTTAAAGTTAAAGAGACCACCTACCTCAGCTTCATTATGAAGGCAGGAAAGGGAGTCTGTATGAACCTCAAGAAAGTTGCTGCAATCATTGAATGGAAAGCCCCTATAACTGTTAAAGGCATATAAGGCTTCCTCAGCTTTGCAAACTTTTACTGACATTTCATTTGAGAATTCTCCAACATCATATGACTGCTCACAGACCTCACACACAAAGATCAGCAGTTCCAGTGGACCAAAGACACTGAAAATACTTTCAAACACCTCAAAAAGATGTTTATCTCCATGCTAATGCTCATCTCCTTTGACCCCAATCATCTGACTGTAGTAGAAACAGACTTTTCTGGCTATGTAATAGGTGGTACCCTCATACAATGGGACAGTAAAGGTGTTCTATGACTCTGTACCTTCATATTCAAGAAACTCAGCCCTGCTGAAGCCAATTACAAAATTTATGACAAGAAATTACTTGCTATTGTCTGATGCCTCAAGGAATGGAACTTCAAACTCTACAGTGTGAAAGACTTTAAAATCATCATAAATCATAAGAATCTTCAATATTTCATAATGACCTGCAAACTCTCTGAATGCCAAATGCACTGAGTGGAATTTCTCAGCCAATTTCACTTCATAATCCATTACTGCCTGGGCACTAAGAACTCTATGGCAGACACACTATTCCATCACAAACAAGATATGCCTTCTGAAGATTCCAATGCCCATTGGGTGAACCACAAGCACTGATTGCTTGACCCTGTGATAATTAAGAACTCTGAAACTACTTTACATGGCATGATCCATACATCACTCATGTCTATGAGAATCATGCAAGTAGATCCTGCAGAGGGATCCCCTGAAACAGCCTCCCTCCCACTAAAAGACCTCTGAGAGACTGTGGCTGCTTCAGACAAACAGCTCAGTGCAATGACTGATATCATCAGAAGACAGGAACACCACTTTCTGCCTAAACTACATGTCTATGTGGACATTACTGAATGCATAGTTGATCAAGATGGCCTGCTCTGCTTCCAAGGGAGGCAGTGGGTTCCCAATTCAGAATTGCTCTGTATGCAAATCATGCAGAAAACTCATAATTTCCTCATGACCAGCCACCCAGGTCATGAAGCTCTTTATTAAATATTTTCCTGAGATTTCTACTGGTCTGACATGTTGCAGGACATCCAATGATTCACCTAAAATTGCAATATCTGCTGATTTACTACTGCCTGGCAAGACTGCCACCAGGGCCTCCTCAAGTCCCTTCTGATTCCTGAATGCATCTGGTGTGATATTGCCATTGATTTCACAGTTAGTCTCCCTGAGAGCAGAAATTGCATGAACATCCTTGTCATCATTAACTGTCTGAGCAAAGGTGTCATCTTAGAACCATATGAGAAAATGGATGTATCAATCATTACAGATGCTTTCCTCTGAAGCCCATTTTATTGCCAATATGGACTATCTCATACAATCATTTTCAATTATGAAACTCAGTTCATTGGAGCCCTTTGGGCCTGTATATGTCAGCTTCTTAAGATCTTCTGGCACCTCTTAACTGCTTACCACCCCAAAACCAATGGTAGCATTAAATGTATGATTTAAATAACTAAGACCTACCTCTGAAAGTTCTGTTCATATGCCCAAGATGACTGGAATGAGCTCCTCCTGCATGCTGAACTTGCAATTAATGGTCATAATGCCATTAATATGAACATCAGCCTATTCTTCCTCTCACATGGCTACAATTTTAAAGTACTTGACCTCACCAAATCTTCTGAACCATCTCTGTTGCCCTGCAGCCCAATTCAGATAGCAGATACCATCATCTTAAAACTCCAGCAAGCTCATAAATGGGCTGAAGCCACTATGGCAAGTGCCCAGCAGAACCAGTAAGATCATGTGAATGCCTTGTAAAAGCCCACTGAATGCTATGAAGTGGGTGATAAAGTCTGGCTATATCTGCAGAATATCACCACTGACCACCCATCCTGCATGCTCAATTATTGCTATGCAAAGTACACTGTAGTTGAAGTTCTGGGAAGTCATAATTACTGACTTGACATACCACCTAAGATCCATAATGTGTTTCATACAAACTTGCTTCATAAAGCTGCTGATGACCTGTTTCCTTTGCAAGATATCACTGACTGACACCCATATGGCATCATTAGAGAAAATAATGAGGTTAAATATAAAATAGAAGCCATCCTCAACCATCACCCATGTGGCTGTGGCTTTCAGTACCTCATGAAATGGCTTGGTTATACAGCTCTGACATGGGAATCAGCCTTCACCCTGTAAGACATTACTATGCTTGCCTGATATGAAGAACTGCATCCACCTGATTCTATGCTCCTGCCCACTTGCCCTCTGAGTAGAGGGGGATAATGTAAAGGGCTGCATCCTTATACCCCTATCTCATAGCTCATCTGAACCTCACAGCTCTGATCATATGATCAGTCCAATCTTTCTCCAATATTTCACCTGACCAATCAGAATTTCCCAGCCCTGGGCCAGCAAATCCTTCAGCCAATCAGAGACCACTGTTCACCTGACTATCAGATTGGGAGAACATTACTTCACCTGAAAATCTCTTATATCACATAATCTTGCATTTTCTTTTTCTCTTTCCTTTTCTTCTTCAGTGATTTCAACTTTATACATAGTGTAACTAGATCTCACCTGTAATAGGAATCTAGCCCATCACACACTATTATACTATAAATATACCACCAAATTACATGAGATTGAGAATAATATAACCCAGGTTAAGGCCATTCAGAGCTAATTCCATCATAATCCTACAGTCCCCAGTTTCCCTGCATCATTCACCACTCTGCCCACTAATTCCAATATTATGGACTGGGAGTATACTACTCATGCAAATGCAGCCTGCATTCTAAATATAACCACTGTCACTGTTAATGACCATTACACTTAAAACATTTGCATTAATTGTAACAAACCTGGTCACTAAGCCACAAACTGTTCAAACTTTCACATTCTACTAAAGCCTGCTTTAAAATGTGCTCCCATGTGAGCCACTCCCATACAGATAAAGACTGAAGAGAAAGAAAACTTCAAGAATATTTAATCAGATTTAGGGAAAGACTAGCTTCTGCCAGAAATTGCAAGCAGAAGCACCCAGAGTTAGATAAAAAAACCTTTAAGATGAAAATGACTGTTTCTGTGATTCTTATACCTACTGTAGTAAATCATTCTTTTAATATAAACATTATGGTAGACAGTGGTTACTGTTATTACATAATAATTCATTTTTACATGATTAGCCATTATAAGCTCTCATGTATTCCAATTCCCTCATAAAGACTTAAAGGTATTAATGAAGACACTGATAACTTTATTTAAAATATAATGAAATTTAATATTAACATCAGAGGGCATTTCAAAGAAAATGTTTATACATATGAAATTGAGAACCTTTCCTGTAACCTCATGCTTGGCCTCTCATGATTATCAGATAATCAAGCCCTAGTCAACACTTACAACTAATGTATGATATTTCTGGGAGACTTTCATGTCTCTGAAGATGATATTTATAAAATTGCATTCAACCTTCATTAGATTTCCATAAATGCCTATGACCTCCTCTGCTACTGTAACTGAAAGACTAAGAACTAATCATCCATTAAGATCTTTACCATCAGCATGGCCAACATAGAGAAAGCTCTGTCTCACCTTTCTAACAAACTAAAGACTAACCCTATGACCATCCTCTCTTCACACTACCATAAATTCCTTAACATTTTTAACTATAAAGTTGCTGACAAGCTTCCATTTCACTGCAGTGCACATAATCACCACATTAAGCTTAAAAAGATAAATAGTAAAGACTTACAGCCTCCATGAGGTCTATTATATAACATGTCTCATGATGAGCTCCTCATGCTTTATAATACTCTTAATAATCTTCTGGATAAGGGCTTCATCCAAGTCAGTAATTCACCCACTGGTGCCTCTATGCTGTTTGCTAAGAAGCCAGACAGTAGCCTTCAATTTTATGTTGACTATCATGACCTCAACCATCTGACCTATAAAGACTGTTATTCATTACCACTGATCAATGAGATCATTAAATAAATCAGACAAGCCAAGTGGTTCATAAAGCTTGATATCATCTCCACTTTCTATAAGATCCACATCACAGAAGGAGACAAGTGGTTGACCACCTTCTGAATCTAATATGGCCTGTTTAAATGGACAGTCACTCCCTTTGGCCTCATAAATGCCTCAAGCACCTGGCAGTGATATATCAACTGGGCACTGTATAACTATCTTGACAAATTCACCTCTGCATACCTTGATGACATCCTCATATTCACTGACAGATCCCTGAAGTAACACTGTAAGCAGGTCTAAAAGGTGCTTATCTAACTTCACAAGCATGGCCTTCTAGTTGACATTAATAAGTGTGCATTTGAAGTTAAGGAGACCACATACCTTGGCTTCATCATAGAAGCAGGGAAAGGAGTTCACATGGACTCTAAGAAAGTTACTGCAATTATAGAATGAAAGGCCTTTATAACTATAAAAGATATATGAGGCTTCCTAGACTTTATAAACTTCTACTGCCACTTCATCCAAGATTTCTCTGACATTGTTCAACCTCTGACAGATCTCACACAAAAGGACCAGCCATTCCAGTAGACCAAAGAAGCTAAAACTGCCTTTAAGTGCCTCAAGAAGATGTTCATATCCACCCTGATGTTAATTTTATTTAATTCTGACTGTCTGACCATAGTTAAAACAGACTCATTCAGCTATGTCACCAGTGGCACTCTCATGTAATGGGACAAGAAAGGCATCCTGCACCCATGCATATTTATGTCCAAGAAACTCAGTCCCACTAAAGCAAACTATAAGATCTATGACAAGGAATTACTCATTATCATCCAATTCCTAGAGGAATGGAACTCCAAACTCTATAGTATAAAAGAATTTAAAATTATTATAGATCATAAGAACCTCCAGTACTTCATAACCACCCATAAACTCTCAGAATGCTAAATGTACTAAGCTGAGTTTCTGAGCTACTTCCATTTTATAATCCACTACCATCTGGGCACTAAAAACTTAATGGCCAACACCCTCTTATGTCACAAACAGGATATGCCATTTAAAAACTTCAACACCCATTAGGTAAATCATGAACAATGGCTTCTTGACCTACAAATTCTTAAAGAGTCTGAAGCAACCTTATACAGCATAATATGTGCCTTATCTGTAACTCTTACAAACTCTGACAGAGGCCCATTTAACCCCCACCAGCTGCCATTTCAGAAGCTGTGAAACACATCTGCAGACTCTGATGACTGCCTTCATATGATGATTAATATAGTGCAAAAGAATGCCATCCATTTCCCTCTAGAGCTGCAGGCCCACATTGACATCACTGAGTGCTCTCTCAATGCCAACACTTAACTCTGCTTCTGGGGGAGGCAGTAGGTTCCTAATTTAGAACCACTCCATATGAGAATCATCCAGAAAACTTATGATTCTCCAATGACCAGCCACCCAGGCCATAAAGTACTCTACCAAATTATGTCTCAAGGTTTCTATTGGCCAAACATGTTACAGGACATTCAACAGTTCACACAGAACTGCAACCTCTGCTAATTAATAGTGATATAGTATGACTGCTGTTAGAGCCTTCTTAAGTCTCTTTTAATCCCCAAATGCATCTGATGCAATGTCTCTATTAACTTTATAGTAGGCTTACTTAAAAGTGGTGAATGCAAGAACATCCTAATCATTATTAACCACCTAAGTAAGAGTGTCATCCTGAAGCCCTACAATAGCATAAATGTACTAACTGTAGCTGATGCTTTCCTCTGAAGCTTATTTTACTGTCTACATAATCTGCCCCATATGATTGTCTCTAACTGTGGGATCTAGTTCATTGGAGCCATTTGGTCTCAGATATACTAACTTCTTAAGATCATTTGATACCTCTCAACTATCTACCACCCTGAGACTGATGGTAGCATTAAGTATATGATTCAGATAACCAAAGATTACCTTCAGAAGTTCTGTTTGCATGCCCAAGATAACAGGAATGAACTGTTGCCACACATTAAGATTGCCATTAACAGTTATAATGCAGTTAGCACTGGAGTCAGCCTGTTCTTCTTATTATATAGTTATAACCTTAAAGTCCTTGACCTCACTGAATCACCTGAACCTTCCCCATCACCCTGCAGCCTAATTCAGATAGTCAACACTATCATTATCAAGCTTAAATGAGCCCATAAGTGGGCTGAATCATCCATGGCTAGTGCCTAGTAAGACCAATAGGATCATATGAACACTTACCAACAGCCCACTGAATGGTATGAAATTGGAAATAAGGTCTGGTTAGACCTCTGCAATATCACCACAGATTGCCCCTCTTACATGCTTGACTACCACTACATAAAGTACATTGTGACTGAAGTTCTGAGCAGTTATAACTACCACCTTAATACACCACTCAGAATCCATAACATATTTCACATAAACCTGCTCCATAAAGCCTCCAATGACCCACTTCCCTTGTAAGAAGTCTCTAACTGGCAACCACCTGGCATCATCAGTAAAGATAATGAGATAGAATATAAAATTAAGGCCATTCTCAATTACTGTCTGTATGGCTGCAGATCCCAGTACCTCATGAAATAGCTTGGATATAATGCCCTAACATGGGAACTGGCCTTTACCCTCTGCAACACTGCCATGCTTGCCCAATATGAAGAACTCCAACTAACTGATGACCCCCCACTGTGAAAACACATCTAATTCTCTGAACCCAAGCTCCCACCCACCCACTCTCCTCCACATGGGGGGGGATAATGTGAAGGGCTCCACCCTTATACCCCTATCTTATAGCTTGTTAGATCTTGCAGCTCCAATCATACAATCAGCCCAAATGTTCTCTGAAATATGAAGGGCTTCACCCTTATACCCCTATCTTATAGCTCATTAGATCTTGCAGCTCCAATCATACAATCAGCCTGAATGTTCTCTGATTTCCCAGCCCTGGGCCAGGAAATTGCCTGATTAATCAGAGGCCTTCACAGGATGTTACCCAACCAATCAGAGGCCTCCACATTAATGTTAATCCACTCTGGCCTTACATATTTCCTTTCTCTTATATTGCACAATCCCATAATCTCACATTCCTTTCTCCTTTCTTTTCTCAGTGAATTCAATCTTATTATATAATATAGCTAGTGTTTAATATATTGAGCTAGCCCATTACATTGAACCATTTAAAATTCTCCAGAAAATAGGCTCACAAGCCTATCATCTTGAAATATCCCCTTCTTTTCACAGCATACACCCTGTTTTTCACATCTCCCTGCTTGAAAAGTATATTCACCATGATGGAGCCTTACCAGAACCAGGCCCTGACCTTGTTGATGGAGAAAAAGAATACAAGGTAGAAGTAATATTGAAAAAATAAAAAACAAAATAAAAAGGTGATAAATACCTGGTGCACTGGCTTGAATGGGGCCCAGCAGGCAATACTTGGGAACCAGAGGAAAATATCAATATAATGAAAGCTTTTAAGATATTTCAAGAACAAGAAGTACAACAGTGGGAAAATCAAACAACTGGAAAACACCTATAGTGTGAATAAGTATACCCAATGAGATCTGACCTCATTTTTAACATCTGACAAGCTCTGAACTTGCTGTACCACTAAAAAACACCTAGAGTATAAATAGAAATATCTGATAAGCTCTGATAAGTAGATTGCACTCTTTTCACACTGTGGCATAGAATTTTTTTTATCCCCAGTGGGTTTTTAAGTCTATGGGTGGTTTTAATGAGGCATGACACATAAGAAGAATGAATGATAAAGTTTTAAAATCATAAAATCCACCCATAGGCCTTCTTGGATTCAAAAGAAAAGAAAATGCTAACTAGATGCTCCACACATATACCCCATATCTCTTGCACACTCAGCAGCTTGCTTATGACAGGAGGCCTATTTTGCAATTAAAGCAAGCCCACCTCCTATCTTATGAGATAGTGGATCTCAACCCTGCTGCTCCAAGTGCCCAAAATGACAAAGGAAATGCCCCAGCAGCACACTATGAACAAGGGCTCAGTTTGAAAACCCTTTAAACTCCTCCTCTTTCTTCTCATCCCCAATCCCCTCCCAAACCTCCCCATTATCCCCCCCCCCCACTGGAATTACAACCCCCATAAGAGGCTGTATCCCCCCCACCTCCCTGAGCTCCAGACTCACTGAAGTGCACCCTGAGTGACCACTACTTTACTCTTCCTTCTCATTCTCCTTCTACTTTTACTCCAATTCCCAGCCAGCCTCTTCATCCACCTCCTGAGTCTTAGAGGTAAGAGACATCACCTTGCAGTAACAGTATAACTTTCCTCTTATAAGTCTAACTTTACAAGCTTGCTCACAATGTACTTTCTCATGGGAAGTCAACAGCTGTTTTACCAACTACTGAAGAGCTCATTTCTCTTCCTTCTGAGGAAGGCCCAGCTCCCAAGATAAGTATATATACACTTGAAGCACCATTAAATGGTCATGATTAGGGAAGAGAGGAAGCTACTCACATAATTAGCTTGCATTTTAAGTATGGGGTATAAACAACATAGAAAAAACAGTCTCAGACTTGAATATAAAAGAAAAGGAGATGGACTTACCAGCACACAGAGTTTTCTCATGCACACACAAGGTGCATAATGAATGCAGACACTCAGGGCCAGGCAGTACCATACAGTAGAATTCATGAACACCTAGTTCTACTGCCCAAGACAGTGAACATACAGTACCCAGCTGAATAAGCTGTCAGTACATCTTCCCAGTTATGTGTGCTGTCAAATTGAAGGGCTGGACTTATATGAAATCAGACTGGTAGTGGACCTAACATTAAGTCACAGCAGCATGGGATGCAGCATACTTAATGGTACAGAAAGAAGGTGTAGACAATATGATAGTGCAGGGGTTGGTATCAACAATAAAAATGATTGAAAAAAGGCAATGAAACAGCACAGAAGGCAGCTGGACTTATGGTAAAAAAAGATGTTTTAAAGTTTACAGAAGAAGAAAAAGTGGGAGAGATTCTGGCTAAGAAAGTGCACTCCCAGTGTTCCCTCCTAGCAATGAAATCAACACAACACTCTAATTTGGAAATCCTTTAATCCCCTAGTAATAAAATGCTTGCACAGCACACCCCAGATAATAAAGCACTTATATAATGTGCCCACAGATTATGCAGGCATGCACAATGTGCCCCAGCCTTATAGTGCATACACAAAGCATCCCTGGGCTCATATGGCATAGCTATTAACTCTATGGGACCTATACCACTCTGCACTATCTACAAAAAACACCATTATGCACATACACCTTGACACTGAATCACTGAGGACAGCAATATAAGAAAAAGGGGGGCAATTATTATGCACAAGCATGCACCTCTTTATCATTACTGCATCTGGCACATATTGACTACAATATACACCCCAAGTATATCTATCTCTTATGTCAGCACACATTCCTTGCTTAGTCATTTCTTATGTTATTGCACAAATGTATATATACCTTTACAGAAGTTCCTACACATAGGAACTTCAGCAGCTGGGTGACACATCTTATACTCATCAGAGTGGCATATGCACATTACCACTAAATTATATATATATATCTGACTGACCCTAGGGTTCTGAAGGTCAGCAATTCATTCCTTAATCTATCCTAGTTATTAATATTGATCCATTCCTATCTATCTGTATGCTACTAAATAACTAAGCCTTTATACTCTGATTTACACCTCCTTATCTCATCTGCAGTGGAATCAAGTCCTTTATGCTACATTAATGTTGAGGCCTTACCACTTTATTATTATAAGTTTAAATTGCTTCCTTAATTATTACAGAGGTGAGTTATTAGCAGCATGACAACTCAGAATGAGTAGGGCCTTAAAGACCACTTAATTACTGTGATTTATGGATCAGCTTGAGGCACTTCTATTCCTTCTGACTCAGAGTCATCTGGCCTCAAGGACTAATCAAGTTATACTGCTCTTGTAAATAATGCACCTTCAAGACATATCTGTAATAAACTCATTTTGACTGAAAGTTGTGATATTAAAACAGGTAACTCTATGCCCTACTATGGGAAAATAATTAATGAATATTGAATGTTTACCCATTTCCTTGAATGCAAGTATGAATTGGCTCCAAAGCAATTCATGCTTAATAGGCCTTGTATTCTATTTACTGCAATGTGGCTACAAGGCACTGTCAAAATAACTTAAAGTATTAAGAAAAGTGAATTACACTGTGAAGGTATAATGTTTAATTAGAATAAGTTTAATGAGTTTCTTATAGTTTATGGATCAGCTTGAGGATCATTACAATTGTGGCTATCTTACAGCTTCATAATTTCATGATTTGGTTCAATAAGAAAATCAATTCATTTATGCTTTTGAAGCCACTTTCAATGAACATTGGAATGAGCTTGAACATCATCTTCAAACTCTATACACACAGCTTTTCTATGCTAAGCTGCATTCTTCAATTTAGAATACTATCAATAACTATTAATCTATTCTAATGGATTGAACCAAGCTAGTTAATCTAACTGGATGACTTCAATCACAGTTGAAGAAGGTAAAGTAATCCTTGTGATCCTCCAATGCAGATCAAAAAGATCCAAAATGTCCCACATTGAGTGGCAGAGGCAGGAAGGGTAGGAAACATTAATAAGAAAGTTTTACTTTAAATTTAAAGCATCCTCCTAGACCTAGTATACCACATAAGGAATGCAAAAATTAAGAGGAAAAGAATCTTTACTTCAACTGCAGTAAATCTGGTCATTATGCAAAGAATTGTTGGTTCAGAAAGAGGAAGAAGAAGGATGGCAAAGATGTCCTAAAATTCTCTGCTGTTTAAATGTCTGATATTCCTCTTTATGAATAGCTATGCTTGGACCCCCAGCTTCATTTCACCATCAGTGTTAATACCCCCACTGGGGTGGTACCAACTTATTGCCTTTTTAACCCCAGTTCACAGGTGAATTATATAGCAGCAAACTATCTCATCAAGTATGGGTAAAAAGTTCTGAGAATCATAGGCATGGTGTAGTTCCCTACCAGTAACATATGCTTCTGATATGGAATGATTGAGACCACTATCCAAGTAACTGACTCAGAGGGACAGACAAATGACAGAAAATTGCCTTGTCAGGTAATTAAAATGGTGGATAAAGACATTATTCTTGGAATGCCATGGATGTTGGTAAATAACCCACTCATTGACTGGGCTTTGCAAACATGGCATTATCATCTCACCAATGAACAAATTACTATTGAAAATTCAAAGGAATTTGCAAAAACAATTTAAGATGCACTCTGTATCTATTGTATTACCAGCAATGAAATCAGTGAAGATTCTTCAGGTTAAGCCTCAGCTACACTGCATATAGGAGCCTTAGAAGCTTCATTAGATGTGCATATATAAAGCATATTTAATGAATTCCAAGATGTCTTTTTGGAAAAGGGCACATCTAAATTGGCAGACATGGGGAAGGTGTCATATGAAATTAATCTTATTAAAGGTGCTGAACCTCCCTACAGCCCTTTATATAACCTATCTGTAAAAGAATTGGATATGTTATAAAAGTTTTTAAAAGAGATGTAATCCCAAAATTGAATCTGGCCATCATGAAGCCCAGCAGGGGCACCTATTCTCTTCATACTTAAAAAGGATGATAGTCTTCAACTTTGTGTAGACTACTGTGGCCTCAACTGAGTGACTATTAAAGATTGTACCCCTTTACCACTGATTGAGGAGATGATGGACTGGCTTAGTAAAGCAAAATGCTTCTCCAAATTGGATCTATGAGATGTATATTATCATATTCACATCAAGGAAGGTGATGAATGGAAAACAGCCTTTTGAATGAAGTATGGGCATTTCAAATTTTATATAATACCTATGGGACTATGCAATGTGTCAGTTATATTCTAATCCTACATTAATTAAGCACTTCATGGACTTATTGATGTCTGCTGTGTAGTTTACCTTAATAATATTTTAATCTTTTCCAAGAATGAAGAAGAACATAAGAAACACATTCATCAGGTGCTGGAATGGCTCCAGCAATATAATCTTTACACCAAAGAATTAAAATGTACTTTCTTTGCTAAGGAACTAGAGTTCCTAGGCTTTATCATTGGTGTTAATGGGATCTGGATGGATCAAAACCATGTGGCTATAATCCTAGAATGGCCCAAACCATGTACATTTCACAAGGTTTAAGTATTCTTAGGGTTTACAAATTTCTATTGACAGTTTATATATGCATATTCAAGAATAACAGCCCCAATAACAGACTTACTTAAAGGTAGTGAGAAGGGGAAAAAGCCTGGACCTTTTACATTTACAAAAGAAGCTAAAATTGCATTCCAAAAGATTAAGTAAGCCTTTACAGATGCTATACTGCTTAATCACTTTAACCCTGAATAATCTATACAATTGGAGATGGATGCTTCAGGCTATGAAATTGCTGGCATTCTATCTCAATTGGCACCAGATGTACAGCCAGAACAACTGGAGTATAAAATACTAAGAGTAGTAGATAAGAAGGCATCTACCTACTTATAACACATAGAGAAGTTGAATCTGATGCAATATTGGTACAATACACATGACCAAGAACTATTAGCAATTATTGAATTGTTTAGGGTCTGGAGACACTATGTTCAAGGCACTAAATTCCCTATTTAGGTGCTATTGGATCATGCAAACTTGTGCTACTTCTTCACCACTAAAAAGCTGTCAAATAGACAAGCACATTAGATGGAAGAACTATTGGAATATGATTTCTATATTCATTATTACCCAGATTGGTATAACCCTGCTGATGCACTATTGAGATGGCCAGACTATGCAATAGTCTTAAGAGAGGAAGACATTAATGGAGCACTTTTTACATTGCAGTAAAAACTGGCTGCATGAGATTCAGTTATACCTAGTTGCAAATTCTGTCTTAAGGCTGAAGAGCCAATGAGAAGTAATTAAGACAGTAATATTATACTGGCTGGGATGACACTATCCAAAAGAACTGGCACTAATGGTCTAGAACATCTTGTGTCACATCTCACAGTAATAAAAGCTGCTTAAGATGAAATAAGCTATAAACTCCCATCCAAGATGCTTATAGAATTCATTAAGAAGGTACAGAAAAGGGATGCCTTCTCTGCAGCTTAAATTTAAGAGTTAACTGAATGAGGAGATCCTGGAAAAGATTCTCTAACTGGGTCTGTAAATTTGAAACCAGCTGAGTCAGATATAAATTGTTGGCATCTCAGAGTGTGTGGACTTCTAATGCTAGATGGATCTATCTTCATCCCTACAAGTAGAGCTCTATAAAGAGAGCTACTACATATTCATCATAATGATCCCTATGCAGGGCATTTCAGGATCAATAAGATGAAAGAGTTACTTCAAAGAAAGTATACTTGAAAAGAGATCCAGGCAGATGTAATTGAATATGTCCAAATGTGTAATATATGCTAAAGGGTGAAGGTTTTAAGGTATCTATACTATGGTACCTTATTGTTACTGCTGATCCCAGATTGACCATGAAAATCTATATTAATGGATTTTATAGTGAATTTACTGAAATCCCAGTTCCAGGGTAAGAGATATGATAGTATTCTAGTTATCATTGATTAATTTACTAAGATGGCTAAATATATTCCTTGTCTGAAAACCATAAAGGCCCCAGACTTAGCTGAACTACTTATAGAATCAATTATCAATGGATATGGACCTCTATCATCAATTATTTCTGATTATGGATCAATTTTTACTAGTCATTTCTGGTCAGTATTCTGCTATCATCTATAAATTCAATGAAATTTAACTATTGCTTTCCATCCCCAATCTGACAGTCAAATGGAATGGTAAAATCAAACACTTAAGCATTACTTGCATATCTATTATGCATATTATTAAGATGACTGGCTGAAACATCTATCTACAGCTCAATTTGCCTATAATAATGCTAAGTAAGCTTCATTGAATACCTTTCCCTTTTTTACTGCATATGGATATAATTCTGAATTACCTAGGGACATTACAGATGATGCCTCTGAGGGGGAGGCAAGCTCTGCTGAAATGCACTGGAAACCTAGGGAAGTGCCAGACATAATAAAAAGATTGGAAACATTGGGAAAAGTTTGTAAGAAGTTAATAATTAGCCTACATCATGCATATAAGAAGCAGACACAGTATTATAATCAGAAGCATAAGCCTATGATATTTCACATGGGAAATAAAGTTCTAGTTTCAGTAAAGAACATTAAGACTATGGGGCCTTGCAAGAAGCTAGATAATTACTAGCTCAGACTGTTCCTAATTATAGAAATTGTTGGGAAACAGACATATAAGGTTAAACTATTCCATTTATTTGGAAATATCCACCCAGTCTTTCATGTTTTGCTTTTAGAGCCATATTGGTAAAGACCTGGGTTGGAACTGCCATGTCCCAATGGGATAGAGGTGGCAGGAGATATTAAATATATCATTGAAAAGATCTTAAATAAACAAATAGGGAAAAATTGAAAGTCAAGATATCTTGTTAAATGAGAAGACTACCTGGAATTGGAGAATACCTGAGAGCCCAAGAAGAATTTGGAAAATATGCAGAATCTAGTTAAAGTCTGAGAGAAAGTAAATTATAGCTGAGACATAAGGACCCCCTATTACTGCAAAAAAGGATGTGGTTAAAAATGTTGAGTAATTCACCCCCTTACCCCTTTTTCCTATGAGGTTTTTGGGTAGGTAGGTTGGGGTCAATAGCTATAGGCATAGGGTGGGATGGTACTCTTCTCCTATTTTCCCATGGGGTTTTGGGAGTTTAATGAGGCTATTACCTTATGGAAGTCAAATAGGAAATGGTTAAAAATTGACTACTTTAAAGGGTAAAAAATAAATATCAAATTAAATTAAAATTTGCTTGAAGGCCATAGAGTAAGATACAGAAACAGACACATAAAAATACTGCAGCACACCTTTCCCACTCTGACCTATTACTCTATGGCAAGCAGGCCTGTAATTATGCACATATGATTAGCCTACAAATCATTTCCACATTAGAGTTAAAAGAATACTTACCTTCTTCTTTAATGCTGTCACCTTTTCCCTTATTTCCCCCATTTTCTCCTGCATCTCTGACACCTCCCCCTGAAGTTCCAGTAAAAGGTCTTTAATCTTCTATCCCTGAATTATAGGGCTTATAACTGCCAGCTTATGTGGGGAGTACATATAGATGTAGAATTTCACACTGGAGATAAATATGACCATCAAGATCTTAATTACCTCAGTAGAAGTCAGATTAGCTGCCTCCAAGCTGGCTAGCTTCTACATTGTATACAGCTGTTTGCAAAAGGGTGTCAGAATCTATATGCATATGATTAGCAATCAATATATCAATAAAATATGGGGTACTTATAGATATACAGAGGTTGTAGCTCTTCTTGCAGTAGTCATACTTAGTATAGAAATTCACCCTATAGCATATAACCTTCTTTCCCTTCTGGTAAAACTTTATGTAATGAAGACAAAAGGGCAGACCTATAAATATGACTGGGAGAATAATAACTTTCACCCCTTTACTTCTGTCAGTCTCAGAGGTGCATCTGAGTGAGGATGAATCATTAACATTATCAATGAAAGCATTTTACTGGTTACTCTCCTTCTTAATCTTAGAAGGCTCTAAGGTTTTCATTACCACTATCTACTTAAAATAATTTTACACACATGAAGTTCCATCCTTGCAGTTCCCTACTAATGAAAAGTGCAAATCCTTGATGGGATCATTGGCATTCAAGCTGAGATTCTCAGAGACATACAGATATAACTACTTTACATTAGTAATTCATTCATAAAATGTTAAAGAGAACCTACCATCTTGAGCCCCTCCAGCTCCCTCTCTCCAACCATTTCCATCTTTTTTATTGCCTTCTTAGCCTTCTTTCTTCTCTCCTGCTATATCTTTACCTTCTTCTTCTTCTTCTTGGCTCTGCCCTTCTGAATGCAATCAGGGGGGGGGCAGGGGAGGCTGCATGCAGGCAGGACAGTAGGACATAATAAGCCATTATACTATATTAGCTATGGTGTGTTTCTGTGTTGTAGCCATATTATATATATGACACTTACTTGAAGTCTTAAGGGCAGGGGAGGGTGAGCAAAGGTTAATAACCATTCTGAAACAAAGACATGCAATGATATAAATGTTTGAATTATTACTATATTTCATATTAATATTATCCCTGTCTCATTTCAATCATTCCATGCAAAAATTGCACACATTTTGGAGCTTTACAGATATGATTTAGACATACTGGCACAGAGGTTTAAAAGGTTGTAAAAAGAAGAAATTGGAAGGCCTGTGAAAATATTTTATTAGTAATTTACATTACTAAAGAACTTACTGTTAACCCCCCAATTTGGTTACATAATGTTAACATAGTAACAATATGGAGTTTGCCATATCATTATCTTATAGTAATGCATTCAGATGGTTGCCTCTGAGAGGCACATGATCTAGACTTCAGAATGAAGCCCCTTAAGAAGAAGGTAATTATTATGGACTATACTACAGTTACACTATAACTACACAGTGGTACTAATTGAACCAGTATAACTCTTCACCAGTATAGCCATACTCAGTTGCATTAGGCTAGGTGACACACCTTATGCTCATCAGGGTAGCATATGTATATTACCACTGAATCATATATATATATCTGACTGACCCCAGGGTTCTGAAGGTCAGCAATTCATTCCTTAATCTATCCTGGTTATTAACATTGATCCATTCCTATCTATCTGTATGCTACTAAGTGACTAAGTCTTTATACTCTGGTTCACACCCCATTATCCTATCTGCAGTAGAATTGAGTCCTTTATGCTATGTTAATGTTAAGGCCTTACTACCCTGTTATTACATCTGACCACTTGACACTTCCTGCAGCCTGCAACATACTCTTAAGCAAGTTTAACAGTACTCAGCCTTTATTTTCCTAGGCCTTTCTAACCCTTTTCCCTAAGGGTGAGGCTGAGTTTCTTCTCCCCCATAAATAGTTGATTACTCTTACAGATTACACCAAGTTCTTACTTAAGTATCACAACAGCCATTTTGTCAGACACAGTCAATTTTGTTATGTACTATTCAACAGTCTTTTTAGAAAACAAGTTAGTATTTGTAGTTGGTTCTTTTACAATCAAGCTGATATGAACCTTAAAGACCTTTCTTTACAAGAGCTATAGGCAGCCTTTACTGCTGACACATCAGAGTCAGCTATAATTTTGAACTCTTTTACTCAATTTGCTGGCAATCTTCATGGGACCTGTCCTTTTTAAGGCATAAAATGCCACCAGCTTCAAGCTTACATTTAAAATATTAGGTTTTCTCATCTTTTTCTAACTCTGTCAGCAGCTGACCACCATTGAGATGATTTAATAAGATATTTCCCTAGGTATTTAACTTCATAGTAAGGCACTATGGACCTCCAGAGACTCAAGTTCACCAGAGATAATATTTGAGATTATTTCATAATTATTGCCCATTACTTTTACCTATGGCTGGTAATCTTCAAGGACAAGGTCCTTGGACTAAAATTTAACATTGTTGACCACTAAACTTACTATGAATGGTAAGGCTGTGGGTCAGTTCACTCTTACAGTGTTTTTTGGTGTTAAGATGCATCAAATCCAGAGCTAAATAGAATGGATAATAAGGCTTGTCAGGCCTTTACTGACTACTGGGGCCTGCTTATCACAGCTGATAACCCTGAGCTTATATGTACTCAGCCTGAAGATGTCTGGTCTGCCCTTACACTGAGTAATTCTGACCAGTTAAATGTTATTTGACATTTATCTTCAGTTCTAAACTGCATTTAATGTCACTACTGCAGCTACAAGTATTACATCTGTAAACACTAGGCTACAGGTAAGCTATAGTGCCAGTTTCACTTCCCTCATTCATGCTGGGCCAACTGCATCATTTAAAAGCCTTTGGGTAGTAGCTATTACTGGCTACACCCCCATTAAAATGACCACATTCTCAACAATTATAACCATCTGATTACTGTTAGCTGGCTTGTAAACACCAACATTGCCCCTTACACTGGCAGTCATGTAGTCCTAAACTATTTGTCCAAGTACATTACCAAGGCTGAAACTGAAACTGAGTCCTACTGTTAAATCATTTAATAAGTCCTACCCAGTGCCAGCACTAGCCACCCCCTTCTTTCAACTGTTATAAAACTAATGAATTAATTGATTGGAAAATGGAATTAGTTTGCTCAGAAAATCTACTATCTTTTCATGGATCTTCCTTTACAAATAGGTTTCTGTAAGTTAATTACAGTTAATTGCTGGCCTGAAGAATATCACCAGCATAGCTACACTTTTAAATCTGGTGAACTTCAACATGGTTCTTCTGCCTTAATGAAATATAAGAATCATCTGCAAGAATTTGAAGACATTACATTCTATAATTTCCTCTGGAATTTCTCTTATGGTTGTCAAATTAAGAGATGACTGTGTACTAAACCCTGTGTCCTTATCTACTTCTCAGTTTATCAGTCCAAAACTGACATGGAGGACTACACTTGGGTAAAATTAATCTTACATTATTTATTTTATAAGATTAAGCACTTAAAGATTATTAATTTCTCTACCCTCTGGCTGTCATTTACTGAAGTCTATAATTACTACCATCTTACATACAATCATCCAGTAGATGCCTACAGTGAAGATATGTCTGAGCCACAGCCAGAATTTAAGGGCAGTAATAGTGATAAGAAAGAGGCTGAATTAAATACCCTCTGAGTTGAGCTCACTCAACAGAACCTGCAGTGGGCTGATGGAACTTTAATTAAACTTTAAGATTATAACCAGATTGGTCATCAGTCTTTAGATTTCAATTATAACTGGACCTCTCATATTGGTACTCATATTGACCTTAACATTAATTTCTGGAACAATATGAAGGCCCAGTTCCCTGCTGACATTACCCTTAAAGGTACTGGCTCACCTTGCACTGTTGGCCCCAATCAACATCTTATGTATGATATGGTCCTATATCATTATATTGAAATCCTTAATGATGGCTCCCCAGACCCTATCATTCTCAATCTTAATGGTGAAAGTAAAACAGGTAAAACATATTTAATAATAATTCTTTCTATAACCCTTTAAAACCTTGCAGACAGCTGAAATCTTCCTACACCAATCATTTAAGCTGTCCTAATCAGTGTTACTGCTCATTACATTAACATTTAAATCTTACACTCATTATTTTGGCTTCCTGTCAAGCATTTAATGCCATTTGAACAGTCTAATCCTCAGAACCTGCAGTCTTTACAGGCTCTATTTAAAGGTATCTACTACTTACTCATTAATGAGAAGTTTATGGTAGGCCTGCACTAACTCTCATAGATTAACCAGGTATGCCATTACATCTTTCTGGCCTGAGATGCACCTTTTGGGGGACTGAGTGTGATCCTATGTGGTGACTTTTACCAATTACCCCCAGTTTTCCAAACCCCCTTTTTCTACAATGACTGCCTCAATAACAGTGAGGAAATTTGGGGCCATCAGCTTTACCTCACCTTTAACAAAACCATTGAACTGACCATAATTTAATGCCAGGGTGGTAAGGATACTATCAGCTGCCAATTTTATGAGGCCCTAAAGAACCTTCAGATTAACAGACTCATTAAAGCTGATTAGGAATTCCTGTTATAATGGGTGTAGAGTGTGATCCCCCATGAAGCTTCAGCCTTCAAGAATGCTCTTCATATCTACACAAAGAAATGAAATGTTAATGCCTATAATGAAGAAGTCATTTAAATCTGAAAACAGCCTATAATTATTGTTCAGGCTTTGAATACCAGTTCCAGTGCCTCCCAGTTAGAATCAGACAAGGCTGGAAATCTTCACCAGAACCTCTCACTCTTCCTTGGGTGCTAAATCATGTTACTTCAGAATATTTGGACTGATAGAAGACTGGTTAATGGGGCCTTGGGGACTTTACATGATATTATATGAAGCCCTGAGACTGAAGACCTCCATAAAGACCCCCTATTGGCATTATTAATCTATTTTGATAAGTATGACAGGCCTGTGTATGTTGAACAAGACAGCTGTAAATTGGTTCCAATCTTTTACACTTATTATGAGTTTTTATATGTCAATTAAGTCTGCAGCTGTACCCAGTTTCCTATTACAGTCACCTATGTAATTATGGTCCATAAATCTTAAGGTATCTTCTTAGACCAAGCTGTTTTTAACATCTCTGAGGCTGAATTCCAGTCTGGCCTAAATTATATTGCAATTTCATGCGTCAAAACATTTGGAGGCCTCCTTTTTGAAGAGTCTTTTGACTACTCTAAATTTAATTGGCCCAGTGGTGTAGGTAATAAGACTATGAAGATGCAGAAGGCAGATTCTTTAAGATATTAAAATAAATGAGTATATTTCTTTCTTTTCTTTCAGTCTTTATTATAATCTTTTGCTAATCCTTTAAATACTTTACAGCTCTACCTACTCTTCATACCTCTACCTTTGCACTTTATGTTCCAATTATTAATCCATTCATCCTTAATTACTTTAAGCTTGTCATCAGTCCCCCTGTCTTCACCTTCTGTCCTAGCCAAAGATATCCTAATCCCATCCATTGAAATCTCTAAAGAGGCTGTACAGACTCTCATATAGGCTCCCTATTGATACTGAGTGGATCTGGACACTGATCTGTATGGTTCAGATTAATTACACTTAATTTACTATACTTAAATGTATTCCTTACTATGTTCCTCACTACAGCCTCACTTTTGTCATGTGACTCACAGTGAATGGGCCTTGAAAGTAAATTAATAGTGAAGCTCAGTATTACTAAGTTAAATGTTCTATCTTACATCTTACAGGCTTATACCTTTCACCTTCTATCTCACACCTTGCACCTTCCACCTTCTACCTCACATCTTACATCTTTAGACCTTTTTTATATTCTTATTTATACCTATTAATCCATCAGAGGTCCATGAAACACATAAAGCTGTCAGAGTCATAATGGTTAAGATGCTGAAACACATTTACTGTAAGTAAAATACTAAGATAAAATTGAAAAATGAATTCTAATGACTGACTATATTAATTTCTAACCTTCTATCTGCAGCTTTATCTGCTTTTACCCTATCTATAGCTCCATTTACTTCTACTCTATCTGCTGCTGCTTCATTTGCTCCTTCTGAGTCTGCACTTATCTATAATAGTTCTTTATTTCTTTTTGTATCTGTACCTACTTCTTCAGCTTCTCTGGTTGCACCTTTCTCAATCTTTCTATCAGCTGAAACCCTATCTGAAAAGCCCTTAAAAGAAATACTGAAGCTTAAGAAGCTTCTATGGGTTTATAAGCCTAATTTACAGCCAGGCTATAATGTAAACACCAAAAATAATGCAAACCATGAAGCTATTCTTTTGCAGTTATATAATGCTGTCTATTTCCCCCCCTGCACCTATTGCTCTAGGGCTGAAGAGCCCTTTATAACCTGTATTACCTCTCTGAACTATCTTCATAGTGCCTGTACTGAGTGCTATTATAATGGAATCAGAAGCTGTTACTCATATTATTACTGTAAGTTTATTTCTCTGACACAGTTATATACAATTACCTGCTAATTAATGTCCATATAGTAAATGTTTAAGAATCTGTTGGGGTGACTGTTAAGGTAGAGGGATAATCAAAGAAACATACTGCTGTTAAGGTTAAGGGGGAATTGTCAAAGAAACATTCTACAGCTCAGATGGAAGGTCCAGTAAAAAAAATGGTCTACAAAAAGCCTACTATATTTTCTGAAGTTGAAGAGGTAGATACCTGTAATGTTAAGCTGAAGGCCCTCTACAAGGAAAATGCAGCTCTTAAGGCCAAATTGGTGACCATTTTAAGCTTGCTCAAGTCCATGCAGGACATTCTCAGAGTTTGATAGTTGCTTGGAGGGGGTGCCTTGCTTTATTTTCTTTTTTTAATTAGTTTAGCTTGTGCTTTTATGCTGAATAATTGAATACAGTGTTTTTACAGTTCTTAAATCATATTAATATGCTGTAGTATGCCTGAAAATTGTCCATAAATCACCCAGGACTTCCACTTTGAGCTTAGCTCACTCTGTAACCCCTTTGAACACTGAGAGACTCATGTGTAAAAAGACATTTTACATTTTACTAATCAATAAAAGAAAGTCTCAGAGTTATGCCAAAGAAAAGAGTGACCAAGATATTTAAAGAGCCCATGAGAGCTACTCAACAATCAGTTATTATAAGAACCTTAGCACCTGCAGCTGCAGTAGTTCTTCAGTAAGTCTTCCTCCTCAGACTTCATCAGAAGGAATGTCCAGTATGGATACATTCCTATTATTCTTGTCCAAGTTCCCACTGTTGTCTTCCAATCACACTCACAAAATTTTGGTTAGGTGTGATTGTTGTAATCTCCATAAAATTGTCTGTGGCTGCACATTAGAAATTTTCTCATGTGACTTTGTGACTCACAGATCTCTTAATAGCCTGTAGGGAGATATTTCTGAACAGATAAGAATAGACATTTGCCTGCTGGTAAAGTATCATTCATGCTCTTTGTTTAACAGGAAATATCTATACTGTATATCTGAAACACAAGATTCTGATCTCCGCAAGTCTTGCAATATCCACTTCCGTTGCCCCCTCATCGAAGAAGCAGTATCATACCATCACAAATTTGATCAAACAGACCCGCAGAAGCCTTCGTGTTCCAGGTGCTGAACCTCTTAATTATTCCGTCGATCGCGCTACCCCTTTAGCCCGCAACTATTGTAACCAAGAACGAAGTAAGTTGTCTTTTTGAATGGTGTTTAGAGCTGTAGAACAGACCATTAATTCTATAAATACAGATTGTCTCCCGTTCGAGCCGCCTTCCGTTTCAAGACTACGTCACTCGCATCACGATCCGCTTCGTGTGAAGGTCCTCTCTGCGACATTCAATTTTAACCGACTTCCTTCACTTTCACGCAATGTGTGAATGGGCTTGCAAGACATACGCAGCTTGTACGCGTACTCCCAAACACATGAATCGAGATCACATTATCTTTTGTACACTCGCAAGAAGCGATGCAAATGACCCATGTGTACCTCCCTCCGGGTTTCTGAGAGATCTCCCGTTGGTTCTCGATGCGCAAGACACGAATATAGCGGGATCCTGTCCTCCCTGTGCTGGAACAACACCGACTAATTCCTCTGACTAGAGTGGTTGCCTTCCCCCCAATCCAGAGAAGCAGATCGCTGGTGAACCTGCTTGCGAGCTACCTCTCCGAGATCCTTAAATGTACTAAATACAGTTAGCTTAGTTAGGTCATAGAAGAGGTAACGCACAATGAATCAATTCCTGAGACTTTGAAGACTTCGAGGTCTAACTTGTTAAGATCGACATTTGGATGCGTTTTGCAGTGGAGATCGAGAACGAGATATAACCGAGAAGAGCGAGGATCACTGCATATATGTGTATAGTAATCTTCTAGAGGTTGAATACCTCGCCATGTAAAGAAAGCGTTGATGATTGCTGTAGGTTTTTGAAAAGGTTGTTCGCGATATGGAAGGATTATCCGCACCGGAGTAGGCTGACTCATTTCGTCCCAGGTGTAAGAAGAGTTGCTTATATAGCTTGTAAAGGCAGTATTATATGAGAGAGATAAAAAAGGTGTATTCCTCGAAGATTCTGAATCACAGACAGGCAGAGACAGAGACAGGGACAGAGACAAGAGAGAGAGAGAGAGGGGGGGGCAGAGGGAGAATTGAGGTCTCACGTGTAGATTACGTAATCGCGCATCAACCATAACGTATTTCACCACTTTCTCGGACACACCACATACTCGGACACTTGCTCACGTGATATAAAACTTTATTTAGTTACCCCTATCTCCTCGTCCGGCAACTTGCAAACTTTAGCGCCTTTTTTCTGCCACCAATAAAAACCTTTAAATACGTACATGCCAGATCATCAATTGGTCAAATCCAGGCGGTGAAAGAGAGACGCTAAAGTTTGCAAGTTTGCCGGACGAGGAGAGAGAACTATTCACCAAATTTTCATGTGGAGCTACTTGAGTGTGTTTGCTATGTTTGCTTTAGGAGTACCGACGATTATTAATTTTATGGGCTGGTACAAGGCGGCCGAGCGAGTGGTGTGGCCGAGTAAGTGGTGAAGTACGTTAAAGCCATCGCGGATCACCGCTTTATAGCATGAATTGCTAGCAATTTAGCATATGTATAGGTGGAATTTCATCGCCTGAAAACAATAGAACTTTGGTATATTTTGACAGGTGAGTACATACAACAACACTTTGGTATATTTTGACAGGTGAGTACATACAACAACAGTACTATAACATTACGTACAAACTTTGCTCATGCGTCTTCAACTATGAGACCTGCATGCTGGAAATGACCTTTTGCGCTTTCTTCTTTTGCACCCACAACGTCAATGCACCATTCAAGAAAAGTATCAAAACCTTGATTAGGATATTCCTCATAGAAGTGCCAATTTTGCTTGATAAAAGCTTTCAACTCAGAGAAAAACTCTTCAATGGGGTTCAAGTCAGGTGAATAGAGTGGCAGGTATATCAGTTTAACTCCTGCATCAGAGCACATCTGCTCAATCTGCTGAGAATGATGAAAAGAGGCATTATCCATAACTAGAACAGACTTAGGCTCAGGCCATTTCCCACAGTGTTGGAGAAGCTGTTCAATAAAATCCTCAAAAACACTTGCATCAGTAGATCCCTGGAAAACTCTTGAAAGAACAATGCCATCTTGGGCATATGCAGGCAATATCTGATATCAATGGTCATGGTGAAACTGGGATACTTAAACTGGTGTCACACCCAATGGAGACCAACCCATCCATTGAAATCCTATCTGCTTATCACATCCCAACTCATTAACAAAAACAAGATGGTATGAGTGGAATTCTGAGATATTATGAGAGTAGGCATCTTGTAAATCTAAGTTTTGTTCTCTTGCTCTCTGCTGGGTTGTCTTTCAAAACCAGTCATTAGAGGCTAAAGCTCTGCTAATGCTTGATTTTGTTACAAGCACCTTAAATTCATCCCATAGAAAGACTGCCATCTCATTCAGGTATAGACCAGGCTTCTCAAGCAAATATTCACAGAGGGCTTCTAGCATTAAAGGCATGATAGTTGATCATCAGCCAGTGGGGTTTCCAGGTGCTCTAATGCTACCAAAGAGTTATAAGTTAAAGTGGATGTTTGTGATTGATTGGTTACTACATGTGAAGGGCTCCACCCTTATATCTTTATCTTATAGCTTATCAGATCTCACAGCTCCAATCATACAATCAGCCTGAATGTTCTCTGATTTCCCAGCCTCAGGCCAGGAAATTGCCTGACCAATCAGAGGCCTCTGTGGGATGTTACCTGACCAATCAGAGGCCTCTGTGTTAACATTAATCCACTCTGGCCTCACATATTTCCTTTCTTTTATATTGTACAATCCCATGATCTCACATTCCTTTTTCCTTTCTTTTCTCAGTGAATTCAATTTTATTATATAGTATAGCTAGTATTTAATATATTAAGTTAGCCCATTACATTTTAAATTCACTCCTTGATCTCTTATTAGAGATCCCCTGATAGCTCTATTACTTTTAATATACAACTGTGCATCTCATTAATCCTGCTGAAATTTAATATATAATTGTGCATTCTACAGACTCCTCTGAAATCTGATATCAGACTTCCACAGTGCTGGTGAAAGGTTCATGTGAGACACCAGCTTCATATAACTTGATTATATTATTCTGCCATACTGAATGTCATGTCAGTGAAAGATATTAGAGCCCTAATGGTTCATATTGACTTACAGACTTCTCATAAGATTTACCTTTGAATTCTCTGACTCTGAACAATCCTATGAATTCACTACTATAAAAATAAATCTCTTACATAATAATTATTCTCTGTAAGAAATTGAAGCAGCTGAGCTCCATGAGCAGATCTGACTACTTGTTAAGCAAATCCAAAACCTTACAAACCAGGCTTGGACCCCTGTGTTAACTCCCACTCTGACAGCTCCATTGGGAGACCCCCACAAACACCCAAAAGAAAAGCTTGACTCTATCTCCACCTTTAATGGAGAGAACTTCTTGAATTACTCAGAATGGCATCTTAAAGTCACATTCAAAATATGCATGAACAGTGCAGTGATTGGGACCCTAGAAGACCAGATGTGGTATATTTATAATAAACTCACTGGAACTGTTGTTATCTGATTTCATTCATAAATGAAGGTTAATAAAGATAATGTATTATTATCTGAAATTATTCTTTATCAATTAGATATCCTTTTTATTGACCTCTTATACACTCAGAAAGCCCTGAACTGGCTCCAGAGTGCCTGCCAGTGTAATATGCTAATTGCCATCTTTATCTTGCAATTCAACCAGAAGATCTTGGAAGTGAATGGCCAGTTTTAGGATAATATGATTAAGAAAGAACTTCTTAAGAAAGTAATTAATATTAAACTTCTTCAGCAGACTGTCACCCTCTCTGAACCATCATCATATTACAAATACACCACCAAATTGCATGAGATTGAGAATAATATGACTCAGATTGAGATCATCCAGAGCTAATTCTACTGTAATCCTACAGTCCTTAGTTTTCCTGCATTGTCTGCCACTCTGCCTGCTGATCCCAACATTATAGACTGAAAGTATACCACTTGTGTGAGTGCAGCCTGCATTCTGAACATGATTACTGCCACTGTTAATGACTGTTGCACTTAAAATGTCTGCATTAACTGTGACAAACCTGGTCATCAAGTCACAAACTGTTTAAACTCTCATATTCTGTTAAAGTCTGCTCCAAAATGTGCTCCCATGCAAGCCATTTCCATACAGATAAAGACTGAAGAGGAAGAAGACTTTAAGAATGTCTAATCAGACTTGGGAAAAGACTAGCTTCTGCCTGAAATTGTGAGCAGAAGCACCTGGAGTTAGATAGAAAAACCTTTAAAATGAAAATGACTGTTTCTGTAATCCTTGTACCTACTGTAGTAAATCATTCTTTTAATATGAATGCTATGACAGACAGTGATTACTATTATTATATAATAATTTATTCTTATATAATTAGTCATTATAAGCTCTCATGTATTCCAATTTCCCCATGGAGACTTAAAGACATTAATGGAGACATTGGTAACTTCATCTGAAATATAGTGAAATTTAATATTAATATTGGGTGGCATCTCAAAGAAAATGTCTATATGTATGAAATTGAGAACCTCTCCTGCAACCTCATGCTTGACCTCTTATAATTATCAGACAATCAAGCTTTAATTAATACTTACAACTGATGCATGGTATTCCCAGGAGACTTCTGCATCTCTAAAGATGACATTTATAAAACTGCATCTAATCTCTGCCAGATCTCTGTAAATGCCTATAACCTCCTTCACTGCTGTAATTGAAAGACTAAGAATTAATCACTCATTAAGATCTTCACTGCCAGCATGGCTGACATAGAGAAAGCTCTATCCCACCTTTCTAGCAAATTAAAGACTGACCCTATGATCATTCTCCCTTCACACTATTATGAATTCCTTGATGTTTTTGACCATAAAGCTGCTGACAAGCTTCCACCTCACTGCAGCACACATAATCACCACATTAAACTTGAAAAGATAGATGGTAAAGACCTACAGCCTCCATGGGACCTGTTATATAACATGTCCTATAATGAGCTCCTCATGCTTTATAAGACCCTTAATGATCTTCTGAACAAGGGCTTCATCTGAGTCAGCAATTCACCTGCTGGTGTCTCTGTGCTGTTTGCTAAGAAGTTAGGTGGTAGCCTTCAATTTTATATTGACTATTATGGCCTTAACTGCCTGACCCATAAAGACTGTTACTCATTACCACTAATCAATGAGACCATTAAATGAATCAGACAAGCCAAGTGGTTCATAAAGCTTGATATCATCTCTACTTTTTACAAGATCCACATCACAGAAGGAGATAAGTGGTTAACTGCCTTCTAAATTTAATATAATCTATTTGAATGGACAGTTACTCCCTTTGGCCTCATAAACACCCTAAGTATCTGGTAGTAATATATTAACTGAGCATTATATAACTACCTTAACAAATTCACCTCTGTGTATCTTAATGACATTCTCATATTTACCAATGAATCTCTGAAGTAACATCACAAGCAGGTCTGAAAGATGCTCATCTAACTTTATAAGTACAGCCTTTCAGTTGACATCAATAAGTGTGCATTTAAAGTTAAAGAGACCATATATCTTAGCTTTATCATAGAAGCAGGGAAAGGAGTCCATATGGACCCTAAGAAAGTCACTGCAATTATAGAATGGGAGGCCCCTATAACTGTAAAAGGTGTATAAGGTTTTCTAGGCTTTACAAACTTCTACTATCACTTCATCTGAGATTTCTCTGACATCATTTAACCCCTGACAGATCTCACACAAAAGGACCAGCCATTCCAGTGGACCAAAGAAGCTGAAACCACCTTTAAGTACCTTAAGAAGATGTTTATATCCACTCTGATGCTAATCTCATTTAACCTTAACTGTCTGACTGTAGTTGAAACAGACTCATCTGGCTATATTACTGGTGGCACTCTCATGTAATGGGATGAGAAAGGCATTCTATATCTGTACACATTTATATCTGAAACTCAGTCCCACTAAAGTGAACTATAAGATTTATGATAAGGAACTACTCACCATCATTTAATCTCTAGAGGAATGGGACTCCAAACTCCATAGTGTAAAAAAATTTGAGATAATTATAAACCACAAGAACCTTCAGTACTTCACAACCACCTATAAACTCTCAGAGCATTAGATGCATTAGGCTGAGTTCCTAAGCTGTTTCCATTTTATAATCTACTACTGTCTGGGCACTAAAAACTCAATGGCTAATGCCCTCTCATGCTGTAAACAGGACATGCTGTCTGAAAACTCTGACATCTATTAGGTAAATTGTAAACAATGGCTTCTCAACCTGCAGATTCTTAAAGAGTCTGAAGTAACTCTGTATGGCATGATATGCATCTCACTCATAGCTCTTGTAAACCCTAACAGAGACCCATCTGAGCCTTACCAGCTGCTGCTTCAAAAACTGTAAAACATGTCTGTACACTCTGATGACTGCCTCTGTATAATAATTAATATAGTGCAGAAAAATACCACCTGTTTCCCTCTGAAGCTGCAGGCCCACATTAATATCACTAAGTGCTCTTTTAATGTTAATGCCCAGTTTTACTTCCAGAAGAGGCAGTAGGTTCCCAATTTAGAACCACTTTACATGAGAATTATCCAGGAAACTCATAATTCCTTAATAATCAGCCATCTGAGCCATAAAGTACTCTACTGAATTATATTCTGAAATTTCTATTAATTAAACATGTTACAGGACATTTGATGGTTTGCATGGAACTATAACCTCTGCTGATCAGTAATAACATAATGTGACCACCATCAGGGCCTCCTTAAGTCTCTTCTGATTTCTGAATGCATCTGATGTGATGTCTCTATTAACTTCACAGTAGGCCTGCTTAAAAGCAGTGAATGCAAGAACATCTTAGTCATTATTAACTGCCTGAGCAAGGGTGTCATCCTGGAGCCCTGTAATAGTATGGATGTATTAATTATAACTGACACTTTCCTCTAAAGCCTGTTTTACCATCTACATGGTCTGCCTCATACAATTGTCTCTAACTGTGAAACCTAGTTTGTTGGAGCTGTTTAGTCCCAGATATGCTAACTCCTCAAGATCACTTAATGCCTCTTAACTGCCTACCACCCTCAAACTGATGGTAGTACTAAGTGTATGATTCAGATAACTAAAGATTACCTTTAGAAGTTCTGTTTGCATGCCTAAGATGACTGGAATGAACTGTTACCATACACTGAAATTATTATTAACAGCTGTAATACAGTTAGCACTGGAGTCAGCTCATTCTTCTTATCATACAGTTATAACCTTAAAGTTCTCAACCTTGTTGAATTATCTAAACCTTCCCTGTTACCCTGCAGTCTGATCCAGATAGCTGACACTATCATTACCAAGCTCAAATAAGCTCATAAGTGGGCTAAATCATTCATGGCTAGTGTCCAGTAAGACCAACAGGACCACACAAACACTCACTGACAACTCATTAAGTGGTATAAAGTTGGGGATAAGGTCTGATTAGACCTTCACAATATCATCATAGATTGCCCCTCTTACACACTTAATTACTGCTATATGATATACACTGTAACTGAAGTTCTGGGTAGTTATAACTACTATTTTAATATATTACTCAAAATCCATAATGTGTTTCATATGAACCTGCTCCATAAAGCCTTCAATAACCTACTTTCCTCATAAGAAGTCTCTAACTGGCAACTGTCTGGCATCATCAGTGAAGATAATAAGGTAGAATATGAAATCAAGACCATCCTTAACTGCTGCCTGTGCAGCTGTGGATTCCAGTACCTCATGAAATGGCTTGAATATAATGCTTTAACATGGAAACTGGTCTTCACCCTCTATGACACTGTCATACTTATCTAATATGAAGAACTTTAACCAATTAATGACCTCTCACTGTGAAAATGCATCTGATTCTCTGAACCTAAGCTCCCACCTATCTGCCCTCCTCTGTATGAGGGGGGATAATGTAAAGGGCTCCACCCTTAAACTCCTATCTTATAGCTCATCAGATCTCACAGCTCCAATCATATGATTGGCCCAAATATTCTCCAATTTCCCAGCCCCAGGCCAGGAAATCACCTGACCAATCAGAGGCCTCCATGGGATGTTGCCTGACTAATTAAAGGTTTTCATGTTAATGTTAATTTACTTTGACCTTATATATTTCCTTTCTCTTATATTGCACAATCCTATGATCTCATGTTCCTTTCTCCTTTCTTTTCTCAGTGAATTTAATCTTGTTATATAGTATAGCTAGCATTTAATATATTGAGTTAGCCTGTTACACTACACTCAGCAGTATAGGCCATCTGGGATGTAGTCAGCAAGCCAGTTTTAATCATATCATGAATAAATTCATGCTTCCAGGCAGGAAGATTGGGTGCCATATTGTGTAGTGGAAGAGTTGATCTGGAGTGCTACTGGGCCCCTGAGAGAGAGTCATTATTGCTGTAATTTTCCAATACAGCCTCAAAACAACAGTTTCAGTTATATTTAGATATCATACCATACCATTCATTTGCCAAAAATAAACTTAATCCTGATGTAACCCCATATGGACTAGTACCTGCATTAGTGGCTTGGCATTAGAGTTTGAGAATAGTTTTGAAGTGTTTAACATGGAAGGTGATTTCGGGAAATACAGTATTTCGTCTCTGATTTACGCAAAGAGTGTCGTTATCTGATGGCGAGAGCCGCACAGCAGAAGCAACGGCTAATATCTGTAAAAGTTAATCCTCTCGCTGCCACAGAGTCGCTCGACAACATATTCATCGACGAAGCTTGTATTTCATGGAATAAATACGCCGCATCGATTTGTGAGAACACGAGACGCTCTAATGAAAAGCCCCAGGTCAAAATTCTCGGAAAATTGGTCAAAAAGTAGGAACAGTGGAGGCTGCCATCTCCCCAGATACATCTCCGGAACGACAATATTCGAACCTGATGAGAGATTGAGAGACCATGCCTTTTGATTGATACGGCCACCTTGCCGTTGGGTATTCATCGGCTTTAGGTAGACCTGAATAGGCGGTGAAAAAAGACGAGGCCTGGTTGTAGTAGGAGAGAAGTATCGTCCTTCCGTAAACTTCGGAATGATAAGGACCAGCGGTATTGCGGAAGTAGTGGGATTTGATTCGATCGATTTTTAGGGTCCATCTGGGTGATAAGAGGGTGGTAATCTCGCATGAGAAAAAGCGAGTGCTCCTTAATCACTGGGGATGGGACCCATAGACCGCCCCTAACTATGTGACTATTGGTGGATGGGTTTCGAGAAGTGTGAGAGAATCGGAAACTCTCACTGAAACATAGTTACCTGTAGGCCCGATTATGGCATCATAGCGGATTGAATGGGTTATGTGGGCTTGTAGAGCGCACTGGCCTCTTGGAAGAAACTTAGTAGGAAGCCGGGTCTGTTCCTCTCGACCAGAATATAGCAACTACGTTATCGGGTAGCGAAAAAATGCATGCCTTGTCGCCTTACCTTCGCTCTCTAGGGTCCGTAACGGTGGGCTGGGACTTCAGCAAATGCACCGTCTTTAGCCGTTGCATGAGGAACTAAGGATTGTACTTTTCGTATAGATCGACAAGGCCTCTCTATGGTTGTGAGGGTGGTTTTAATAGGCCACCCATCCATACAAGGTAAAAGTTTCGTACCGTCATGGCTAAGACCATTCGGAGGTTTCATTGGGCTTCAATCGCGGTTATCGTCGAGGAAGGTTGGAAGATTCTTTTTGAACCGAAAATATGGAAAGCCTCGGAGTTGTACCCATGTTAGACCGGAGATCCCAGTGATACCTGGTTACCGCTGAGCCTCATCCTTTGGTGATCCAAACGTAAGGTGGAATGCTGTTGGCCCATATAGTCGAGGCCGTGAACTTTTGGACGGCCATTGAGGTTTCACAACTAGACAATAAACTGGGACATGTTCGATGCCTAATTTGATATTGGAGCTGTATCTGCTCCTTCGGCGTTTGCGGGACGATATCCGCCAAAGCATACTGGCATCGCCTAGTCTCCGACCTAGTGCTTGTTTGGTCCGTTATTACTCTCGAATAGCAATGTTCAGAGGTCATTTTTGTCCTTAAACCCTAAGCGTTTGGCCTGTATCTGACCATATAAATAACATTTAGGTTGTGCATACAACAGCTGTTAGGAAAAACCTAGTTACCTCGGTTGAGATATTTCTGGCAGCTTTTCGACTCTCTGGCAATGAATGGTGTTCCCAACATCCGAACTCAAAGATCTTGAGCCTGTATGCACAGAAACCCAAACGATCAAGTTAACAAGTGGCAGCGAGCCACGGGTGTTGCCATTGGATTGGAGCTTGGCCAACGCCACAGCAATGGACTGTTGGAGTTATGACGCAGGTCATTGGAGGCCGGTGGCGTGGAGCCTTAGGGCAGATAAACGACATCGTCTAGGAGGCAGGGATCCGGTTCTAGACAGCAAAGGCATTCGATTGATTTTATCGGGATCAGAAATGAAAGCGAAGTGATGACAGCGGATAAGCTAGCGATCTTACATAATCAGGCTGGTTCGAGCACGTGATGTTGACAAAACCACGTGATATCAACCACCACCCGCCATTCGCGACTATTCGTCTATCAAATTCCAACCTCATTTCTAAAGGTTGGCTGGGAGACAAGGGAACTTGAGTTCAATGGACGTTAAATTATCTGTTCAACCATTTCTACAAATTAAGCACAAGGGAGTGCATATGTGCACCTATTTCTTGCCTCTTTCGCTTCCCCCTGCAATAGCCCCCTTCAAATCCAACCCCCAAAAATGCCATAGGAGCTCTAACTACTAGTAATTACCCAGGAAGAGAGACATCACCATGATTACTATCTGACACTGACAGGAACTGGTACTGAAGAAAAAACTGTACTGTGTGGGCCGATTCTATCCCTTCAAACTTACACCATTCGACATATCGACGAAGGAACTCATTCTGCAACCAGTTTCGATATCGGCTTACCTCTGTGACCAATAGGTGTCGCATTCCCTTGGATCGTCAAATAGCAGCCTCGAGTTGACATTCGCGCACGCTTCCACGTTCCCCAAAATAGCCCCGTTCCCGTAAAAGTGTTCTCCTCCTCCTACTTGATTGTCGATGTTCTTCTGAGCCAAAGACCATTCAAAGGAGTCTGGTACAGGACCCATCAGTCGACAAGAAGCTGGAGAAGGCCAGGGTTCCGAGATGACACTGTTGAGCCCATCTTCGCAGATCCTGTGTGCGAGTGGGCTATCCGTGGTATCGACCATTAAAGCCGGGCTCCTTGCGGCGTATTGCGGCGAGCTGTTATTGCTCTGGCATTTTTTCTCCGCGAAGCCTTCGTTTGCTAGTAATACGTCATTCCATTATCCATCGACGGGTGGCGCGACTTAAAACGGGTAATGTTACCTTTTTTCCTTGCGCACTTCTTAGCTTTCCATTCGTCGAGATATCTCTCATACTTGTAGTGATTCTCGGATTTTTCATATTCCGCGAGAGCTCGTTTGTATTCCTCTCGTGCGTGAATGGCATCAGCCTGAGCGGCTCTCTTTTCGCCTTCCGGTAACTCCCTCCACAATTTGCCGATTTCGATTGCCATCTCCGGAAATGACAACCCCTTGTATTGGAGCTGTGCACGCTTTTCTAGGAATGGTCTTCAATTCAGCCTCGGAGATAACGGAGAATAGGCATGTATATGTCAACATACCGTTTGCAAATACAGCATATGCCGTTAGGGGTTTCTTAGGAGCATTTGGATCGGGCTGCACGTCATCGCGATCAATTCAATTAGAATGATTATGCCTTTTCATATATAGGGTTACGATCAATATGCTAACACGTGCACTGTAGGCTTTTGGGGCTCGAACCTTGGGATGCCATTGATAACGCCTTTTCTTCCTGAAATAACCCCCGGATTCGGTCTGTTGCAAAGGCCGACCGTGAATATCATTCCGTTCCTTTGCAACTCTTTGCTGTAACCTCTGCAAGACGTGAGCGGGAGGACGGTATTTAATTTCAGGTTTCCCTACCCTTTTGTGACCTAATTTGACTCCCATCTTATCCCTACTCGAGTCAGTGTTTGACGTGCTACTTCAAGGCAAAAATGTTCAACGTACAGGTCGATTTCTCTGATTTCCAGAACATCATCCCATGTCTCAAACCCATTGTCCATAAAACTGGATACGTACTGGGTCATCCCCAGCTCACGAAACACCATTGAGAGGTCGGTCATATCAATAGCAGAGGCATGGGACGGTAAATATTCGGGGGTGTATTTTCAATATCTGACAAATTCTTAGTTATAGATTAACAGGAAATTTATGTCCTAGTTTAATCGCACAATTTCAATATTGTGTCGAGTTTCTGAGGCTTATCGATGTCCATCCGCTTGGTCGGGCCTACACTATTCAAATACAATTTCTCCAAGTCCTCAGAAACAGGTTAGCAGCCCAACCTCGCCAATCCCTCCCTCACCAAATTTTATTCTACGCGCAAAGTTGCATTGCATTACAAAAACCAGCCACTCACTGAAAAGCATTGAGCCGATTGGAGACGAACTCGCCTCTATGGTGTGCCACGAAACCAAGACGGCAGCTCCTATCACACTCGCCGAGAGTGTTGGATCATTTCTTAGGGTCGCCCTTCATTCAAGCATCTGCGTGGCCTGTCGACGACCGGCTTCAGTCCATTCTAACATTATTCAGCTTACTTCCAAGTTGCCATGCCTTCCCGGTGCCAATACTATATCTTTACGGTTTCTCCTTCCTGTCCCCCGTTATAGCTACGAAGTGGCAGTGAAGCCGTCAAGCTTCTCCCTATCGCGATGGGATCTCGCAGCCCCATCAACACCCCAACTTGATACGATTACACTAGGACTAAATGAACTCTGAGATCGCGCGAGGCAAACAGTTTGTGCAACAACGAGGGTTTCCGTCGATATCAATAGATATCGACAGGTCATCTAGACGCGCAATAGATATCATTAAACTGACACTTGTCCCCGCCAATTTGGTTCGTTCGGATGCAAGCTTGGAGCTGACAGGCTCCGACTTAAACTGCAGGGGAGAGATATTGGCCACCATGAATTATGGTCGAGGTCCATCACCCAAGCATCCAGCACGGGGCGAGAAGAATGAAACATATGCCCCGCGGAAGCCATTTGCTGCGCCTGGACAATCAATACCTGTTTCGACGCCTCATTACTGACTGACTTGATTAGATGTTAGAGCTCATCAACAACTAAAAAGCTGGGCATGGGCATGTGCGCAGGAACTGTATGGATCCGTGGACAAGTGATATGCTGGCTGCGAGAGTCTTCCAATGGCCATTTGCGAACGGACACCATTGTGCAACGATGCTAGACAACTGCGGGCTGCTGTTTCGTATTTTTTTGGGTGGGATAGATGCCGGAACAGAAAAAGAACCGGACTGAAAAAAAGGAATAAAAGATCTCGCCAGCATTTGATTGCTCGTACGAGAGAATGGAATCAATCGCTTAAAGGGGGGGAAGAGGGGTTAACATAGGCCTGATCGCCAGAAAATTTCTATCTCCCTCCACCAAAGACGAAAACACTTCCTGACATTAAACCTTTTCCAAGCATAACTAAGCAAATCATGCTCCCCCTTTCATTGCAAAGATTGCCACGCATCGTTGAATGCTGGGCTAATGCAACCCATGTCAATCCGTGAACGAAATCTTGCCCCGGATCTATTTCAGTGCCTTTACGCGATTCATTATTTTTAACTTCTTTGCACTTGCCTACTACAGTATAGACGTGGGGCTAGGAGGCGGCTATCGGGTTACGTTTTACAATTAATAGCCGACTGGGTGAGAATATTGGTTGTGATTCGCGCGATCCAGGAGTTCTGGCGGATTCGTCGTTTTTGTCGAGATCTGATAGGGCGGTCGACCACATGGCCAAGATATGGAGTTTTACAAATGCCGAGAATGGGGGAAATAAAAAGCAATGACCATTTTTAAAAATTGTATTAGTCTAGTCTCTGCTCAGGCAGATAGAGTGGGTTGCTGAAGTAAATGATGTCGTTACTAGAGTAGGCCATCGATATTCAAGGCGAGAAGGAAGAGATAGCACTGGAGTTTTGGTTGAGATGGCCAGCCGGAGTTATAGAGTGCTCTGATGAATTATTCCTACGGAAGATGCCATCCCCTTCATCAAAACTTAGGTCTGACAAAGGCAAACTTGGAAATGGGCCTAATACCGAGCTTCCCTTCGTTCCTCGACCCATCCATCCTCACTTTCGCAGCCTAAACACTCCTAGAATATAAACATAGATAAAGAGCGCTTGAAACTGACCGGATTTCCCCGATGCTCGGTACTTAGAATGCCGGTGAACGTGTGGGGTAAATCAGCGGCCCAAAAGAAATTGTAACAGATAGGTCTGTGTGGAAATGGACCGTGGTAAAGATTTTCCCAAAAGTTGCTAGCTGCGGCCCACGGAGGTACTGGCGGTACTGGCGGCTTCAGATAAAGATGCATGACGGGTGGCTCCTCTCACAACAGCCTCGTTTTGCACCCGACGGACCCAAGATATCGATGTGAGATAAATGGCTGTAACTTGGTTTTTGTCCCCGAAAAGGACGAGTCCCTCTCATTGTTAGCCATACATCAATGCTGCGCCCGGGAGCCTAGATCCTGTGATTTAATACTCGACTGAACAGAGAAGGTGTGGTTGGAGTAACATGTAGGCTGTGTGTGTGACTTGAACACACTGGTTCCATGGGTCGTGGACAGATAGGAGTAACTAAAGGCAGAAGAAATGCCCTCTGTTGGCATAACAAGCTGAGCGAGCCGCGTAACCGGATTCAGTTTCTTATGATCCCGCAATTGACGCGCAAATTGGTTGGGATATTGATTTGGGCTGTCGCCACCTGCGGGGAGCTCTAGAAGCTTCATTTTCTACGCCCCTTGTTGTCACGCATCCGCAGTTGTAGAATAAAACGTACATATCTGCCCAACAGGGCTTATGCCACTTCAAACGTGGATTCATAGGTGGAGGTGCGACAATTGTCCAGCCTTACGGCGTAACATTATTCATGCAGTGGACAGGTAGCATGGTAGCTGTTGGTTAGGTAGCTGTGCGCCTCATCTCCGACTCTCCGTCACCTTCGTACTCGAAGAAATGATCCCGAGAAACTCTCGATGTCTGGTAGTCACAAGGGCCACAGATGGGTCGACCATGATTGGCATCTCGAAACTCTGATAGCCAAGCACCTATGTTTGGGGCACAGCTCAGTCGGAAGTCAAATATGCGATGATCCGCTCAAAGACTTTCCTTGATATTAAGTTCCCAACACTCCGAGGAAGGCAGACTATTATTGGCTTTCTCTTGGATGAGGGCGGGTAGACGCGGTTCAAATGACCTGCTTTGTTCACACCAAAACGGAGCTAGAGGACTCACTGTGGTCATAAGCATGTTGTCAAACGGCTCAAGGTGGGGATTAGGCGGCTTGGGTAGCTAGAAAAGGAAGACGGATGGACTTTTTTTCAGGAAGATTGTATATCCATCTCGAAGACTGCTAAATATCCTCTTTTTTAGGAAGATTTAAACCTCGACCGGAAAGACGGCCAGTGTTGGGAACCTATTTTACGGCATAGGCTCTGGGGAGCATTGGGACAATAGGCTGGTCAACTTTTTTTCGAATCCCGCTAGACGCGGGTCCCGGAAAATCCCTTAATGGCAGCCGTTCATGAACGTAGTGGCTGCAAAGGAAATCAAAAAAAGGATAATGGCCGATGGTAGCGGACGACTGGTGAAACCAAGACCAAAACGGAAAGAGTGAGAAACACAGTCATGCATCAAGAAGCGTAGAGGGCCGAATTTGGGCCGCCTGTAGACAACTGACGAAACGTGTGCAATTCATCACACTTGCTACTATAGGTTGGATGAAAAGAGAACATTTCAATAATAGGGCTCCCTTGGAATTCCTTTTGAACCTGTAGCTTGCAGAGAAAACGACCTGCTGGTTATGAGTTGCCACTTGGCTTTCACGATTATAATTCACCAACGATGCACTCCCACATAGCCGAAAGATATTCAGAGCTGAAAATCCGTGGATAGATTCGTCTAGAATCTCGACAAGGAAATAAATTTCGCTCAAGGCAAAGTCTTTGGGGCAACACATAGGGAGTGGCGCGTGAATGGAAGCAGCTGGCGAGCGTCCAAAGTTAGCTCATGTAATAGTTGTCATAATGTTCCAGTTTTATTCTGAACACCCACCATCTATCATAAAGGCGGCACAGTAGCTTACGTAGAATAATAGCGTACCATCTGACACTGAGGTTGACGCAAATTAAACGAGCAAGCGCAGTTCCTATTGTAGGTTGACGCTGGAGTGGAATGTGTAGGACAGACACACCGTGGACGGACAGGCTGGAGCTCGTGGTTTGAGATGAGAGTTTTTCCACAGCAGATTTGTAGAGGCAATGGCTATCAAATAGACGTCCTTAAATCAACATTATGGCGTCCCACGATGGGCGGTTTCCTATGTCATCATAGGATAATCCGTTTTGTTCAAGTTTGATGCTGTTCGAGCGGGGAGAAGGTTGGATCACCTGACACAGTGTCCAGTCCCATTTTTATGTAATCACCCAGCCCCCTTTTTTTCGCAACATTGCAAACGGATCAACTGTCGAACTGGCTTGATCAGGGTATTATTCTTGACAGAACACCCGTGTTGTCCATGGGGAGCAGCCTCCACATCAAACGCGACATAACCTTCCGCCTCGCGATGGTGACGAGAAGAACAGCGAATTTCTTGTGGTAACGGCCTGCCGGGCGGGCCCCTTTTCTGCTGGGATGGGTCACCGAGGCGGAGAAAATGGCTATTTTTGCTTAGCGCTCATGCAATAATTATGTGAATCATTAACGAACTCCATACCATGGACACTAAACCGAACCTCGGTTTACTAGTGTTTACATGAGAGTATTTTACACCTGCTCCCGGCTTAGTTTGGCGTGGGGATTTGATCCGAAACGCGATGGTTTGGAGGAATTGGATGCAAAAAGGCAAGGAGACCCGAATTTAAAGAGCCCCCCAACATTCTTTCATTTTGCACTGCGTCTCTCGTTCTCCGGCCACTGTCACCAGTTATTTCCCAGCCGATCTCTGTGTCTGAGCACCAGTCTCTGGTCAACATGCAATTCTTATCTACGTTGGTTATGTTCCTGACCGCGACGCTTTTCGTCGCGGCCGAGGACACGCCATCTTATCAAGCCGATCTTGACAAGCTCAAGGAGCAAGTGTGCGTACAGTTGCCTCGAATTCGCGCATCATAATAATACGGAGTTTAGCTAACTTTTCTGATAGAAAATCTCTGGAGAAACTGCTTCCAACGAACATGCCAACCATCACAGCAATGGGAAAAGCAGCAGAATATCCCGCAGTCTTCAAAAAACTTGATGACCCTCCCGAAGCCCTCATCCACATCTTCGCCACCGCAATTCCGAAAAGTGCCTTCCAAAGCCTCGTCAGAGCAGAGGGACGAAGCAAGCTTGCCAGCGAGTTCCAGGCTGGTAAGACCCCGGCCTGGTATGAAGATTTGCCATCGTCTGCGAAGAGTTATTTTTCCCACATCAGGGTCCAACAAACGGCCACCGATATGCCAGTCAACGGAAAGGGAACGTCGACATCTTCGGGCCTTGCTGCGAAACCCACTGGAGTCGTCGCAGGCGGGCTTGCAGTCGCGGCAGGCGTTTTGGGGCTGGCTGTTGCACTTTAGTCTAACAATTGGGAGAAAATGTTCTTCAATTTAGGGGGGACGAGGGTGTGCGGTTGGGGTTGTGTGCATGACATTTGGTTGGATGGGATTAAACGCGATATGATTGGAATTGCTACTGTCAGGCAGAATTGCATGTATCTAAGCCTCCAAAATATGTGAGACGCTCCGATGTGGAGGGCATTGAGATGACTACCGATGCAATGCAAACAAATGGGTCGTCACATTCATGATTCAAGTTTCCATAAATACCCTGGATAAGCTGATGATATGCCCGCTTTACAATCGGTAGTCGACAACGTTCATATGCATGGATTACGGAAACAAGCAGCACAAGATGTCCCTGCAAACCTTGGAAGAAACAAGCGGTCGTCAAAAGAAGCTTGATTACAAGCGGGGACGGGATTACACAGTCTCCACAACGAATACTGCTGCCCCACATACCCCATGTTTGTATCGTCACGAATTGTTATTGATATGCGGGGAAAGACAAATAAACTTCAGGAACCGGGGCTCAGCCCTAGCATGAATGACTCGTCGTGTATGCGGGGTAAGCTATAAATTACTAGCGTGCACGGTCCAGCTGGTAGCCCGAGGTACCCGCCGAGGTCAGCCCCAGCCCCTCCAGTAAGTCCTGTTGGGGTCTCCAGAATCGGGCGAGTTGATCCTCTAAGGGAAGACAATTGCAGTCGCCTTTGGCACGATGGGCCAGGCTTCGACATCATGGAGTGGGTTTTGTTTATTTGTGGAACAGCGGGACTGTATCGCAATGCATAACAGCTTCTTGTTTGGGTGGAGATGGGATGCCGAGATGACATCACCGCCCGGCCCGTAATCGACAGGGCCTAGTGATTTGATTGGCGGCTTCTTGTGCCTTCGGTTCACATGTAATCTCCATCCTCGGCTACCTAGCCGCTAGCTCGGTAGGCGCGTCTTAGCGCATGGAGATCACTGAACGTCCAACCCTGCGCAAGGAACAGCTGAGCACCGCTGGGTTTACAATTGTTGGACGTGGAGGCAATTTGCGTCTCCTCCTCCTCCACATATGTCTCACTTCCTTCCTCTATTTTAGCTTGGGAGATGTAAACCAACAACCAACGGCCCTACTCTCCGAACTTGAGGGCACGACTCCACGCGGCGGGTTTTCTAGGGGCACCCAGTGTGGTGCCATCTACCGCGTTATTTTTGGGTGCTTGAAAATGCATAGGGAGTTGATCACTCAGATCGAAGTACTCCGTACGGGGTATTGGATGGCGTATTGGTTTACTTTGATAGCGATGTCCTCCAAGATCGTCCTCTCATCGAAATTTTTGACAAATGAGAAGTGTTAATGGCAGTATCAAAGTTCCCCCCAGGAACCAGAGCTAATACTCTCAGGCATATCCAGCACCTCCGTCCGATGGCGAAATTTTCCAATCTTTTCCATTGATACGAAGCCGTAATAAGTTTCTCCACAAGTAAATTATTGACAGGGATTCCAAGGCTTCCCCAGTCCTCCCACTCCGCTTCCAGCACCGTTTCCAGGTCATGCAACTTTTGGGAACTCTGATGACTCTCATTGATGGGTTCCCTGGAAGATATGGAGAAGATATTCTCTCAAGTGTTTTGATCTCCGTTTGTACTGTTTTTGTTTCTTTGAACTCAATACAACCCCGTATAATTCAACATCATCGCATAGATAAATCTATTGAAAAAACATTCTCATCTTCCATGTTTTCATGCCTGCCCGGTCCAGGCCATCACCTCCATCCTGCCGCCTGGTAGCCTCTTGGCAAACTATCTGTCGTCTGGATTCCGGGTGGGTTGTTTCTCCCACCGAACCGAACCCCACGGGGATTCGCTGTGCTAGTACTGTACATACAAACTACCATTTACCGACATCACCAACAAATGCGGAGTTAACTCCATAATACTCGTTCCGCCAGCTTATATTACAGCTAAATTAATGAATTCACATGTCCCTCATTTCTAGAATAGGAAAGGTTCCCTCGGTTTTGATCACCTTAGCCGTACCGTGTTTACAACCAGAAGATCGATGTTGCATGGTGCACTGAAATATAAGCAGGACGCAAGCCTGCACAGGAGAACTTCTACCTCCCGCAGTTTCTCTCTTCGATTGTCCCATCCAACAAGCCCAATCCCTTCCAGCAAGCTCACAGCTGATCCCCTTTGAACCGTCGAGGAAACAAAAAAAACTCTATCCACTCTCACCAAAATGCAGTTCTTCAAGTATCTATTTTTCATTATCCTGCCCGTTGTGGCGCTCTCGATGCCTGCCGCGCAGCCAGAGCCAAAGCTGGACCTCGCCTCTTTGGGCCCCCTGCTCAATTCTCGCGCAGATATCGGTGGTCTGCTTGATGGTCTGCTTGGATCTCTCGACGGCATCAAGAAGCTCCTTTCTGAAGAATCGATCAACAACATCAACATTGTCCTCTCGAACGCTGCCAAACTCCTCGACGACGATGGAACCAAGAAGCTTAAGACTGTTGTGACCAATGCCAACAATCTCCTCACTGCCGACCTTGTCAAGACCCTGAACGGCCTGTTCAAGGATATTGCTCCCGTACGTTTATGATCTTTATCAAAATTAAAAGCATTGGTTTCGCTTGCAAAATGCTAACGCTATAAATTCTAGTTGATCCAAGCCGTCGTCAAGGTCATCTCTATGCTCGTTTCGTCTCTTCTCGGATAGAGCACGCAAGAGAGCATTTCCTTCTGTCTTGTAGGCAGATTCGCTCCATGATGAACGACTGTGATGGAACGATTTAATGGGGACCCATGCTGGCTAACGAGAGTTTTGGGTGAATTGCATTGGGGCTGGGCAGGGGCAGGGGCAGGAAGGGATTATGTGGATTGCATGGACATGGATATCGCATCATAAAATCAACTGGATTTTTTTTACTGTATCTAAATAAGTCAAGCTCAGGGATACTCACTATATTGGTTTATGGGACAATATCAGTGCATATCATTCACTAGTGGTATATCGCTCGATATAACCACTCAGAGGTTCAATCTACTGTCCAATTTTTCAGTGCTGCTAGTTCTCTTGTTCAGAAATCACTGCGGGTCTCCAGAGCCAGAATTTGCAATCCTGTAGTTCCTAATGTGGATTTTCCGGTTGAATATATATCGAAATGCCCCATTCCCTCATCCCCCCGAAAATTCCCGCCTGATTGGATCAGATAAAAATACCACTGATAAGCAAGACGCATAGACCCCCCGCCCCTAACTAAACCTTTATCCCCCTCGCGTTCGTTGGGTTCGCGCCGGGTTGGCCCGTATGTCATACATAGATTTCCCCAGACCACAGATCAACATCACACACATGCCCTACAGGCTACCAGTGACATATGCACCCCAGATCGATTTGACAGGGCCCAGAATGGTATTCGAGCATTTGATTTGCTCCTTTGGCCGTAGCAATTGTCACGACCTGATTCGCGCGCATCTTACTCCCGCCCCCCTCCTCCAAATAGTAAACATAGCCCAGCCGACCATCCTCGGCTTCACCCCCGGCATATCACAAGAATTATTCTCTCCAGCTATATCTAATTACCAGAAACAAAAAGCCACGAGAGAACAAAAAATAAAACAAATCGCATCGAGAAACAATCCTCCATGCCTCTCCTCAAGGTTCCGGAACAATGATTGGTTGCCCCCACGGGAAGTGGGTCTGGACCCACTAGCCGGGGCCCCCCTGCCAAGGCTCGGCTCCTAGCCGTGGCTGTATCGGCTTGTACGGCTTGGCTGCCGACCCCCCCGGCCAACCGCCCGACATCCTCCCTCACCGCAACCATGAGATCTTTGGATGATGGAATGGAGGTTGTGTGAGGGGAGAGTTTGGGAGTTGAGTCGAGGGAATAGAGTCTGAGCCGCGTGCAGGGTCACAATTCGTAGAACAAATGTTGGGAGCTGGAATAATCAAGGGGCCTAAAGAAACCGATTGCACCGACGGCCTTTTGGGTAACTGCCGGTAGCTAACAGTTTAAAATAAACGTTAGGTGTCAGATGACTGCCATCTAAGTGAGGAAAGCGCAGGACGTTTGAGAACAAGCGCGTTTTTGGATTTATTCAATAATAGGATAGGGGCATGAAATGGGTAACGAAATACATGGACGTCGTGGTCGTGATGCATCTTATATCATAGAGAAAATCGCCTTGGGAGATGGGGTTGATGATAAGAGCCGAGTGTTTGTCCAGCGTGTGTGCGCCTCTGAAAGTGTCACAGCAAATGGAATGGAAGGCAAAAATTAAAATGGAATAAAGAGTAAAATAATATAACATCCGTCGAAAGCTGACAATTTCATCTTCCCCTCCCTTTCATCGAACGGAAAATCATTTGCCACTCCCTCTCTCCAATTTTCTGTATGATCTAAGCGGCAAAAGAGACACTGTGTAGACAAAGGAAACAGACGAACACAAACGAAATCAAATCCAAACTCGTAAAGAGCGTTATCGGGGTTATCAGATAAAAGATGCCACGGAAAACATGTTTAAGAAATACAATCTGCCAGAAATGGCAAGATAAATAGGAAATATGCAGTGCAATGTCCAACGGCCTCCCACCTCCAAAGGCCTATGCCATGTTCTTCATCCGTTTCCTCATATCCTTCATATAGTAATTGCGAGGAAACTGTCGAATAAACATAGGGAGATGTGGGTATACCCCCCTCGTAATACCCATCAGAGCCTTGTAAGTCTTTCGTCTCGAGCTCGATGTCTTCAACCCATACGCATCACGAAGCCGCGGTGGCAGCCATTCCGCCGTCATGATGCGTACGAGCGGCATGTTCGCCTTGATCCAAATAGGTGCCCGCTTCGGCCACAATAGGTCCTTTGCAACAGCAACGGCATGCTCAGTAATTTCCATCGTCTCGATCTTCTCATCCCAATAAGCCCAGAACGCACGACGGTCTGCGGGCCATTTGCCGGGGGGCACTCGAAGGGCAGTTGCCAGGACTGAATACTCCTGGTAAATTTTCTCCGCCGTTTTAGCATCGAAGCTGCCAAATACTTTCTCGTAGATGTCGACACCAGCAGCGTAGAGGGTGGCTGCGACCCAGAGCTGGAGGTCTGGGTCATTGGCGTCGTATCCAGGTCCGTTGACGACTGAGTGTGCGCGATGCACCATGCTGATGATAGCGGCCTTCTCCTCCGGGGTACCAAATGTGATGGCGTAGATATAGGTCATGGTGGTCCGCAGTCGGTCCGTTACTCGGTAGGCGAAGTTGCTGTGCTCGTTCACACCCTGCCCGACACCGGGGTTGGCGACCTGCAGCAAAATCGCGACAGCTCCTCCTGCTAACAAGATTCCCTCTTTAACGATGCGCTGGACTTCCTTGGGCTCGTATTCCAGAGGGAAGTATGGAGACACCTTCTCAGACTGTTCGGGTGGTGTCTGTTCTTGTTTCTCGATGAGCGCATCCCCGTTCACGCCATTCTCTTGGACGACAGGCTTTTCCTCGACAGCCATAATTGCAGGACCCTTTTACGCAGGTTTCCTTGACGGGATATATTGATTGTTCCAAACCCAATAGTCGGGCGCAGAAGTCGATTAAAAAGACGAATGTTGGACTATTTGAGGGTGGCCTGCTCAATTTTTCGGAAGTCCCAATAATATAACTCTTCTCCGGAGTCTGGGGGATATCGCCAAATATGAAATCTGGCGCGAACCGGGGCCCGAGAGATGGACAGCCTCGTCAGCATCAAGATAGAAATCTTTTTATTGACACTTTGATTGGATATCCGGCGCTAGATCTACAGCGATAACAATAATGGCGTGAGCAGTCTGCCCAGTCTTTGGTGCTTTCACATGGACAAGATCTGCTGTCCCAGCCGATAGGGTTGCATAATGGCGGCCGCGTCTTGTCTATTGGCCAAGAGGTTGAGAATATCCTCGATACCAGTGTTTGTCGGGTCGAGGTATTGATATTTGGCCCGAAAGGCTGTCCAATAGCATGGTCAAAAAAACGCACAAAGAAATCACCTCCAGCATTTTTGGCGCAAGCCTCGTTGATTGAAATTGGGCTCAGCAAGAGCCATCTCTCAACCCTGCCAGGGTTAGGCGGGACAAGCTTTACGATCCGAGGAAACCAACAACTCCCCGCTTCTTTAACTCGGACCGAACAATGATGTGATTCCCCACACCGTGAACAAACAACAACACCTCAACATACGACTATCCAGGCTAGAAAATGCACCAACCGCCAAACAATTGTGCTCCAGAATTGTCAAGCGAACCTGAACACCCGGTCAGATGCCAGATGTCAAAACGCCAAAAGACACGGCGTACTTTGGGCCGTGGGAGCCCGGCAGTTAGGCTTGTCTAACGCGCTCTAAGCGGCCGGAGATCACTTTGCCCCCTTCGGCCATATCAAGGCAAACAGGGATAAGACTCGAAAGCACATGAAGAAACGTTTCTCAACGCGCACCGAGAGGGGTCAGGCCCCCAAGCTTGACTGAGCTGTTGTTGCGGGGGAGACATTTCGTTTGACTCGCCTTGCTCAAATTTACAGAGCTAATCGCTAGCTGTACTGCCCATTTGCCGTATTGCAGGGATAGTCACTCCCTAGTGGATTTTCTATGGGGTAAAAGTCGATCGTTGGAGACGGTGAATATTGTCTGGGGAAGTGCGAGCGCTAGCGTATCAAGGCATCTTCCAGGATACGGGGGAAAAGAGGGATTGAAAATATGGCTGTCCGCCATCCCAGGCTGTTGTTTTTCTTCCTCCAACACCTCGCTGCTCCCTGACGTCAATTTCGCTTCAAGTCATTGAGCTCGAGCGAGGGTTCAACCATTTCAAGCTATTTCGGATTCCTTCCAATCAACTTTGTTTAAAACCCCCCTGACTTTTCCCCGGAGGCCAGACAAAGTTGCTCTCGCCATGGGCATAAAGGATACGGTGTCCAAATATGTTGTGGGGAGTGAGCGTGGACAGTTCTTTGGAGGGGACGATAGTGCCAAAGCAGCAGGCGGGTCGAATGGGAGCTCTGCCGAGCACGTCGAGGCGGCGGACGGAGTGAAGCCAACACGCGGTCAAAGGATTAAGCAGCATTACAAACGATGGTGGTGCTGTTATCTTTTGGGAGCGGTTATCTTCCTTGCCATTTTCCTTCCAGTATTGTGAGATATGCCCAATTCCCCTCCCGCCTTCAATACCGCAGTGGTGCAGGAGGAGAGTTTGTATCAAACATGAAACTATCTCAAACATGAAACTAACATCAAACTCCAGTTTCTTGGTCGTTATCCCCGCCATCGCGCAGAGAATGGTCGACGATGCGAACCTTCCAATCCATAAGGCATCGATCATGAAGCCCACGCCGGAGAGTGTCGAGTATTCTCTTACTGCGTCTCTCAAAGTACCCCCACCGTTTTCTGTCGATTTAGATCCAATTACGCTACATCTGCACAGAGTGCAGCAGTCAGCCGATGAATCATATGTTGAGATTCCATTGCCGCAGCTCCATCTCAAAGGCAATTCGACCATCACGGTTGAGAATCAGCAGGTCTCCATTTTAGATATGAAGGATTGGACACAGTTTTTGTCGGAGGCGGTCCATCAGGAGACCTTCATCCTCGCAGCCAGGGGCAGCACAACAGCTCATCTCGGCGCATTAAAGGCCGGATTGACGCTGGATAAAAAACTTAACTTGTCGGGTAAGGAAATCCCAGAACCGATCTTACTTGCGCATATTTATCTCACACTCTATGCCGTGTAGGGCTCAATGGCCTCACTGGATACAGTATTAAATCTGCAAGAGCGGTGCTGCCATTCCAGGACGATGGCACGCAGCTAAAAGCACAACTTGACATCCCGAATAATTCTGCGGTCCAATTTGAACTGGTAAGTATTGTTAGCCCCTAACATTCATGTCCAGAAAACTTACCAATAAATAGGGTAACGTGACACTCAACCTGTTTTCCGGTGAAAACACGTTGGGAACAGCCATTATATATGACGTTATACTTACTCCCGGCTCAAACATTGTCGACGCGGATCTTCAGGTGGATCTCAAAGGTGTCCTTGGCAATCTAAAGAATATCCTTACATCCCAGAAAGACTCCCTCCGTAAGGGAGAACTGGCAATTGCAGCAAGTGGCAATTCAACTGTATATAATGGCAAGAACATCCCCTACTTCGAAGCGGTTCTCAACAATCTCACCTTACAAGCGTCAGTACCAATCATCAAGGTTTTAACCGACACTTTGGATGCGTACACAGGGGATGGGAAGGGTCTCAAGGGCCTCACGGACCTACTTAAGGGTGATGCACTTCAGGATATCACAGGTCTCCTTAAGGAGCTGCTCCAAGGGGATGCCCTTAAAGATATCTCAGGGGTTATTGGGGACCTCCTTAAGGGTGCGAACCTCAAAGAGATCGTGGGAATTGTCGTGGATCTTCTCAAAAATCTTCTCAAAGATGGCGGTCTCGGCGACATAATCGGACTTGTTGGTGATCTTCTCAAGGGCGACGGACTGAAGGAAATCATCGGCCTCCTTAAGGAGGTTCTCAAAGGAGATGGTCTCCAAACTATCATGGATATTATCGGCGATGTTCTCAAAGAGTTGCTCGGTGGAGATCTCAAAGAAATTCTGGGCAGTTTGGGAAACTTAGGAGGCCAATCAAAGTAGCCTGATGCGTATGGTTTTGGGGAGATGGGCTGGCCGTTTTTCTGTTTTCTTTCCTTTCCGTCACGTCAATATACCATTTATAGGATAATTATCAAGATACCCATTCACATTGAGCAGAAGCGTTGACCAGTTGGAAATTGTTGCTGGTTTTGCTGGCATCCTCTCCTGTGGATTTAGCTGCACTTCATGGTACAGTATCTGAGGTCTTCAAGAGTGGTCGATTTCCTCATGGTACAGCACCGCATTCCACCCAGATAAGGCTGTTCGTCCGCACTTTGTTGTCCGAACTGCTTCTAGGATCTCCGACGATGCGTGGGCAATGTGCTAAGAGGAGTAACCATTCTAGAAGCAAAACTGTCCAAGGGAAACGGGATACAATCTTATCCACTCTTCATTCGGGGCATGTTATCGTAAAGAAAAATCTCATCCGTCCAGGATCCGGATATCGAAATCCATATATCTGTGTTGCATTTCGAGTATTGACGTACTACCACCGGCAACCGAAAACACGACGGGCCCCTGTCAGCATGAATAAGGAGGCATTCCGTTCGCATTTACACGTGTCCACAATATAGCCTATCGAGACGAATGGACTTGCCGACGGATATCACATCAACCCGCGGGCCGTATCCCCAGCTTGAATGTCTCAATCTTCCTTTGATTTTCCTTTGCATTAAAGCCGGTAAATCTGTCAACGTACTTTGGCCAGATGCTACCTCTGTTGCACCCTTTATGTGCCCTTTGACTCAAATCTCCGCGGTTATATATGGAGTATCACTTTAGATCATGTATCCCAAACGGACGCATTTGTCATGAAGACTGATCTTTTCGGACTTTTTTCCACCGTTCGGACCACGGCAAACAGAAATAGGTTGCCAGATGTGTAACGGTAAGGTGGCTGGATATGCAGTCAGTTGCCTCACAGGCTCACTTCTCGACTCCATTGTAGGGTTCAGAAGGACTCCACAAACAATCAGCCGCAGCTGTTGCCACATTGTGGGATTCTGGTAGGTGTTTCTGAGCCACGTTCGATATTGTTGATCCAGCAGTCATGTTTTTATATTGGCGTTTTCTCCCCCATATTGTGCCGGTCTGCTGTGCAATAACCCTTTGAACATACTATTCGTGTTCATATAGAAGCATACAGCCAGGTACCAGACGCACGAGGCCTCAAATCTGGGTACGTTCCAATGGTGAATTTTGGGACTGACCCTTTCTTCAGTGGATAAACCCAGTAAGGCGGTTGGGGCCACTGCTTCTTTGGCTCTGGCTGTTAGGAATGACTGCCTTCGCAGCCAGATATAGTGAGCCTGTCCTGTAAAAGCGTGAAGATAGTTCCCGAGGAAGTGGTGATTTTTGAGATTCAGATTGACGATATGATAGTATCAAAACCAGCTGGAGTTTGCTAGGGGCGTAACCAATCAAAATTACCATACGCCAGCCACGTTCCTTCCAGCCAATGTTATCGTTGACTAATGTAACATACCGTAATAAGATACACCTGAATTAAACCGGAATAATAGTTCATCCGCCTATCTCTATTTATCCGAGACCACCAGAATTTTGTATTTTGTGCGGCATCACGACCCTAAAACTAAACAGACAACGTTTCATTCAATTTTGGTATCAATGGGAGGACATATCTTCAGGGGATGAAACCTTAGATACTCTTTCTGACACATTGCTTACGGAGAATTTAGTCCCGTCGAGCCTTCAACCCTCTGGCCCCACCAACTGACTGGTTGGCATTTTGACAGCAAAGCTACTAGTATCTGGCCCCAAAACATCAGACATCCGTGATGGTTGAACTACTTTCCTCTGAATTGAATAGCAGAGGTTGTGCGTTACTCCACGGGGTGGCTATTTCATCCGTTGAACTACCCCAAGAAAAACTCACGATAGGATGATCGTCGTTGGCATGGACGTCCGTGCCAGCCCCTCCACTGCGACGATAAACTAGCCGAGAATTAAAAACCTCGAACCAAGGCAACGGAGGTGCAAAATGGTTGACTATTTTAATAATTTTAGTTGCAGGGACGCTCAAACATAAGGACAACGTTTTTCACCGCCTTTGTCAAGCATCCTTGATATCGTTGCCAGCCAGCCTCGCCAGGACTATCCGACAGCCAGTCTGCCATCTATGGGGTAGAATTTCCCTGTTACCCCTCCCAAAACCATCAGCCAGCGTTAACATAGCGGGGAACAACCCATTTCGCTCCCAATAAAGCTGGGCATCAACGAATTGACCGGCTCGTCAGGTACGAACAGATAATCCTCGCTCTCGTCTCTCCCCATGTCGGACACGGCCAGCAAATCGTTCTCCAAGGAGGAGGTCTCAGCCCATAATAAAGACGGAGACCTGTGGATCATCATCGACCAAGAAGTATACAACGTCAGCAAGTTCCAAGACGAGCATCCTGGCGGAAAGAAAGGTATGTTCAATTTGTCTTGCTTATGGTTGACCCCTCGGAACGCAGCCTTCTTCCTGCCAAATCCTTGTTTTCCACCCATTCCGAAGTCGCATGCATTGCCTTGTTCTGCAGGATTGTTGATTGGTCACACCTTTGTTTCGTCCTCGCACCTCAACGATTCTACTCCATACATAGTTATTTGAATGATCTTGATTCTTATGCTTCATGCAGTTCTACTCGGCGTAGCCGGTGGCGATGGCTCGAAGAAGTTCCATAAGTATCACGGTCCGAATATCATGAAGAGATACAAGGGCGAACTCTTCCTAGGAGCTTTGGAGGTGACGCAGGAGAAGAAGAAGTCTCTCTTCGGTTTCCTGAAACGATCCTGAAAGCGTACTATCGGCGAAGCGACGAGGGCCGGGTTTTACGATTGTGATTCGGTACAACAGAAACTTTCTCTTGCGGATGCAAGTGGTTTGGTCCGCGACATTGTCTGTTGAACAGAAAGAGGTCCGACTGCATCCCATTTTATACTTTCAAACATTTTTTGGCTTCCCTTATGCCCATTGGTTTGCGGCCCTTCCCGTCCCGCACCCACGATAATACGTTTCCCCATGCTTCATGACATACATATCGCTTAGGCGTCATGCAGGACTGTGGGATATAGATCAGCAAACTTCTGGTTCAATATGTGCTTTTTCTTGGATTATTCTTTCGCGTTGGCTGTAAATAGCTATTTTTGGGGCTTTCGGTTACCCTCGTTTCCTCTTATGAGGCTCCTTGCGGGGTCTTCGTTATTTTTGTCCGGCAACAAATTGTTCGGAAGAGATGGCCGACCACAAATTCACGGCCGGGTCAATTTATGAGTTGCTCTTGTATGTACCTAAGGGCTTGCCACATGAACAAAAAGAAAATAATCACGCTGGACGAAATAATAAATTAGAGTCTATGAAGCAATAAGGAGAAAAAAGCAAAATAAATATCCCCCCTGTTCCTCCCTTGCTCTGCCCTGCCCCATCCCTGGTAAAGACTCAAGACCGGGACAGCACCCATCGACGTCGTCAAATCCCGAAAAGCAAAGAGCGGTCCATATCCTTCATCAGAGAAGAGAGTCTATCCCTGGAGAATGGCCAGAAAAGCATCCGCATGACTCGCTCGATTCCACTACATCCTATGCTTGACTCCATCCCCACCCGGCCAGCCATCGACCACGCTACAGGAACTAGAACAGCGTGAGGTAGATTAGGGTTTCCACCGTGTAGAGGATACAATAATCCTGTCTGGCGACCATAATAAAGTCAGCCGCTGGAGCCGGCGAAATTTATCCCATCCAGATGTCCCGGCTACCTCGTACTGGTGAAAAATAACCTTTGCTAGACTGAAGAGTAGTACAGTTGCAGCGCACCAGACAAAATAACATTGTGGATCCCGGTGTGAAAGATGCCAGCTGCCTTTTAATGACCCAGCATCGTGGGAATTTTTTTTATTTTCTTTTTTTTGCCCCCTTTTATATTTTTCGAGCATGATGGTGGACATATAACTTATGCCTACCCCCATTTTTGTCCTCGACGCGGCGATTGCCGCTTTGGGCAAAACTTAACTTCAACCTCTTCGAGACTCAAATTGTCTTCTTCCCCGCTCCCACATCACACCACGGCTTCAGCATCCTCAGGCATCTCATCTATCTATCTCACCGGGCTGGTCCCCTTTCTCAATGCGTTGACTGCATTCTATTAGGCCCTACCCGTCCTTCTATGGACGTTTTCGTGGCCTGGCTGGTTTAAACCTCTTCATGCACTCTTCCTCTGTCCAACGGGTCCTCTTCTAATCAACAATGATTCTATTCACTATTCTATCCTCAGTTGCTCCAGTCGACCGGAGGAGAGTCAGATATCTCTGAACTTCTATCTCACACCTCTGTCCACCACCCTCCGCTCTTCCTAGCCCTTCCCGCTTCTTCCCAATTCATGTACAGAGATGGGGACTTTTGTGCATGCATATGCTGTATATGTGTATGTATGTATAAAACATATGTGTGTAACAAACTGACATCAAAAAATATTCTCGACGGTGTGTATATGCTTGGATTGTATAATCCTCGTCACCCAATCAAACTCCGCCATCACCCAATGCAAGCCCTGATGCTCCCCTCCCACCTACTATGCAATGTGACATATCGCCAAATGACAAAATATAGAAACCACAAAAGAGACCCCAGAAAGAAGCGAGAGCAGTGTGGCGATATGCCAATGTCAATGAAAAAGGAACCCGCACATGGAAAAGCCTAACGACCCAAAAGAGCAAGGAAAGGAATGGCAACGAGATTCGGTATTCTCCTCGTCATTCAAGTCAAATATCCGTCTCGATGACTAGCGCCACTTTGCGACTGGGTTTTTACTCAGCCGTCTTGTGGAACAAACTTCTGGTCAGTTCCAAGATTTCGGATCTCTCGCGGCTTTCGAACGTCTAGTTGCTCTCGACCCGAAGGGCAAAAGGAAAGGAAAACGTGCACGCATAATACCTCGAGATATTGTCTCTCGTGGGATTCGATATAACGACCGGCGTCGGATGTTGTTGAAATAAAATCACCCCAAATGGAAAACAGTGAACAAACGCGCCTTGAGAAATGAAAGATATAAGGAATATGACCATCTGCTCGCTAAAGAGGGCCCGGAAATTTACCATGTCATGGTCCACGAGCTCCCTGATTGGGAGATATCGACTCTCAACAGATACCCCATATCTCTCCGTATCCGCTTCCAAGCAACGGGCGGGAAAGATGTCATCATCGATTCCAATGATGGGGGATCCATGAATACTGAGGCTCTAACCCGATGGGATGATCATCCTGGCCCGGATAGAGCCCTGGTACGTTCCCTTCAAGATACACGGTGCTGTTGTCCACAGGCGGGCGTGGTCTGGACAAACCGAAAGGGCGCTCGCGTGAGGGGGAAGTTGGGGAGCCTGAATCCATGTTGAGATAACTGGGGAGCCTATGTGGACGGCCAGCCATGGTGTCAACTTCTAAGTTAAATCCGGTGTGTGGGACAGTATGGTTGATGTCCATGTATTGCCCAATGGGAGATCCGGCTTGAATCGGCCACACACTTTCGGTACAGTGGTAAACCGAATACGGGGTCTGTGACCCAACAAGCGACGCTTCAGTTTTCACAATGCCGAACTCCGACGGAGATACTGAAGCACTGTCACTTGAAGGAGAAAGCTCAAGTGGGCAGGGTGGTTCAGGCGTTAATTCATCCGAGTCTACCGATTCCGAGAAGGTCGGGTGATCTCTCCAGCTTGGTGGCGACACCGAGTTATCCCCAGCCCGCAACTTCTCTGGTGCCTCCTCGGCTTGTTTGATCAGTCCCAGTCTGTCCAGGATTGCATGGGTACAAGGGTTGCCATCCACTACGTCGATAGGTTCTCCAGGGAAACACTCATTCTTTATGCAATGGGTGTATAGCTGTTGCAATGCCTTGACTAGGAGATCATGGTTCGATTCGAGCATTTCGACAAAGCTGCAGGATACCAAACAACAATACACATGTCAATGGTTCGTCTAGCCAAAAAACCAAACAGCAGATAAAGAAAACGAGTTCTCACCCTCTGGAGTACGCTTTGGTTTGTGTTGGTTTCCTCTCACGAAAGAGACATGGGTGATTATAGACCGCGCAGCGATGGCATGGTTGGTTCCCATCGCACTGGAAATATCTGTGAGCCCAATGACCTTGACAAAAGGGTGGCGAAGCGGTATAACTGGACCTTCGTCTTTTTTATCCTGCAACGGTCGCAGGCTTTGAGAACATGTTTTCGTTTTGCCCTAAATATATGGTGATGCGGCCCAGTTTCAGCAGTATGCTGCGGTACACCGAAGTTCGAAAAAGATGCCATCGTACTGGTGGCGGAATGAGACCCCGGGGGTTTAGTCGAAACCTGGAGTTTTGGGAAAAGGGTGGGTGGTTGCGGCATTGGGACGCACTATTCTGAAGAAAATATTCTTGTACAAGAGTGTGATGTCAAGGCAACTAAGGTCGTGCCAGCGAAACGTCCCGGGGAAGTAGGATTGCAAGGAGAAGGGGGCAACATAAGATATAGAAAGGAATTTGCGAAGATCATAGGGAGAGACAAGGGCAGTTTTTTCTCTCGACGTCCAACCCCAGTTTTCTTTCCCCCACCACTTCCTTTTACTGATATGGCACAAATACAGTGACGTGGAAACAATTCGAGCTATGATGTGTGTCGGAACATTTGACCGTCAACGTTTCCCCTCCCTCTTTTTCAACCCCACCAGAGCATCCTTTTCATTTGGAGTAGTCTGATTGACTGCTAGGGACTAGGGGGTCTGGTCGAATGCCACGGCGCCTCCATGTCAGCGTGACTTGAACGATTGTACTGCGTGGGGTTTAGAAAGGAAACACCAAGAGCGGCCCGATCCGATTCCAAAGAGAAGCGGGGCAGTGAAGTTAGAATGCGAAGGGAGGGCGAAGTCAACAGATTCTGACTAGGTTTTTGGTGCTAGGATTGAAGCTTTGGGCACCAACGTCGAGCATTAACAGCTCATGGCGCTTTCGAAGCCTGGTTGCCTTTCGATAGAGCGGCCCCCTTCGGCAGACTATGGGGGTATCCTGCCATTCTGGAGTATCCAAAAGCTCCGGAGGACAGCTTTGGGGGGGGGAATCAAGATCTCCACAGTTGACTTCGATAAACGCGGCGATTTTGCGACGAAACATAGGATTGACGCTGATAGGCAGGCAGGCTCTCTAGGCTTTTGAACCGGGCGGATTCTTTTATCCATGCCAATTGATGGCCCCATTTCGAATACCCGAAATTTTCAGGAGGCTGCTTGCGATGTTTGGTACACTAACCTTAAACCCATCATTGCTGCGGGTGAGTTCTGTTGTCAATGCTATGTTCCCGTCTACCACGCCAACGCCCTCCGATCTAGCCACATAAACTTGGTCATCTGCAGCTTTTTATCGTGATTCAGGCGACACTTCGTCCTCGCCAGCCCTATATTAGTGGCCAACACCAAGATGATACGGGGGAATCCCCCAAATTGGGTGTTTTGGACACCGGCAGGTTTGCATGCCGCATATTGTAAATATGTAATTGGTACTTGGAAGCACCGGCCCTTTCTTCACAGGCAAGCCAATGTGCGGTGTGGCTTAAGGCATCGCCCTATTTTTGAACACGGCACGTATTGGCATAAGGATCTGGATATATGTACCAGGAGTTGGAGTTGGAGTTGGGTATTGGTTTGGTTTGGCAGCAACAGGGGGGGGCCGAGGTTGGGCTGGGAAGGCGGACTATGGGGTCACATGACACGCTCGCTCCAACCCCAGCTTCCTCTTCTCGCTTCTTCTCTTCCTTGACATGATGATGTATGACGGTTCTGGCGATGGTGGAGGTAGCAATATGCACTCCCGCGCTGGGATATGGTTGGCAGCGAAACGCTGTCCTTGGAATACGAAAGCGCACGATCCGAGTCAATAGGCCAATGCAGTTCGACATGCATCCTGTGCGCATTTGCATGCGCCCTTGGTGCTACTACAGCATGCCAGGTATTTCCAGCCCCGCGATGCTGATAATCGAGAGACGGGTATCTGAGCACCGCAACGGTATGTACCCCCTGTTTATTCCGTCAAGTTTGAAGTTTCGAAGCTGATTTACATTAGGGCTAACTACTGGGTGCTGCTGTTGTTCTGACGATGGTTAGTTGCATGATTAAAGAAATGGAGGTATCTTTATCTTTGCACTACTTTCATCGACTTGGCGGGGCGGTAAAGAACAGCTCGCTACATTCGAATCCAGCTTCGAACTAATATGGTCTCCGTTCCCCTCCGTGGCGTTGTTTCCATCAACGGGCCATGCCGCCATGTTTGCTTTCTCAGCACGCTTGCGCTTGGCATGCAGGCCATCCCTGCGTGATAGCGATGCATTTATCTGATGAACCTTCCCAAAAATGTATTTTTTTGCTTTTTCTGCCCGCCCCTCCCTCCCCTTGGCCCCCTCCGGGTTGATGGACAACGTGCGAGCGAAAGACAGCAAATAGTGCTAAGTTGAACAACAATGCTGACTAGGCGACATGTTTACTTGAGCTACTCAGGTGCTCTCGTCAACTCAGCTTGGCATGTTATATTTGAGTTGCTGACTGACAAGGAGGGAGGAGGGGCACGATTGGTTGTTGGGCTGACCGCGCTGGATCGACTCGATATACATGCCTGTCCCAATTTCACCATATCATTAAAGGGAAACAATGTGGAAGTGGATTGTTGATGTCGACCTTGCCTTTTTTTATGAAATGGAATTCATACCATGGCGAAATGCTCGAGAACAACCGTTATGCTGAGGTCCCATTCTTCAGAAACAAGCCGTGGAGTATCTATAAGCAATCTTCACGGTCCAGCCTTTTTGGTGGCGTGGTTGGATATGACGCACTTGGTTTGCCCAAGGCATTACCCCGCCGGCTATGCATTTGCTCCCTGTACTTCGTACATGATTGGGATAAGCTGGCAAATACCCCCCAGGGTGAGTGTGCAGGTTTCTCGTTTTTCTTTTTTTGTCGTTGCTTTTCAGCTCGGTAGATCTCCTACTGGTAACCGACAACAAAACTTTGCAGGATCTACGCTGTCTCATTGCCTCGCTTATGGGTGGCATGAATGATATGCTGCCTCATGTCTCGCAGTGCAGTGTAGCGGTTCTGTACAGCTGGTCGGGTCCAAAGTCTTACCCATTGGTGCATTGATATAACGTTACCTTGCTGATCACGTCTAGATCTACGCATCTGTACCACACCCCGGAAAAAAAAAGAAAGGAAAAGGAAGGATAGCAAAGGGTTCTATGACAACAGCAACAAAAAGTTGACGGCCAACAAGAAATAACAAATAAAACAAGGCGTCACGAGACACAATACCGGCTAATGAGCAGACTCGAGATGCACACTCGATGTGAGCAGGCGCAAAAGGGCTGCAGGATGAGGCATGATCGACCAGACAGCTTTGATGGTCGGTTGTTGAACCGCTCTTTTTATTTGGTCCGTGTCCGTCACTAAGCTCCACAAAAGTGCCAATCTAGCTGGAGTGTACATTCCAATACCCATGTGAAAATGTTTGCTGGCTTATTTCTTTTTGTCATTACATTTGGTTGTGGTTTCTTTTTATAGCCCCTCACTTGGGAAAAGGGGCAGCTGTTGCCAGGCACCTGTCTCAGAGTGCGGGGTGGAGGGGATGGAAAACGTTCTGGGGAAATGTGGCTTGAGAACTTTGGCCCCGATCATCTACTAGCATGCTGCTTAAGAGGAATCAAATTGGTTTGCGAGATCCAGTTGAAAATTGGAGAGCTGCAGACACATAATGTCCATTCCAAACTCGGAAGATGAGGAAGCACAAAGGATAGGGCGTTTGAAATGTCCCCGCCTGCCGCGGAGTTAGAAGAGAAACGTGGGGGTTCATAGCGGGCCAACCTATGTTCAGGGCATGAAACAATCAGACAAGACAGAAGTCCAAATACGGTGAAGGGGGAAAAAGCAAAAAAAAGAAAAAGGGTTTTTTTCTGGCTGCACTTCAGGTATTTCCAACGCCGACACTGAGGAGTATACAGCACAGAGGGACTAAAATCCCAAATACCAGACCAACGGCGCGCGACTGATGAAGGCTAACGTGGGAACATGTGAGAGAATCTGCGCAGGTATAGACATGGTATGTAGCAGGATTATGTTTTTTTTTACTAACGCACTGAATACAAACACGTCTGTTAGCTGACTTGGCATAGAGTTTATGAAACGACTTCATAGACCCATACTGATACTAACCGCTACCTCCTCCTCGGGCTAAGAAGGAAGGGAAGGGGTTGGTTGAAGTTGCGTGAACGAAGTTTTTGTTTCATTAAGTTATTTTTCATTTTGCCTTCTCCTTTTTCGCTGCCCAACGTTCATCACTAGGTAACTAACTATCCAACACATTCATACATATTTTTATGCTTTTGCTTGCTTAAGCGCGGAATACAAACTTGTTTAACTAAACTGGAAGCTGTGGCCAGTTGACCTGTTGGTGATGTCCACGTCAATTAGTGAAAAGAAGCCGCTCAGTTCTCCATCTACCCCCCTTTCTTTCCCTCGAGCTCGCGGTCTCTCCGTTCCTTTTATTGTTGGCATGGTAGAGTATACATTCTTTATTTCCCCGCTCTGGGGGAAGAGCAAAGTATAATCCCATGGTTCCGATAACCCCTATTTTAATACTTGTTAGGGAAAAATGCGGCAGTCACCCGTTGGAAAAAAGGGGGGGAACTAAGACAAGCGAGGAGCAAACTCTCCCATCCCCTCCGTCAGCCCTATCTATAGATATCTGCATATCTTCCATAAGTAAGGTAAATCAATCCAGGCGTTGTAGTTGTAACCTTACCTTTTCCTCTGTAACCCCCCTGGGCATAGCTGAACCGGTTACGTAGGTAGGCCGATAGATAGGTAAATATGTAGGAACCCAGCACAGGTTACTTATTTAAATGTATTTTCTACCCAGCCGTAAGTTAGACCGTAGTAAATACTACACAGAAATACAATAATATAGCTACCCACCTCCAATCCAACGCTTTATCCTCCTTCGTGCCTCTGCCTCTCTTCCTCCCTATTTACTGAATTTATGTACCCCTTCTCAACCTCACTCACTTCGCAGAAGATGACAAAAATACTCAACCTCCCCATTGTGCCAAATGATGGAAGCTGTCATCGCTATGGAGATAGACGCCATCATCTGCGGGGGATTGGATAGATAGATAGATAGGAGGAGGGAAACGGGGAATATTATCCTCCGCCAACCAACCACCCCTACATAGCGCTTTTACCTACTTACCTCCCGCGATGAATAATTCCAGTTTATGATGGGAGTTTATGTTACGATTAGATTGAAAGGAGAGGGTGGAGGCGGAGCAATACCCGCATGCTTGATAGAAATTTCACTATGGCAGGGGGGGAGGGGTCCTGGTTTAAGAGTTTGGGACAAAAGATGATAACCGCCCCCCTTCACCTCCTTTTTATATACGTCTCAGCTCTAACTAACTAACTGAGAAGCGCCTTATGAGGGGCACGCAATATCTAGCTCTCCAATCCTACCCGATCTATCCCTTAGTGACATAACAGCCACTGACTGGCAATAAATCTTATACCTACCAGGTATTTATATTTGTATGGGGGTAACGTGGTGGACATAGATAGACCCAAGGAAAGGGAAATTAAGAAGGAGGCCCGCGCCGAGAATCTTGTTGTTGGATGGGTGGGGATTTGTACGATAGTTTACACGAGAGAGGAGTTGAGTGGACTGGATCAAAAACACACCCCCCACAAGCGATTAAAAAAGAGGGGGGTAAAGGGGGGGGGGGGATAGAGAGACAGATAGACAAGGCAGACAGACAAAAAACACAAATGTCCAAAAAACCAACGCCCGCCCCTCGGGCATATATCTATCAATAATGCAACTAACTAGCCAGTCCGAAATCTCGAAATAGCCACCTACCTAGCGCAGGCCGCAATGCTGTGGATTCATATATACATAGTTCCATCTCCCCTCAAGCTTCTAAGAAGCACAGCATAACACAAGCAAGTAAACAAGCAAGCAACCATAACTCCATGCTTCCATTTCATGCTACCATTTCATGCATTTTCTTCCTGACACAGACACTCACTCCCTCACTCCGCTGAGGGCAACACAACACTCGCCTCCCCATGCGCCAAGTGATCGAAGCTCTCCTCGCTCGCCGCCGTCATGGGGCGACTAGGCGGGGAACTAGAAAGTAATTCATCCGCATGTATATCTCCAGCGGACCGTTTTCCGCCCCCGGGGAGATCTTGCGTAGCAGTAGCCGTAGTATTAACGTCGCTATGCAACCACGCCCGATCACCCACCCACTCAAGCCCATCACCAGCTCCGCATTTTTTGACTCTCCGCCGGGCAACTTCCCGCTCGCCAAGGGGGAAGGGATCTTCCTCCCCATCCACATTCCCGCCCTTCTCCTCCCCCTCCGTCGCAGTCCCAGCAGGCAACACATTCCTCCGATGCCACTCACCAACAAACATCCCATCCAAATCCACCTCATTCCTCACCCTCACCCACTCCTCCAACTCCCCCCCATACATCCTCCTAATCTCCTCCCGGCCCGTGGCCGTACTAAAATTCTTCGCCCAATGCGGCCGCCCCCCCATCTCGCGCATCAGCCACTCGAACGCCTCATAGTAGCGCGCCGTACAGGGCGGGTCGCGGTGGTAGGGTCTGTACAGGGTTGCGTTGAGAAATAGCGTTGGGCCCGCGGGGTCCGTGGGGTCGAGGTAGGGGCGCGGGGTGGTGGAGATGGAGGTGTCTGCGACGCGGACCTCGATGGGGGCATGCACGTAGACGCCCGCGGGGGAGAAGGGGATGCGGGCTGTCTCTGTGTCGTTGTGTAGCCAGGCGGAGAGCCGGGTGATTGCTTCGGGACCGCGGGAGAGGGGGAGGGCCCATTCGTTGACTGTTTGCGAGTATAGGCAGTTCATTAAGAGGCCGGTGCGGCCCGGTTCGATGGCGGAGGTGGTGGTGTGGGTGCCGGGGCGGAAGCCGTATTGCATGCCGAAGACGAACCATTCGATCCAGGGGAGGAGGCGGGGGAGGTGGTTGGCTAGGTAGAGGAGGTTGTGGTAGATGGCGTTGCCGAGCCGGTTGCCGTAGAAGTTCGAGGGGGGAGGGTGGAGGGGGAGCTCTGTCTTGTCGGCGCGCCAGACGATGGCGCGCTGGAGATATGGCAGCCACCAGACGCGGACATACTCGGAGGATGTCCAGAGGCCCGAGTCCCACGCGGCCAGCACGTCCGGGAGCGTCTGGAGCGACTGTGTCCAGCGGATGTTGAAGCTGGGCACGGCCTGCAGGGTCATCTCGGTGATGATACCCAGGGCGCCGAGCGAGAGTAGCGCGGCGCGGAACAGCTCGCGGTTATTCGATTCGCTGCACCGCACCACCTGGCCGTTCGCCAGCATGATCGACAGCCCGCGCACGCACTCGCTCAGCAACCCGAAGCGCAGCGAACTCCCATGCGTCCCCGTCGAAATCACCCCGGCCACGCTCTGCTCGTCAATCGACCCTAGGTTGGGCAGCATCAGCCCGTACTCGCGCTCCAGCTCGACGCCCAGATCGCGCAGCCGGATGCCCGCCTCCACCGTCACCAGGCCCGTGGCGCGCGAGATGGAGAGGATGCGGTTCAGCCCGTCTAGGTTGAGCTGCCATGCCGAGGTGCAGGTGAGGTCTGAGGGGGAGTGGCCGGAGCCGACGACGACGAGGCGCCGGCGACAGCGCCGGGCGAGTGTGACGACCTTGTGCAGCTCCGCGATCGACTGCGGCTGGATGTATAGCTCTGGTCGGCTGTAGAATGTGCGCGCCCAGGTGTGGTGGAGGTGGGACGTCGAGGCGCGGAACGGGATGGAGGGGTCGAGTTTGGAGAGCTCGCGGGCGAGGTGCGGGTCGTCCATGGCTGCGTCAATTAATCAAGCAGACGGGCCGCTTAGCAGCAGCCAGAGGAGGCGAGAGGAGAGGAGGGTGGGTTCAGCTTCTCCTGGCGCGGGGTTGGTGGTGCAGGCCGTTTTCTGGTGATACAAGATAGCCAGTTACCAGCGCGGGGCAGGTTGATGCGATGCGATGTGTATGTGTATGTGTGTGCTCAGCACATGGTGACAGGCTGCAAAGCAATTAATTCAATCGAACTATCATGCCGGCGTATTTTAACTCGGTTGCGCAGCCATTATTCGCCGGTGCAACAAAATGATCTGTCGTGTAAAACTATTTTGATATCAAGTGAGGTTGCAGAAGGAAAAAAAAGCTCGGCGGCGAATCTCGGAGGATTTCTATCACCAACCAAACCAGCCATTTTAGACCCCGGTCGATTGCAAATTCGGCCGGGCTACAGTGGACAGGTGATTAATTTAGTATTTTGTTTCTGATCGAGTTCATCTGGTTGAAATCGGCTGGTAATGGCGTCATGGGCGGCAGCAATCACACAATCATCATGGTGTAGTATAGACAACAACTCCAATCATATCTCATATACACGCAGAGGAGTTGGATATGCAGTAGTTATGTTCTTACAGACAGGCAGACAGACAGACAGACAGACAGACAGCCGCCGTAGGGAGTCAGTGGTGCAAAGAACCCCTTTCTCTCCAAGTAAACACAAAAGAAAGCAAGACGGAAAAAGGCTCCAACCCCTGCTTTGCTCGCGCTGCTAATGCAACAGACAGACCAGAGAATAAAATAAAACAAAAAGACGAGTCAAAAATGGCCAAGTCGCCCTCTTCACCCTCTCCAGCGTGAAGTAGAAGTATGCAAACAGGGTGCAAATAGTAATCAATACAGCAAGGAGAATAGTAGAACAGAACTGCCAACCAACACACAGCAGCAACAGCTACCATTAGCAAAAGAGTTGTAAAAAAAAAGATAAACAAGAAGCAAGAACCACAAAAGTCTTCTCCTCTCTCCCTCTTCCATCACCCTCACCGTATAGCCTCAATAGCCGCATTCAGCGGTACCACACCCGTCCTCGCTCCCTTCTTCAACCCAAGACTTCCCGCATCCCGCCCATTCCCAACCCGCTCATCCCACTTCCTAAACGCCTGCTTACACTCGTCGGGCAGGCCATGCATCACCACACTGCCTTTAGGTATAAACGGGCGGTCCTGCAACGAGACGGCCATGATGCTATATTCTTGCGCGAAGACGAGCGCGGAGGCGAATTCGGCAGAGCGCGCGTTTGCGTTGGCGCCGACAATGCTGGATGGAACCTGTTAGTGAGTGGGGGAGGATTCGGGGGATATGATATGGGGAAGCAAGCAGGGCTGATACATACACAAATATCTCAAAGAATGTATCCAGAATATGCACATGTCCCGCATCCAAATCGCGCTGACAAAATGGCGAGATCTCCTGAATGATATCGTTCGGTCTCGTGACGGGCGACGAAGTGCCGCGCCGGCTCCAAAATCCGGACCCAAACCGCTGGCCCAGTTCGTGGTCGACGCGGTACAGACGACAGCGGTATTTCTCGTTGTTCGGCTTGTACTTCCAGTGATCCACGTTGTTCGTGCGCTCGAACTGGCCACTGCCGCCGCTTGACGAGGACGTATCGGGGAATATATCAAAGAATCCAGCCGGTTCTTCGCCCTCGGTGACCTGTTCGATTTCACCCGTCAGACCAAGGTCCATCCCGATAAGTCTGGCGCAGCCGAGCTCGTCCGCGGTGCTTCCGCGGCCCTGCCATAGGTAGAGTTTCCCGTGCGCCGTGGAGATGAGGAATGGGAAACCTGAGCAGAGGCTCTTGGCTGCTAGTTCCACCTCGTCGAATGCAACCTGGCCCATATGTCGGCGACCGCAGAGCATATACATCGCAGAGGAATTAGCGCGACTGCTTGAGCCGCGACGCGTGATGATTATTCCGCCCAGAGCCTGGATGAAGCTGGGTGCCTCCTTTCCCTGCTTGACGAGCTCGAGTTTGCTGCCGTTGTCCTTTGCAACTCTGCGGGCGAAAAGTTGCGCATCTTCAATGGCGGCTTCGCTCACATCGTCTCCGCACCAGAGATTCACTTGGGTGGTTTTGGAGCCACCTGCTGCCTCGAAAACGTGGACGCAGAGGTACATGCTTCCTTCATACAGTATGTAACCCTGGTTAACTGGCAGGTCTTTTCTCTTGCCATCACCCGTGATCTCCCATATTTGAGTTGAGAGTGTAGTGATTTTTGGGAATACCTCCGGACGCGAGTTCAATACCGTTTGGGGGTCAACTTCAACCTTATCGCTCGCCTTTGGCGCAGCATCAAAGAATGTAGAGAACAGATTGGCCGCTTCGGCAGCTTCGGGGAATGGGGACGGCTTTGAGCTTATAGAGGGCGCCTTGGGCCTACTAGCAACAGAAGTAGAGGGTTTTCGGGGCACGGGGGGTGAACTGGTACGTTGCGGCAGTGATGAAGGGAGATTCTTCTGTTGTAGCGGACTGGGCAGTGGGCTTGGCTTATGAGATCCGGCACTCTGACCGGCCTTAGAGTCTATCGAACGGATTTGTTCCTTGCCGCCCAGCGATTGCGGCGACTCAGGTGAACTGCTAATTTTCGGAGACGTGATCGAAGCAGTCTTTGGAGGCGGGCTTGGCTTCCGGTCCAGCTTGAAATAATCGCTAGAAGTATTTCTTCGCAGAGCAGGACGAGGCGGAGAGGGCGATTCCGGCTCAACGTATGTTGTCGCAGGAAGGAACTCCAAACCTCCTGTAGGTCCATCCTTAGATTCATTATTGGTAGGTGCGAACTTTCTAAGGGCTGGAGACTTGGAAGAGACAGTCGGTTTATCCGAGCTCGCATTCCGCTGATTCAGTGATGCAGCAGAAACATCCGCTTTGGATTGTCGGGCGCGCAGTTGTTTAAGAAAAGTCGGCACGTCATCGTCAGCAGGCGAAGAAGCATCAGCAGGAGATTTATTGTTGTTGATGGGCTTGACGTCGGGTGGAGACTGTATCGTCGGTGACTCGGCTTTGGGAGGACTACTATCTTCATTCTGCTGAGGCGCACCGCTCGATTTCGCAGTCTGAGGCAGCCTTCTCTTTGGGCCCTTCGCGCGCGATTTCGTCGCATGGGTTAGTTTAGCCGGTGTCGACGATTGCGAAGACTCCACCACACGTGAATCATTTGCAGCGCCCGACGACTCCGTTTTAGCAGGAGGGGGTCCCCGAGACAAGATGCCAGCCAATGCAGGATTCAGTCGGGCTGCGAGCTTCCCCGTGCTCGCTCGCGCTTCTCCCTGTTGCGACTTCAATGATGAGGGGCGGTCAAGAGTAGAGACTAAACTAGGCTCCCTTCGATCGCTGTGCAATGTCGTCGTCGAAGAAGATGGTTTGTGCGACGACAATGATGATGGAGGGTCAATCTTTGCACTTCTATCAGCAAGGTCTTCAGACGGCAATTTCCGCACAGATTTGGCAATACCAGTTTTTGCTGCACTTTCTGGACTATCCATCGACGAAGACTTTGTTGTAGATGTAAGCTCAGGGGTAATGAAGCCAGTACCAACAGTGAGTGGTATGGCTTTGTCAGGGCTGGGGGGGTTGGACGGTGTAAATGTAGATGGTTTAGTTTCGCTTTGAAAACTTGGGGATTTAGGCTCTCCGGGTGATTTCAGAGAATCAGCCCCTAAAACATTGTTGCTTATACTTCCCGACTTTGTCAATGCCCTCCGCCTTGTAATGGCTTCCGGAACCGGTGGCGATGGCTTCTCCGACTCACCAGGGCTACCGTCACTGATAGTAGGTCGACGAATTGATCCTCCGCCAGCCTTCATTGCCTCCTTTGTTTTTAGGATACTCTGCTTGAAGTCGTCCACTCTTTCGTTCTTTTTCGGACCCCCAGTCGCATTCAATCCAGCTTTACCCCGCAGAATATTATCCTTCAAGACGTCTGGTGCAACATAATTCTTCGTCTCGGCCCTTCGTAGTTTTCCGAATACGTTCTTGAATTCAGGTTCATTTTTAGACGAATTGTCATCGAGAATTTCGCGACGGCGGAGATTTGCTCTAAAATCGGTGACAGGAGTCTGTGGTTTGGGTTTTGCCGGGAGACCGTCAAGGGTCGGTGTTCGTTGAGATTCGAAACTTTTTTGTGATCCCACGGGAGAGGACGCTGCAGGGCTTCCACCTCTATCCTTGGGAGACGAGATAGAGCTTGACTTCCAGCCATCGAGCTTTTGAGGCTTCTCGGGAGGTTGTGACCGGTTAGTAGGTGTCTGAATGCGCAGGCCTCCATTGTCTGGTTCTGGTGCAGTTCCTAAACTAGGAGCGTCTGATTTTACAGGGCTGGGTAATTCGCGTTTACCAACTCCAGTTGGTGATTGGGCGGGCCCATCTCTGGACCTCGGAGGGAGCTGATTTTCCTTCCGAAGGAATGATCCAGGAGAACCTGGCCTGCCCAAGTCGACGCTTGCTTTGTTCTGCTTCAACCTATGGATTTCCCTTTTCCACTCGGGTTCCTGTGGAGCGTGCGCCTTGGGCTTTGGCGAGTCTGGTTTGTTCAAAGCGCTTTCTAGCCAAGTGGATTTAGTAGGACTCCACCGTCGTGGCTCCATCGTCTTGGAAGGTGACGTGGGCAAGTCTTTGTCTGCCGAGGCACTAATCGAGTCTGACCGCGATAGTGGCCGAGAAGGGAGAGAGGGCTTCACGAATCCGTCGTTGGGTAGACCACCTCTGCTGGGCGGCTTTGAGGGCTCAACAAACTCTCCCTTGCCAGCAGTAGCATGTCGCACGACTGTAGCCTCGCTGTGGCTGGAACTGGGTCGTGAATTCGGGAGCTGGGGCGTTTCATCGCTTGCTTCTCTAGACAGTGTTGTAGGGGTTTGAATCGCGGGCTTGGAGATACTACCCCGTCCAGTTGATTGCGCACTCCATCTCTTTGAGACACTGTCAGAACGCCTCATCATAGCACTCTGGACAAATCCACCTAAACCTTTTGTAGGGGAAGAAGGTCGATCGCTGGCCAGGCGGCCCTGCGATGGGGACATTGCAAACCGGTCGCCTGGTTGGGAATCGCCCGCATTGCTGAAGGAGCCGCGCGACTCCATTCGCTGCGAGCTCGACAGGGGAACTGGAGAACCCAATCCACCAGCAGTCGAGACAGACGAGACACTAGAGTATCGATTTCCCAAGCTGCTGGTTGTAGTGCCAGTACCATATATAGAGCTAGCTCTGGACGGAGGCCGCGAGCGTTCGCTTCCATAATCATTGTTTGTTGACTTTTCCGAGTCAATTGTTGACTCCCTGCTGAATCCAGGTAGCCTTGTGCTCCCACTCATCAACGAAACATCCGACACTGAGCTGTCCTGTGCGCGTCTATAAGCAGGCGACCCTATGCCCCTATCAGCGGTCTGTCTAAACCATGAGGGATCCTTCGAACCCAGCGACTGGGCTATGGAGTTTCTTGACGCGCTCGATTCGGGGTCGTGTGCGGGGGGCTCGTCCTTCCCCACAGCGGGAAGCGTGGATTTCGCAAAAGTGGGAGATGGCATAGAGCCAGCATCCAGATCTCTAGACACAGGCCTTTGCTTCCATGACAGCGGACGCGTAGACGAGAAGCTGGTGGCCGCTGTTCTGGACGTGGGACGGGGCAGATCGTCCGGTATCGCCATGTCCGGGTCCCCTATGTCGCGAGAGGCGGGAGTGATATCGGAATCTTCCTTGCGAGAGGAGGGTCGAAGGGTCAATGGAGGCTCGATAGAGTGTGAAGGAGTGGGAGAGGCGCGGGCAGCGTCGGCGATTAACGAGGCATCGAAGGGACCAGGAGAGTCTTTGGTGGGGGAAATCGAGCGGGCTCGCTCTGTGTTTACATGGAAACAAGATCAGGTTAGTTGCTGTGTTACTGGCAGTTTGTCTGTTCTTCCAATCTCCAACACACAGATCCATGTAAATAAATAGCAGCGCATTGGAGGGGAGACGGGGAACAGGGCAGAATGGGACGGAAGAAAGCAAACAAAAAACACACACCAGCTCGTCTGGCCTGTCTCTCCCTGCGGCCCTGCAGAATCTGTTCTTCCAGCTTCCGGGTGCGCTCTTCATCCTCCTTGTCGCGTTTATCGCCCAGCTCGCGGACGCGGAGAAGAAAGTCATTGACGTCTTCGGAGGCGCCGCGGTCCACGTCGGGGGCTTGCTCCATGGCAGATCACGGACAGGACGCCAGAGGGGGAGTAGGAGAGAGGAGAGAGGAGCAGAGGAATACACCACAGAGCAGACTACACCGCATCAGACGCGCGGGGGGAGATGTCTCTTCAATCTTGCATTTAATGCGGTCTGGTGGAGGAGAATTGCGGTCTTCAGCTTTCCGATGCCGTGTCTTACATAATCCGGTTGTTTAGTCCAGTCGCAGACTGGGAGACCACGGAGACAATAATAAATATATAGATATAGATAGAGATATGGAGATAGATTGATAGATTGATAGATAGATAGAGTATGAGAGTGTCTACAGCTGCGGTTGATGTATATAAACTGCTATTCTAACAGATATAAAGATGTTTCCATGGTCCGTCCCAACCAGAAAATCCAAACCCACCGAATATTTAATCAACAAATGTCCGCGATTGACTCGGCTCGAACCAGGAACCGCCGGAAATATTAAAATATTCACTGGAACACCGGGTTGGCCGTGGTGTGCCCGACGTCGTACCTGTCCCTCAGCAAAGGAAAACCTGGCATGGACATTCCGTGTTTATTATTGTTGGTTGATGTGATGTTGATTCCTCACAGCCAGGATCCTGTTTCGGCACGCCGTTTGGGGACAAAAGCGACGGGGATCACAATAATCAACTTGGCGACTCGGTAAATAAACAGTTAAAGTGCCAATAACCCTGTCCTGTTCCTGGCTTTTCTGTCGTTTCTGTGGGTGATGTGGTGGCTCAGGGCTGTCTGTATATAGGGAAACCCGTCATACAAAAGAAAGAGATAGATCTCGTAGCGTAGCAGATTAGTACAGGAACAGACGGTCCTTTGCATCCTGCACAACCCATTCGAGGCCCTCGTTCAGGTTGTGGCCCGTCATTGCGCTACAGGGCAGAATCGTCCACTTGTGCGTTTTGATCGCATCGAGCTGCAAACCCTATGTATGCGCACCATAGTATCAGCCAGATTCAGAAGAAATATGCACAGTATCAGTACCTCGCGGATATCCTCTCTGCTCATCCCGCCCTCGACATCCGTCTTGTTGAGGAATACAAGCAGGCTGGCGCCCACAAGTCGCTACATATCAATCAGCTTCTTGGTTCCTGCTCTCGTTTCTGCCCCGCCTGGTTGGGCGACGGATGGTTGCTCACCTCCTCCAGCAACAGTCCGGCCAGCTCTTCTCTGCAATCCTCGATCCGTAACCGATCCGTAGCATCGACGACCCAGATCAGCGCGTCGGTCTTTTCGAAATAGTTTCTCCAGTACGACCGCAGTGTCTTTTGGCCGCCCACGTCCCCTTCATCGCCAAGTTAGAATACATTTTTTCTTTCTTTTTTTCCCCCCACGCGACAACATCCAGAACAACATACATATATTCAACTTGTATCTGTTTGGCAAGCCAGTCAGTCAGCCTCTCTGGTAGGTAGTATGAAATAAATAGCCAGACACATACCCCTGGAAATCAATAGACTTGATGATAAAGCCCAGCGTCGGGCTGACCGTGGTGACGTCCTCGTCCATAATGCGCTTGACGATGGTGGTTTTGCCCGCGTTGTCCAGTCCTCTGTGTGCACTCAGCATGATACCAAGTGAATGGAGATAGAAACAGACTTACAGCATCAGGACTCTCATCTCCTTGTCCTTCAGCCGCGCTTTTCGCAGGATGGACAGCATTGCAAGTGTCTTTTGTTGGGGGTGTCTGAGGTTGTAGAAGTGAAGAAGATTCTGGACGAAGTTGCATCAGATATCGCTGACATCTGGGTGCAAAAAGGGGTTCAGAACAACAATGAGGAGGTGATGGCTGTCAGTGAATGTTTGGTTTTCTGTTTCTATTTCTACCTTGCTGAGGTAGCTGTCTTTTCACTTTTTATTTCTGTTGTCATTTCTTCTGTCTCTGCTGGTCTCCTATCCGACCGTCTCCATTCACTGTGTACGCGCTGGATGAAGTGTTATAATTCTTTCTCTTGGTTCATTTTCTCTTGATTCATTTCCTCATTCATCTTTCCTCTGCAGCTTGAACTCTTTTCTCGGCTATCAACTCTTGTCTTGACGCACACAAGTCCCGCCATCTCTGCTCTATCTCAACTTCAACACAACCTCCTCTCCCGTCCACCAAACCTCCCACCACACCTCTCTCTGTCAATCCAGCGACATGGAAGGCCTAGGGCGTCATGAGAATGACCGTCCCCCGAACGAAGAGAAATGGAACACCATCCTGGCGGCCTTTGAGCGCTTCCAGCTCCGCTCTAGTCACCGATATATGTCGCCAAAGCTGTCCAGACTTCACCTCAAACACCCAAACACGCCTCCAGCAGCTCCAAGTTCCCCTTCCCACACGCAGAATCCGCGTCTAATCCCACCGATTCATAGCCCAGCAACGCCTGCACCTCCATATAAACCAGCTGTGGAAGCAGTCCCCCGCATACCATCCCCAGAGCGCTCTAACACCAACCTCGAAAACGCAGAACCAACATCTACAACCGAAAAGACCAAAGCAAAACCGGCCTTCGCTCTGCCCACACCAGCAGAGTCAACGGTTCAAGCGGATACAGTGACTGTTGAGAAAGGGGAAGGGGTGCAAAGTAATTATACGACTGAAAATCGAAGTGAGTTAAAGCTATGATTGTTCTGGTTTGCTGTACTGATTATGTATCTATTTACTCAGATGCAAGTCGAGCTGAAGATGTTCCGAGTCCGTCGAAATCAACCTCTCCGTGTAAGGGTGTCTCTACCCAAGGATCGCGTCCAGGCAGTGTTCCACCCGCTGGTATTCGACAACCCGATGCCCAACAAATCGACCTCCAGAAAAAAGAGTTGCGAGAAACGGATGTTCAGCAAATCTACGAGGAACATGTTAAAGAAGAAGACCTATCAGATTCCTCAGATGAGGTGGTGTTCCAAAAACGCCGGAATTCCACCTTAAATTCCCCTGAAAATAACAATCCAACAACAGCGATGCGTCTAACCGGTGATAATCTAGCACTGGTCCGGTTCGACCAACGCTCTGTGGCGGAATATACAGAAGAAATTCAATCCCCATCACCCACCACAAGGGTACTTAAAAATCCAATCAGAACAGGCACAGGTCATCATGAAACACATACAGCTGTGGCCCTTAACCCCTCTCCCATGTACAGAACTCCTACCAGAACCGGATGGAATATGCCAGCAAACAGACCAAATTGGAATCAACAAACAAGAGTGCCAGTTACACCTCCCAAGACTAATGACCCAAAGAAGGGGGGAAACATCAAGAAGGAGTTGGCCCGTCTCCAAAAGGAGGCGATTAACAAGATTGGGCTACGCGCACATGGCGTAGATCCTGATGCGCCGCCCAAATCACGACCACTGCATCTGGCAAGACAGGGAGACGGCACAGACCCCCGGTCTGACTTCTCACGGGGCGTAGCCCTAATTATCGCAGATCCCGCCGCATACTTTAACTTGCCGCCTCCCATTCCAAGAGAACCTGTCGATAAAGAGGAGACCGAGAACAATAATATCTCTAACGCGGACCACCATGCGGGTAAACAGCTTATTCTGCGTTCCATCCCAGCCGATTGGGAATATCGGCCATGGGAACTTTCCCACAGCAAAACATTCACCAAATTCATGCTCAAATGGTTGGATGACACAGTAAGTGCATGTGTCGCTACAAGAGATGGCCCTCTGGATGGATTAAATGAGACCGAGCACCCAGTCACCTGTTTAGACATGACTGACGCTGAGAGCGCGGCCCACTTCCATGAGACTTCCATGGGCTATATGTACAATTGGCAGACTCGCCTGCGACACGAGCAGGAAGCTAAGCAAACACAGCTTGTTCGAATGGATATGGAAAGCATGCCTGCCAGCCCCTCAGCACTCACTCTGCATGCACCTGAGGAAAAAGTTCTGACGTACTACCTCCGCCCCATCGAGCCCAAAGACCTTCCGGGCCTCCTAGCTTTACTCAACTGGTACGTACAGCATACAACCCGATGCGTGGACCTCCAGCAAGTCACTCTGGAAACAATACGCGATCGAATCCAAGAATGCAACCAGGAAAAATTCCCCACCCTCGTCGCCTTGCAGCAAAAGAGCACAGGCGCCGCGCACGCCATGAACGGCCAGAACGAGGAGATATACGGATATATCATTGCCTCCGACTTCACCGCACCGGACACCATTAACTCGTACACGGCTGAGCTGGAGCTGTTTGTTGCGCCACCTTACTATCGCATGGGCGTCGCGACGTGCCTGCTCGATAAGATTCTTGAAATCCTGGATCCGAAATACGTACACAAGCCCGGCTATCATTTCGATTGCGCACCAAGTCAAGCAGACGTCTACCGTGCGGGGAAAAATAGACCTGTATCGCGGTTGGTGTTCATCATCCATCATCCCGCCGATGAAGGTGGGGATGGAGATTATGGGTGGACGAAGGAGTGGCTTGAGACGCAGTTTGGGTTCGAGGAGCAGGCGTTGTTGAAGGGGACTGGGTTTAAAGATGGGAAGTGGTAAGTCAATCGCCCGTCTAATGAATAACGAAACTGCTGCCTTTTTTTTTTTTTGTTGCTGATTTCGGACCCCTTTTAGGATCAATTCAAGCTATATGGTGCGCAACACCGGATACATACCGCCAGAGATGAGACTGCGAGCGGACAAAGAAACTGCATTGGTGCGCATTAAGTGAGGTGCGTTATATCTATCCTCTGCGATCATTCCCACTCATAATCCCAGCTAATATGAACCCTAGGAACAGCCCATAGACAGACACCTATGCCTACTGGATGTTGATACAACCCCCAACCCTAACCCATCCCCCTAAAACAGAACACCCTCCATGCCCAGCGCTGCTCCATCCAACCTCATTCTCCATTTCCATCTACTTACTCCTTTGATACACCATACTTCCCTCCAAGTCATGCTTCACTAAAACCCTTCGCACAAAACCTCTTCCCATTCCCATCCCCCTCACAGCTAGCCATGCCACCCCCCAAGCGCTATTTATCATCCTTTTTCCTGCCTTTCCCCAATTCAATCTGAATCAAGATCAATGCTTTTTCTCGGTCTCTTTTTTTCATTTTCATCTATTGACCAGAATCAACCTAAATCTGAGCCAATTAATAGAAGAAGAAAAATGTTTCCATTTTTTTTCAAAAACTCTCTTCTTTTTTCTTCTCTTATGTATGATGATAGCATAGGATAGGTTGATTGATCGATGCGTGTGGATCGTTCTGTTTCTTTCCTTTTTTCCCCTACTGTTTGCTTGGTTGTTTGTTCGTTCTTCTTATGCTTTTTAATAGTGGACTTCCATAAATTGCGACATCATTCATCCATCCATTCTGGGGGGATAGACAGATAAGAAAGTTTAACAAATCTGTTTTTTTCATTTAGATCTTCTTTGAACTAACTACTCAATCACCCAAGTCTATCAGAAACCAAAAACAAAAACAACTTTTCCCTTTCTAAAGCAAAAGAAAAAAAACGAGCGTATGACTCCTCCCAGCCTCGGACCCAGACCCTGGGTCCGTGACCCTAACCCATACAAAACTCCCATTCCCATCCCCATGCCACCTATTTAACTCCACTCACTACCAAAAATCAAAAAGCCAAAACTCACGCCCGGAATCTCCTCGCACTAATCCCACCTCCATAAGCCACATCGTCACCTGGCTCCTCGAAGATCTCCACCTTCCCTTCAACCGTCGTCTCCCCATTGCCAACATTCGCGACGAATATCTCTGGCAGGTCATCGAAGGCGCCGCTGGAACCGGAGCCGGGGCTGGAGTTTGGGCTGGGGACGGATCCGTGGCTGGGAGTGGGGATGGGGTTGGGGCTGGGAGGGGTGGAAGCGGAAGCGGAAGCGGAGCTGGTAGGAGAGGCGGCGCTGGGAGGGGTGGAAGGAGAGCTTGTAGGAGAGACGGCGCTGGGAGGGACGGGAGAAGAGCTTGTAGGGGCGGAACAGCCACCGGCACTTGCGCTGGTACTGGTACTGGCACTGGCACTGGCACTGGCACTAGCACTAGTACTAGTACCATTCCCACTCCCACCCTCCCTCTTATACCCCTTAGCCGGCCCCGCGCCCCCCTCAATCCTCACCCTAGCACAATTCATATACATCTCCCGATTCCCCACAAGGTTAAACCAAGTCCACGCAAACAGCGCATTCCCCTCCGGCGCGCTTTCGGGAACCATAAACTCATACTCCTTCTTGTCACTGGGACACCCGCCAATGATAGACTTGATGACCTTGAAGGTTTTGCCGTTGTCGTAGCTGAGCGAGAGCTGGCAGGAGCCGCCGCCGTGCGTGGCTGTGCCGGTGAGTTTGAGGGTGTTGGTGGAGCCGGCGGCGTAGGTGGCGACGGGGCCGGAGGTGGGGTTGTCGAGGTGGTAGCCCTTGCAGGGGAAGTTGGAGCCTGGGTGGTAGGTGGGGTGTTAGTGGGGGGAGGTTTAAAAGGGTAGATAGATAGAGGGTGGGTTGGACGGGGCTTACCGTCGGCGAGCAAGGGGCTGGTGTTGCTGTAGTCGATATTTTCCTTATCGGGGCCATAGCGGCTGCGGAAGGCGGGGGGTTGGGTCATTTCGATATGCGCCAGTGCAGTGCCTGCTGCGGCGGAGAGGGCGAGGAGGATGCTTGGGGTATGCATTTTTGTTCGTTTTCTTTTCCCTCAACTGAACTGAATGAATGGATTGATGGTGGGTGGTTGTATAAAAGGATTGGTGTCCAAAAGATATTTTTTGGAGAAAGGAAGGGAATGAAGGACCAGCTTCCGTTAGGAGAAGATGAAAGAAAGGACTGGAAAGAGGGAATATTGATTGATAATGACTGACTGTGGATGGATAGCAATCTGAATCTGTACAAAATGAGCGGGTTATGGTCCCCCCTTTTATACATCTCGTCCCCTCGCCCCGAAAGAATATTGAGGCAACGAAAATTCTTTTCCGTCTACCAAACCCGAGGGCTAGGATAAAGGGGCAATAGCATCGACATCTCAGCCACAGCGTGATTTTTTCTGATCCATCAAGATCCACATACTCCTTCTCTTCGGTATCTCCTGGCGGTTGAGGACTACTTCCTCTAGATTTTCCTTCAGCGATATCTGCGCCCGAAACACAGCTTAGCTCCATCCGGCCCTCTTTCGGGCCCAGGGACGTGGAAGCGGCAAACCGCTGTGGTCCTTGCTAGGTCAGGAACCTGCACAGATACTCCATCTTATGAGGGATAAAAAGGCGAAATAGTTGCTCGCCCCTCCTGCCCCTCCCGGCCGTATGGATAAGGCTGACGTTGAAGGGCCGCCCTAGAGTAATAAGCTTCTTCTGCAGCTCCGGAGAAAAGCCCTTCTCGGGAAATCAACCAATAGACTCCCATCACATTAAGGCCATGAGGCGTCGTTTCAAACCTTCGCCTTTCGATCCAAAACCGGAAATCGGGTGACAATCCTTGTGAGGTAGTCCAGGCCCAGCAAGGGAACTTGGCCACCACAGTGGCCGGTTGAAGTAGGAGTAACTCCGCTACTCTTACTCCGGTAGGGTTTGAAAACTCAAATATGACATTGATGGCTCCGTAGGCGCCACGAGGATACAGGGTAAGATGGCCGATTGGCGGGAACCATCGTGGCGCTGAATTGTGTGATGGCAATCCTTCGGGTAAGATCGAATTCGACGCCGTTCTCGTCTGTTCTCGAAAGGCAACAAGTTGAATACACCTCGGATCACTCTCGGTATAGTGCTACCATGTATGCTTGTAGGTTTATCCCGTCGACTTTCCCGAAGTCTCCCTGGATGATATAACCGAAATGCGGCGAGGAATATAGTGGCCGGGACGTATGGCAGTACCAGGATAAATGGATTTTTCTTCTCTTGCAGTAGCCCTCTATGAGCTTGACAAGTACATATTCCAGCCAGCGTAGAAAATTTTGGGCAAAAGTGCAAAGTGTCTCACATACAAGACTTGGATATCTTGAATTAACCAAGCGCCTATTGGCAAGTCAATGACGTCGACGGAGACTTTATGAGAACATCAAAATGTTCTACCATCTTCTCGTCAGTTTCAACATGATTGAAAATACTAGTATTGCTCACTAAAGTATAGCAATGGAGTAAATGTGAATATCGCGTCCTTGGGCCAACATCGTGGTGCTTCGATCAGCTTCAAGATTTTCGTCAGCCACGAGTTCGCCAAATAGGAAGCATGAATTGATGGATATCTCTTTATATCATTCCTACCTAGCTTCTTTCAGAAGATGCAATGCTCATTAGTTAAGTCTGGTCCTTCACTTGAGTATCATTGACATGAACAACATGCAGAATTTACAAAGTTGACGAAGTTCAGGAGATGATGCCAAGACTGAGACCAAAAATTATCACGTGATATGGTTTATTTCTGCCACGTTACACCGCCTTATGATCGCGGATTTTTTTAGCAGAAAAATAAAAAAAAGCTCAGGAATTTCAATAGCTATCAACTCCGCTCGTTCAACTTTCTATATACCCCAAACACCTTCGATTCTTCCGCCTTTATTTTCTCAATTGGAGTGCAGCATTTACGTGCCGCACCTTTTTCGAGAAATAAATGGCGCCAATTCCCAAGAAAAAGAGCGCCGATGATGATTTCGTCTTGACGTTATCCGACGACGAAAATCCCGCCTCCTTCAATGACGATCTGAAGCTTGACGACGGAGAAGATTTCGAACCAACACCCGTCGACAACTCGAAATCTAAATCTAAAGCTTCTGGTACGAAACGGAAGCGAGACGACGAAGTCGTCGTGAACGGAGGACAGAAGAATAAGAAATCAAAAAAGGTGGAGAAAGGGAAGAATAAGAATACGAGCAAGGGCAATGATGCGGAACTAAATGGTGGTTCCGAGTCCGAACAAGAGGATGCAAATGAGGATGACAATGGTGTCTTGGATCCCAATTTCGAGTTCGATATTGGCGGTGCGGCGAATGCGGGTCTCGTGGAGGACTTTGACGGGTGGGGACTCGATGAGCGCGCAGGGATAAAGAGGGATGCGAACGGGAACAAGAAGGCGGTTGATATTGACGATATCATAGCCCGGAGACAGCAGAAAAAGAAGGAGAAGTTGGAGAAACAGAAGAAGAAGCAGGAGAAGCAAGCAGAGGAAGGAGAGGAGGAAGAATTCAACGGGATTGAGTCGCAGGATGAGGATGAGGATGAGGAGGTTGACGGCGCCGATTTCGAAGACGATGAGCTTTTGGCTCCCGATGGATTCGGCATGGGGGCTGTCAGCGAGGATGAGGAGGATGAGGACAACGACGCCCAAATGGAGGACGGATCCGAATCCGAGGCCTCCGGGGATGAAGCCGAAGGGGACGATGGCGATGAGGGAGAGGATTCAGATGCCGATTCTGTTGCATCTGCAGTACCTCACCCTGACGACCTGCGATCGGACGACGACTCCGGCGACGAAAGCGAAGACGCCGATGAAGTCGCGAAACAAAAGGCTTTCTTTGCTCCTGAAGATGCGACTCCGAACAAAGATGATGCAGAGCCAGCCAGGTCGTTCCAAACATTTTCGCTTTCCAGACCAATTCTGCGCGGGCTCACCTCTGTTGGGTTCTCCACTCCTACTCCTATCCAGCGAAAGACGATACCTGTTGCGCTCCTTGGCAAAGATGTGGTCGGTGGTGCAGTTACAGGTTCTGGTAAAACTGGTGCCTTCATTATTCCTATCTTGGAACGTCTACTCTACCGGCCAAGGAAAGTTCCCACCAGCCGTGTCGCAATCCTGATGCCTACTCGCGAACTGGCGGTGCAGTGTTACAACGTTGCTACAAAACTTGCCACGTATACGGATATCACATTCTGTCAACTTGTTGGAGGATTCAGTCTACGGGAGCAGGAAAATATCTTGAAAAAGCGACCCGATGTCATCATTGCTACTCCAGGTCGATTTATTGACCATATGAGGAACTCTGCAAGTTTCACAGTGGATACTCTGGAGATTTTGGTGCTAGACGAAGCTGATCGAATGCTTGAAGACGGTTTCGCCGATGAGTTGAATGAGATCCTTACCACCATCCCGAAATCGCGACAGACCATGCTCTTCTCAGCTACTATGACCAATTCCGTGGATAAACTCATTCGAGTTGGACTGAACAGACCAGTCCGATTGATGGTTGACGCGAAAAAGCAAACTGTGGGCACCCTGGTGCAGGAATTCGTCAGGTTGCGCCCGGGACGGGAAGAAAAACGGTTGGGATACCTTATGGTCCTGTGTAAGACCGTGTACAAGGATCGTGTCATTATATTCTTTCGCGCGAAGAAGGAAGCGCATCGCGTGCGAATTATTTTTGGCCTTGCAGGGCTTAAGGCAGCTGAACTGCATGGAAGCATGAGTCAAGAACAAGTAAGCGATCCAATCTCTGTGATCATTCAATTCCATGGATACTAACTACTTTGTTCACAGCGTATTAAAAGTGTCGAGGACTTCAGAGACGGGAAGGTATCCTTCCTACTCGCCACTGATCTTGCTTCACGTGGTTTGGATATCAAAGGCGTTGAGACCGTCATCAACTACGAAGCCCCTCAATCGCATGAGATTTATCTTCATCGTGTTGGTCGAACGGCCCGTGCGGGACGTACGGGACGCGCATGCACGCTTGCTGCAGAACCCGACCGAAAAGTCGTCAAAGCAGCCGTCAAGACCGGCCGATCCCAGGGCGCTAAGATAGTAAGCCGAGTTATTGATGCTGGGCAGGCTGACGAGTGGGCTACCAAGGTAGAGGAGATGGACGATGAACTCCATGAGATTCTCAAGGAAGAAAAGGAGGAGAAACAGCTAGCCCAGGCGGAGATGGAAGTTACTCGTGGAACCAATTTGATTACCCACGAGTCGGAAATCAAGTCCAGACCCAAGCGAACTTGGTTTGAAACTGAAAGAGAAAAGAGAGATGCGAAGAAGCGAGGCCGCGAGGAGTTGAATGGACCAGACAAGAGGGAGAAGCGCAAGCTTAGCGGCAAAGACAAGAAGAAACTTGATGACAGTCGGGAACGAAAGGAGGGCAAGGTGTGGAAGAAGGGCAAAACGGAGCGAGAAGCCAAGGGAGCACCGCAGGGCAAAGGGGGCAAGGGAGGCGGCAAGGGCAGCGGCAAGGGTAAAGCAAATGCGGGCGGGAGGAAGCCTCCGCGGCGGTGAGACGGTGATACCCGAGAAGAACAATGAGAGATTCTAATTCTATGCACGTTGATGTATGTCCTGGTGCATAGTTGCATTTATGTGTAACTGCCAGTCTGCAACTGTGACATTAGCTCGCGATTCTCGTCGCCATTTATTTCATTTCTTTTAGCATATGCAGAACAATATTATTTAGTCTATTCGGCTACTGTTTTCTCCCAGAGTGTCATATTGCCAATTGATCCATTCCTCTATAACTATCCTCTCTTTCCCCCGTCTCTCCGTAACGATTAGGGCATCTCCATCACGTGCTGATAACTACCTGACTAAGCCCCCGCGTCCGGTCTCGGCATAAAAATCGGCGGAGAATCGAGTTGCCGCCACCTGAGTCACAGTGAACAACATCTTCTCGTCTTGCGGTGGATATTTTCTTCTTTTACATATCTCTATACTCTATTTGCTGTCCTCAGATCCAAGGGTTTTTGTCTGTCTTTTGCTCCGAATTGAGTCGTTGGCTACTCTCTACCAGTCATTGCCGCGGGCATACTACCCCTCATTCCAACAGCTTGCCTTACGAACAAGCTTGAATATATCACTCTCTTAATCAGACACAATGCCGATGTAAGCACCTGTCCTCTGCTGTCAGAACTACTAATAATCATAGCTGACCCTCCAATTCAGGCTCAAGGACCCCTCTAAAAAATACAAGCGGTTCAAGCCATTGGACCTCCCAAACCGACAATGGCCGTCGAAGACCATAGACACGCCTCCCCGGTGGTTGGCAACGGATCTTAGAGATGGAAACCAGAGCTTGGTTGACCCAATGGTATGGATATAGCTACAGCTACTTGTTTAGAATTTCGGCAGAGATAATGTGTTCGAGCCCTTCGTTGTTCACCAAAGCAGCGGCTAACCATTCATCTGACTCATAGGATGGAGACCAAAAACTAAAATACTTCAGAATGCTTGTCGGGCTTGGATACAAAGAAATCGAGATCTCCTTCCCTTCCGCTTCACAAACGGACTACGACTTTACCCGACGTCTCATCGAAACCCCCGGCGAAGTTCCAGACGATGTGTGGCTCCAGGTTCTGTGTCCATGCCGGGAGGACTTCATCCGCCGCACTGTTGAGTCCCTGAAAGGAGCGAAGAAGGCCATTCTCCATCTATACCTCGCCACAAGCGAGTGCTTCCGCAGAATAGTATTTGGCATGTCCAAAAAGGAAAGCGTAGAGATGGCTGTACGCTGCGCGAAGTACGCTCGTTCAATCACCAAAGATGACCCCTCGACCGCCGGCACGGAGTGGCTCTTCGAGTTCTCTCCTGAAACTTTCTCAGATACAGATCCAGACTTCGTCATTGAGATTTGTGAAGCTGTCAAGGCTGCTTGGGAGCCAACAGTGGAAGCTCCTCTGATCTTTAACCTTCCCGCCACGGTCGAAATGGCCACCCCCAATGTCTATGCTGATCAGATTGAATACTTCTCCACGCATATTTCTGAAAGAGAGAAAGTCTGTGTATCCCTCCACCCACACAATGACCGTGGATGTGCCGTTGCCGCAGCAGAATTGGCACAAATGGCTGGTGCTCAGCGAGTTGAAGGAACCCTATTTGGTAATGGCGAGCGGACTGGAAATGTCGATCTGGTTACCCTGGCCCTCAACCTCTACACACAAGGAATCCACCCCAAAATCGATTTCTCCGATATCAACTCCGTTATCAAGGTAGTGGAAGAAAGCAACAAGATCCCGGTGAACGAGAGATGGCCGTATGGCGGGCAACTGGTCGTCTGCGCCTTCAGTGGAAGCCACCAGGACGCCATTAAGAAGGGATTCCAGCAACGAGAAGCCGGCAAAACATCCGACGAAGATACTTGGCAAATGCCCTACCTACCCCTCGATCCACAAGATATCGGCCGCAACTACGAAGCCATCATCCGCGTCAATTCACAAAGTGGCAAGGGCGGTGTTGCTTGGGTCATTCTCCGCAGTCTGGAGCTCGACCTCCCCCGAGGCCTACAAGTTTCTTTCAGCAAGGTCATCCAAAAGCAAGCCGACAAATTGGGCCGCGAGCTCCTCCCCAAGGAAATCGTCACCCTTTTCGAAGACGCCTACCATCTCAAAACAAACCCCCGCTTCTCCCTGGTTGACTATAACATCACCACCGACCGCTCGCAATCGCCCGCCCCTCCCGAGCCAGGCAAGGCCCTCAACACGCAGAACCTCAAGCGTCGCTTCGCCGGTATCATTGAGATTGACGGCCACCAACACGCCATCGTCGGCGTGGGCAACGGTGCCATTTCCTCCCTTGCCAACGCGTTGAAGACCGTCGGCATCGATCTCGACGTCGTAGACTACAAGGAACACGCCATCGGCGCACACAGAGAAACCAAAGCCGCCACGTACATCGAGTGCACGTCCACTGATAGCAAGGAGAAGGTATGGGGCGTCGGTATCCACCAGGACGTTGTCCAGGCCAGTTTGACTGCGCTTCTGAGCGCTGCTAGCTCCGTAAGTGTTTTTTTTTCATCCCACTCTACCTACCTACCTACCTGCCTATGCCTCCATTCATTCCAGATGACTAACCAACAAAACGATAACCCACAGTTCCTAACCTCCCGCACCAACACCCCGGCCCCATTCAAGCCACTCCGCGCTGAGCCCCTCTCAGAAGCCGATCTCGAGGCCCTAGACCAGCTCCAAGGCTGCACGGGACCCTCTCGGTCTTTGGTACCTGATAATGCCAACCTGGGCGCTGCTAATGCTCAACCAAAGGTTGATTTTGAGAAGATGGAGGCGCAGGCGAACGGGCTGTAAAAAATAAAAAATAAAAAAAAATAGTCAATTTATAGTAGGGGGGGAGTTAAAAGGAAGCATGAAAGAATGATTGAGAAACTATGTATATAACGTTCGGATATATTTCTGCATTTTGCATTTTCTCATTGGGCCATTAGTTGGCATCACAATGAAAGAGAAAAATGGGGGGAAACAAGTTCATATACCTTTGTTTTTTTTCTATTTTCCTATATCCTTTACCATGGGGTTGGGGTGGGGTATACCGAAACAACGATACTAAGAATGAAAAGGTCCTGGATAGCAGAGAGCCAGTTTTCAGCTTTATAAAAAGCCTAGGGCGGATATCAGGCCCCCCTTTGGATATGAGACCCCTTTTATTGTTTTTCGATAGGTTGATTCTTATTTGCCAGGCGCTGAAGGGCAAACAGCAAAGGAAAAAATGCACTGAAATCAATAATATAGAATTAAGAGAAAACTAAAAACCATAAAACAATTTATATACTTAAACAAAATCACAGTTCATTAACTTAACAATAATCCACAAACAAAAACAAATGGGAGAAGAAACCAAACAATCTAAAAAAAAAACCTTAAATACTGTACCATACCATAGATATAAAAAAATGCCTTGACAGAAAAATTAACTAACTACCCTTTCAGATGTTGGTCAGACCATGGTATGTAATGTGTATGTACAGCACAAAAATCAGAAAAAGCAGAAGAAATAACAATTAAAAAGAAAAAGAAAAGAAAAGAACAAATGTTGCAAATTTTAAAAACGGAGGAGAGGATATATCAGATGTCTGTGTCTGGGGGGGCGGTGTGTAAATGAGAGAGAAAAAAACAAACAAGTGAGAAAAACCAACCCCCTCATAAATAAGAACCAAACCAATAGCGAGCGAATGTGATTGCTTTCGGCAGATTATAAGTTTCGCAAAGCAAAAAAACCCAACCACCATACCGAACCAACCCCGACAATGTCTTCCCTTTCCTTTCCATCTATCCAGAATAATCCAACCAACCACCCAACCAGGTAAGTCCCATTCACTCACACCGCATTTATCAAATCATCTCCGATCCTGCTGATTCTGATACAGAATCGCTTCCTCAGGCCAATCGTTGACCGCGTAATTATCAGCATACCCCTGCTGCCCCTGACCATGCGCCTGGGGAGGTGGAGCAGCGGCATATGTCGGCTCGAAACTGAATCTTCGCTGCTGACTCGGGAGCGCATCTCGCCCTTGGGATTGTGCGGGGGGTGGTCCAGTTTGCTGGGGGGCGTTTTCGGGAGGGACGACGCCAAGTGGTTGGGGGTTGAAAGGAGCTTGAGGCTGAGGTTGAGGCTGACCTGGCCCTTGAGTCTGGGTGTGGATGGGGAAGTACGAATCGTCGTCGAACTGGTGGTAATCCGGCTGCTGCTGCTGCTGCTGATTCACATTGTTACTATTATTAGTATTATCGTTCTTCTCATCTTCACTATCACTATCATTATTAACGATTCTGAGAGGTCTTGGCTGATCATTCTCGGGCGCGTCGTCGTCGTCATAATCGGAGAAGTTCCTGATGGCTAGGGGCGCGGGTTTTTCCATGGGTGTCGTCTGGTCATCATCGAAGTAATCTTCAGGGCTATCGCCGAATGCGCGCTGGGGCTCGTATTCTAGCGGCTTGTATGAGTCCACGGGTTTGTACGGGCTGTACTGGTTATTGTCTCGTAGAGATGCTGATCGAGGTTCAGGGGTGGGTCCCGGACTATGCCCAGGGCTTGGCCCGGAACTTGATACTGGTGGGAGAGGGAAGGAATTCATCGGCGCCGGAGCGGGTCGTTCCGTTGGCTGCACGGGCTCTACCTGTTGTGGAGGTGGTGGTGCTTGCTGGCGTGGTTGAGCATACCCTCCCTCGCCCTCTGGGAGCGGAGTCGGGTGTCTGCTGCCGCCGCTCTCGTGTGTGCTCGGAACTTTGGGGGCGGTTCTGGTGCGTTCAGGGGGGATATCTGTAAGTTGATTATCGAACCCGTCACCGTCCCGGATGCTAAATTGCGCGATGGTTTGCATCTTTCGGGTCACCCATGAAGCTAGAATCTTGCCCCGTTGCTTCTCCCCCAGCCGAGAGCGTGGGAAGTCGCCACGTGGGACGAAGGCGATGATGTCCGCAACAACCTGGTGCTCGTTGAGGATTGCATTCAGGATCACGGGGACCATGGAAGCGAGGTAAGCTTTTCGAGTGACTTCGATGAGAGCTACGACGAGGCCACCTGCTTGGAATACAGCACTTTGGAACTAATTAGCAGATGAAGCATGAAGAGTAGACAAGTATATGCTTACCTTCCACCCTTGACAACGTTACGGTGGCACTTTTCAATGGTTGCCTCAATATCCACCGGGAAATGATTAAGACCATTGATCTCGAAAGTCTCCCCAATACCTCCCAAAACGAACAAAACCTGCATCTCTACAGGCTGACCATTAGGACCGATCGGTCTCGTAACCGTATGCAAGAATCCCAAATCACCAGTACGGACATAGACAGCTCCAGGATCCCCATCGATGGTACGGCCCTTGAATCTTTCCAAATCAAACTCTTGCTTGGTTCCATAGAACGACTTCGCACAGGCTTCAGACTGTACCCAAATTTCACCGTACTCGCCCACATGCGAAAGGAGGCAGGTCTCAGGGTTGACGACGGCAATTTGTGTGCTTACAGGCACCATTCCAGAGTCTTGAACGAGGAGGGCATTTGGCTCGGTGTCAGGGTCAACTGGGAAGATGAGACCCTGGCGAAGGTACTTGGTGTCAAGCCAAAGTTCGATAGGTTCGATGCACATATACGAGCGAGAAACGACCATCGGGTTGAGGACATGAGAATAAATGGTATTGATGGCAGTTCGGTCAAGGCCTGCAGCAGCAAAGTGCAACCGAACCTTTTGGTCTGTGGTAAACTGTTAGCATATAAATCGCTATACCTCGGGGATATTGAAGGAAACGTACAGATATCAGCCCTTGGCCTGCTATCTGATGCAATCATAAGATTCTTCAATTCTTCCAACCGGAAACCTTTCCCAGGCATGGTACTCATGGCGTACTCCAGCATTTGACTAGTTGCGTAGGTATCCTTAATCTTATATCTCGCTAACGTGACAAACAGGGATGCGGGATTAGTAGCGAAATCAACGGGTGAAAAAAGATACGTTGGTGCCCCTATGATTTGGTTAGCTTGCATAATTCCGAAAGCTGGGATTGCTCAAAAGGTACTCACCAACATAACAGCCCATCACGCAAGTGTGAATGAAGCCAAGACCGATGGTGCTCCGGACACTGCCCAATATCGGGCGAGAACTTGTCATCTGGCAAGTTTCCTTTTGAACTTTGCACATTCCCATGATCGTATCATGTCCAATTTGGACAGACATGCGTCTTTGGTCTGGAGTCCAGTATGTCCAGATGATTGCTGGTTTATTAGACTCGAGCCATTCCTTCTTCATCGTCAGGCCGAGATGGCGACATCCATGCGACTGTTTGGGAGGTTTCCCCGTGTTGTAGGTCGAGGGAACATTGATGCGAAGAACGTTAGCCGACTGCTTGATATGCTGAGCGACGGTCTTCTGCTTCAGCAAATCGTTAACCTCGCTATTGAGAAGAACCGCTCGCACACGGAAGTCAGCAATCAAATGCAGCAGGGCTGGAGCATCTTCGGAGAGGCGATTCTGATCGATGGGCGCCATTGGTAAAGCGATCAGTCCAAGGCAGAAACAAGCGTGGACAGTGAAGACGAACTCCTCGGAGTGTGTAAACATAAGGATGACATGGTCACCAGCCTTCAGCTTAACCTTGTTCTTCAAGTACATGGCAACCGCAGCTACTTTTGTATCGAACTTCCTCCATGTAATCCCCTTGCTTTCCTTCCCGCGTCCATCGATCGAACAGTATGCAAGTTCCTCTGCCTGTCTAGAAACTCGCCACTGGAGCAGATCCACGATGCTCGCGAAATTGTTCAAGGGAGTGGATGTTCGATCATCCATCACCACATCTCTAAAGTCGACACCAGAATATTGTTTCTCTTGCATCGCGAGAGCACCTTGCCGGGCGGAGGATGCGGTGTTCGACCATATTCCACCCACAGGATCAACTCCGATGGGAAGGTTCAAAACCGACCTTTCTACTCCGAATTTAACATGAACGCATGGGAGTGACCCACTGTCGAATTCCTTTCGGCACAGCATATTGCCAATTTCCTGTCGTCCGTTCTTAGTGACACGCGGCAGGGTATTTGGAGCAGTTATCATGATGCAGTACACTCGAAGGTGATGCTCTTGGTAGAGAACTTCGGCGCACCGCTCAGCCAGGGAATCCAAAAGGGCAATATCCAGCTGTCTCGGCGGCCCTCCCGATGTGGTTGGCGCAGTAGAAGCAGCATACGACTCCAAAAGTACTACAGGCAAGTGCTCGTCATTCACAAAGACGTCAAAAGCAGAACAGTCGTGGATTTTAGGGACGTTCTTCATAATGCTGATGATCAGGTGCTGTACGAAAAAATAGCGGTGTTCGGTACTCTCTGCTCCATGTTCGACCCATTCAACTTTCTGGCGCAACCGGTCTTCGTATAGGCCAAGGACAAATATTTTACCCTCAATGATGCATCCCAAAAGGCCTGTGCGCAGAAATTCTGGCTCAACGATTACTGGAGTCGGGCTTCCTCCTTGGAATCGGTATGGACGGGCATGGAAGATTGTTTCGGTATGTTTCGGTAGTGCCCAGAAGCCTCCAGAAAGCGACGGAGAATCGACCCAGATTTCTCCAATGATATTCGGGGTGCATAACAGTCCAGTCTCAGGGTCCACAATGGCAAGAGTAGCATCGGGAAGAGGATATCCAAACGCCCCAATTCTGACAGCATTGGGCATGGATTCAGCCTGCTTCCCTGCCTCCTCTCCCATGGCCAAGACAACTACCTCGTTGTTTTTAAGAGCCTCTTTGTCCAGTAAAACCTCCCCCAAGTCGGCTCTGTCGGCTGTAGACTGCTGTTTCTGTGTGTTGACCGCAGTTCCGCCAATCAAACTGCTTCCGAATCCAGCTTTGGGTGCCTCAGATTTCTCTTCCTTCTTTCCTTCGCCTGATTGGCCCCTTTGGTTTGGATCCATTTCATGGGTGAGAGGACATCCCATTCGTTCCTCTCCACCAAGCCAGTCGCGTACGCTTATAACCATTCCACCATGTTCGGGCAGGCACAGCATGGGAGCCACGAGCTCTCTCGCCCGCGGGTTGCGGAGCGGGCGTAGCCATCTGTCTGCCAGAATCTCGTGGAATTCCGGGTCTATAGTTAATGTATCTATCAAGCAGAGCTTCAGGCTAGAGAAGTTAGGTTCGGCTCCCTTCTTGAAATTCCTTGTGGCCAGAGGTTCTTGTTGGTAGTTATATGCAGCGCGCTTTAACCCAGGATAATCTGCTGCCATGATGGTCGCTCTGTATTTCGTAATTAAACTCGCGTAAAGACCGGGGGTTTCAACTGCTCGAGCTTCTAACCAGACTGTCGTATGGCCGCCGTAAACTGTAAGCAGAATGCCAAGGATCATACCGATACTTTGCCTGGGGTCCAAATAGCTGAAGAGGGTTTCGCCATGCGGCCTCGCTTGTCGGTGACTGCCATCTTCTGCGCCTGCCGATGATATAATAGCACCGAGGCAAAGCATCTGGTGCATAATTGTACGGTGGCTCATCACAACGCCTCGTAGATCGCCAGTTGGGGCCCGTGAAAATTCGATGTAGGCCAAATCAGGAACAATCAGGGCCGGGGTATCATCTTTCTTCTTTGGATGGTAGCTTCCAAATTCATTTGTCTTCCACCACTCTACTCCCCTAGGCCAGCTAAGTTTCTGGGTTGTGATGTCTCTCTGGAATGTCTTCAGGTTGTTTTCCGTGGTCAATGCCAGATGGGCCTGTGTCGAGGTGAGGATGACGTTGAGGCTTGCATAGTCTTCCAGGTTGTTTATAGGGACAGCAACAACGCCGGCAATAAAACAACCTAGAAGAGCAACAGCAAATTCAATGATCTCGGTGTCACGGTATATCAGCGCCACTCGATCTCCTCTGTACAAGCTGCTTTTGTCACGGATGACTTGCGCAACCTTCTCTGCACGGCTAGCTAACTTCTCCCATGTAATCGAGGTGACTTCTTTTCCACGCTGGTCTAGCACCCAGTAAGCTGGTTGCTTGGGGTGGGTTCGTGCACGGTGCCGTAGAACAGTGGGTAGGTTATCGAATTTCGACATGGAAGTATTGGGATTATGCGGATCGTGGACATCAAAGGGGATATCTCGAGGCTCCAGGGGCAGCAGATGGTCGACAATCGCTCCGGGCGGTAGATCAGCCGCGGTCATCAAAGGCGGCGCCATATTTGCAGTTGGCGAGAATGGCTCTGTTTGGCTCTGAGAATACCTATGGTAGCCACCTCCGTAACTGTCCCTTGGGTCGTCATTTTGCTGTCCGGCAAAGTCTGAAAAATATGCCTGCTGCGAATCCAGCATTGTAGACTGCCTAGTGGGCCCTCCGCTACCACTAGATGGGCCATACATGCTTCCGCGGGGTTCGCCATAGTCAGGATGTTCCCCCGGGTTGAACGCATAGTTATGGCTTCTTAATGTACCGGTCCGGGAGTCTTCGTAGGCATTACCTGGGGCCTGGCTTCTGGGGAGGAAAAGTGAGTCGTGAGATGCCGAAGAGGCTTGTGGTTCGACACCAAACGAAAAGCCCAATTCTCGCTCTTGTATCTGTGCCAGCTGGTTTGCCGGGTGCATCTGAGGGTACGCGCCCGCCATCGGATCCATGCCGGGAATGCCGTCACCACTCATGCGTTGCGGCGGCCGTCCACCAATGAGGTTGGCAGGTAGCGAATCCGATTGTCGACGCTCATCTGATAAAGATGTGCTCACGGGACGGCTGTCTTGCGAGGAAGGCGACGGAGAGTGCAGACCAAGGTAGGAAGCCCGATTGCCTATGCTTCCAGAGCTTGAAAGTCTCAACCCGCCGCGGTCACCGTCGTTGGGGGAAAGATATTGCGATAGTAGTTGGGTACGGCGCTTCTGGTATCTTCATAAAATGTCAATTATAGCCTGTTAAACGAAGGTACAGGTCCCCTTTTTGCCGAGAGCCAAGAATCCAGAGACAAGAGCCCATGCGAATCCGCAGTCCTCGGAACCGGAAAAAAGAAAGTGGAATCGATGGGAAATTGCATACCCTTTTTGAGTGATGTCTCCATCCTAATAGACGGATACACATTAGCCACAGGCCGCAGTTCAGGGAAGCAGAACAGGGTCAAAGCCCGCAGCAACTCACCTCCAATTCTTGGTCTAGCTGGCGCAAAGCGATCTGCAGCTCTTCCGGGATATCGTCAGCCATAGTGGCAGTGGGCAGACAGCGTCAGGCATGTAACTAATGTACATATGAGACTTCCCGGGTCTGGCTGTAGGACCATAACAAGAAGCGCGTGTCAGGACACCGGTCCCAGCGTCCCAGGAGATGAGAAACACAACCAGTCGGCGGTGGGGAGAAGATCGGAGGTGCCAGGAACGCCGGTTGTCAATCCAGAGGCTGAAAAGGTGGCGGCCCACGCACAAACGTTTTTGCGGGGATGATCTCGTCGTGTCAACCACCACCAGTTTACGAATTAACAATCAACAACAGCGGAGGGATGATGCGAAATCCGACGATGGGCTAGTTTCAAGCGACTCAAGCCCCTCAACTGCCGCTGACAGACCGTTGTTCCGCCGCGATGGGCGTGTCTCACATCCCCGTTCGTCCACCGCCGCCGCCGCTTTAAATACCCGCCGTTGCTGGCATCAGGGATGACAAAATTATTTAATATATTTCAGCAGCAGCCTCAAGTTCGCAAAGACACAGGGCTCGCAGTACATGGATTCATTTCTCTCCAGCCGAGACTGGGGCGGATGATAAGCCAGGGATATTCCGCACATACCCGTCCTATCTACTGGTCCCTCTCTCAGGACCGTACGCATGTCTCATCCCATCCTTGTCTGTCGAGTTCATCGAGACAAAGATATGTATAGAGGCGGACAGGAATGCTGGACCATGAAACAAGCAAACCTGTTCCTGACAATGCATACCTGCTGCATACTATTGCCAGTACTACTGTCGACTTGCCTTTTTGAATCCGCCTTTCTTTCGTTAACTAACAGTGATATAACCCATCGTCTACAGTTGAACCAGGATTAACAGACCTTTGCGCCATCAACCATTCCCTGTCACCCTGGTTCCTCGACAAGGAAAAGATCTGGAAAGTTATTCGTTGCACAGCCACACCAGCTTGTTTGAGGCAGCTAACTATTAAAAGTGGGAGGGCGTTCACAGTGTGTCAACTGTACTTTCTACACTCGCTTGACACTTTCTAACTACTGTTCTGTCTTTTTGCGTGAAATGGTGGCTCTTCTCAAGGCTTATTACTATGAAAGGTAGGAACCAGAACTAATCTCTCCGTTGATATGCTCTTCATATACTGTTTGATTTCGCGGTCTGTATGATGATGCCCGCTGAATCAATTCCACGCAGTTTGCGATGTCATAAGCTGGCTCACGATGTGCTTTACCATGAACCGTATATGTCCGTATATATGATGTCGTTTAGACAATTCTACGAATTCCTATCTATATTTTATTCTTTTTCCTGACAAGTTTAAAATTTAGTTTCCTCCCCCCTTGTGTCCTTTCAAAAAATATCCATATAACAGTCTCATGCCTCATATGTTGGAGCCATAATGGCGCATGTTTCCACAACTAACAGGGAAACCAATGCAACGAACTATTTCTCTCATCTTAAGCATAGATTCATGTTTCCAAATGCCGCAGCCCCAAAAAGCCTCGAAGATTAGATCCTCATCAGATTAGATTCTCAGCGGACCAAAAAAGTGAAAACTGGGCTGATTGATAAGATTAGATCAAACCTTAACCTTGTTAGCCTCCGACAATTTTATACAGTAAGCCCAAGATTTATATACATTAAGGCTTCCCCATATCAAACAGAAACTGATATAATCTGGGCTTGACCATCTAGATTGAGGGATCAAAATTTCTCGTCCTGACCATTGTTCTACGATGATGGGTCCGCTTGGCATTTGGCCGGGCCTATCCCAATCGATCCGATTGACACAGGCACCTGGGCATGAACTGGCCTTGGTTTGAAACTCCCAGTGCTAAGAATCAAACCAAGGTCTCTCTATCCCTGGCTCGGTAGCCAACCACGCCAGCCCTCAACGAGATGAGAAGGTGGCTTGGCGAACTCTCCCAGTGGGATATTTATCAGGCAATGCGGACCAGTGCATCTGAAGAATCAGTCTCTGCAAAGAAACTCTGGAGTTTGGTTACCAATGCAGGTGCTCTTGGCACTGCACTTGGGCTAAATGATAGGAAGGGAAGAAGTGGACAGATTGAAGAAATACATAAACTCTGTCCCCAGATCAGCGTGGAGGAATTCATCAATTGCGCCCCGATCACAAGAAAGTGTCCAGAAATCTATTTGATGGCAGTCATTGCTCCAGCAATGTTTAACTTTGCTTGTTCCCGGGCACATAATTTTTAAAAAAGCCGGGAAGATCCCGATGGACTGGAAGCGCGCGTGGATGCTATCAAGGTGCGTACATTACCCCATTCTTGATGAGATGGATACTCCGTTGACTTTTGATGAAACAAGTTAATACCAGCAATTCCCAGGAGCAAACATGAAATCCGCCTCTCTCTGAGAGAGGAACAAGGCCAAGCTTGACTGCCAAACCCGGGATATCATTGGCGGGATGCAAGGTTACATCCTCTCCCGCCTCGGCCGCCGATCACACTCTGTCCCCCATACCGAGCCCTCTCTTATCGCAGAGACACAGCGCTGAAAATACGGGCAGAATGTTGCACAAACCTACCCGTCGTCGGAATCTCCCGACAGCCAGCAATAATAATTCCATGAGCGGACGGGCATTCGCTCAATCGACCAGCCTATCACCAGCTCTGAGCCGAACAATCCCTGCGATATATTGCCAGCTTCAGCGAATAGCCCCATGGCTTCCAGCATAATCAACGCGAATTGCTGAGCGTTGCTTACGATTGCTTTTAGTGCGCTTGTCAGACGAGAGCCAGGCTCCGCGATTGTAACCATCCATCCAGTGCTATCATGTGTTCTCGACCTCCTGAATGAATGGATACCTGCCTGATCCTCTCTCCTCCTCCGGGCAACTCACCATCTCCCAAAACACCAAAAGGCGGCTGAAATTCCAGACCGCGACGGGAGAGAAGTAACTTCACTCTCCAAACACCGCCTTGCGCTGGCCTTGTTAACAAAAAAACCCACCCAAAAAGCGCAAACGAGAGCCAAACAACAACAAAGATGCATCTCGCATCCCTCCTCCCCATCCTCGCCTGCATCGCGACGACGACGACGCCCGTCCACGCGTGCGATTCCTGCTATGGCCCTTCAGACCTCACCAGCCACAAGCGGCTAGTTCGTCGCATGCAGCCCGAGTCTCTGAACGCGACGACAAAACCGCGCGGGCCGCTGGAATGGGGCCAGATCAATTTCTTGCACACCACCGATACGCATGGGTGGTTGGCGGGGCATTTGAAGGAGGAGAATTACGGCGCGGATTGGGGCGATTATATTTCGTTTGTGAAACATATGCGGGAGAAGGCGGATCGGTTGGATGTGGATTTGTTGCTTGTTGATACTGGTGCGGTTTGCCCTTTTTTTAAACAAAATACTTGTTGGGTGGAAGCTAAACCCTTACAGGTGACTTGCATGACGGCAATGGATTGAGCGATACTACGAGCCCCAATGGTGTCTATACGGATGACATCTTTACCAAGGTCGATTATGATTTGCTGACAGTCGGCAACCACGAGCTCTACGTCACCGAGATCGCATATGAAGCCTTCTCAAACTTCTCTATGGTCTATGGCGAGCGGTACTTGACTAGCAATGTCCAGATCCAGAACCCCGTCACCGGCAAATTTCAGGATATGGGTAACAAGTACCGCCATTTCACCACCAAGCATGGCCTCAAGATTATGTCGTTTGGTGTGCTGTTCGATTTTACTGGCAACTCCAATGTGTCCAAGGTGACCAAAGCGGAGGAGATGATCAAGGAAGAGTGGTTTATCAAAGCTGTCAAGAAGGAGGAAATCGACCTGTTCGTTGTCATTGGGCATAATCCCGTCAGATCGAATGATAGTGACAGCACTCTTTCGACGGTTCAAAAGGCCATTCGAGATATGCGCCCGGAGGTGCCTATTCAAATCTTTGGAGGTCATGCGCATGTCCGCGACTTCGTAGTTTGGGATGAGTCGTCGACTGGTCTTGCGTCGGGCCAATATTGCGAAACCCTTGGCTGGCTGTCCATGACCGGAATCAAGTCTCCCACCTTCAGAGGAAGCGTGAAACCGAAGGGAGTTCCCAACCCATCCAGGAAGGCTATTCCTGTGAATGAGACGTCCTCTATACAGAACACGCCGCCCAAATACGGTACTCCAGATAAGGAAGAAGTGCTGTATTCTCGCCGATACCTTGACTGGAACCGCCTGACATTTGCATACCATGCGGTCAAATCCCAGGACTCCAAACTCGACTCCAAGCGCGGGAAAGCAGTTACTGGTGACATCACGGACTTCCGCAAGGCCCAAAATCTGTCAACTGTTTACGGCTGCGTTCCGCAGACATACTGCGAGTCGTGTGTGCCGTTTGGTGCGGAGGGGAGCATCTTCAAGCTTGTTGAAACATCATTAGCTGCAACCATCGTCAACGAATCACGCGCTGATATACCACGGCTGATCATTATCAATACCGGAACTATCCGCTTTGACCTAGTCAAGGGACCCTTCACAATGGATGACTCGTATATTGTGAATCCGTTCAAGGACGCATTCCAATTCATTCCAGACGTGCCATACTCTCAGGCGAAAGAGGTGCTGGGGATACTGAATGCTGGACCATGGCAGAAGAAGCGCAGCATAGACACCTTCAGCAGTTCCATGCTTGCAGGTCGGGATTCTTGCACCAATCCCCCACTAATAACCTCGACGAGAGAGAAGAGAGACCTGCTCAAGACGCGATCGTTTACTCGAAACCGACGGGAGAACAGCATTGACACGCCTGGCCATACAACCACCGACGACTTTGGATCCGATGGCGACGACACACCACACTCGACGATCCCGCACTTCGAGCTGCCAAACGACGTGCAGGCCAACGCATCCTTCCCCACGGACGGCAGCATGCCCGAGAAGGTTGACCTGGTGTTTCTGGACTTCATTGGCGAGGACTATGTGATCCCGGCGCTGGCTGAGGTAGGCGGGAAATATACTGTGGATGATATCGAGTACTACATGCCCAAGGAGTTCACGACGAACAATTACCTGCAGGTGTATGCGGAGATGGAGTGGCAGGAGGGGATGCCGAATTGTCCAGTGGGGAGTGAGTAGTAACCAAGATGGTGTAGAAGGATAGTGCATGTACAGCCATAGTAGATACCTAGATAGCAGAATGAGAGATCTAAATAGGAAGTCGAGGAGACATGCCAAGCCCACGTGACATCGCTACCCTCCGCGCCCTCTGATTGGCCCGCCCGCCACCTGCCCTAAACTGCCCACAAAGCCACCAAAACTCGCTTAGCGAGCGCGCACCTCAAATTTCACTCTCCAGCGATTCCTGACCCCCGACGACCTGAACACGCCGACGACCAACGACGCTTTTCCCGCCCTCCACCCACCCCAAACCCCCCCCATCGCATCTCCCTCGACCAGGTGTAAATCTCAGACGGCCGTCCATCATGTCCGACAGCGGGGAAGTCGAGGTCGAAAGCCCCATGGGCTACCCGGTTCTGCCCAAGGATGTTGCCCAGGAAATCGGCAGCATCAAGCTCTTCAACAAATGGAGCTACGAGGATATTGAGATTCGGGATATGTCTTTGACGTACGTCTGCACCACTGCACCACTTCCGTTGCGTTGCTTTTGATCTTGCTGCGTTGTGCGATTGGGATTGGGATCGGTAGCGTGGATTATCAATGGAGGGGGAATCTAAGAGCTCGGGATAATGGCAGGCAATTGATGATAATTGGCGCTTGTGGATGGGACGAATGGAGGAGGCAGTTGATAATTGAGAGATGGGGTCATTTGCTTTACGGGGACAGTTTGTGCTGACCGGGACTTTTTAAATTGAATATAGCGACTACATCCAAATCCGCCAGCCCGTCTACATCTCCCACTCCGCCGGAAAATACGCCGTCAAGCGTTTCCGAAAGGCCCAATGCCCCATCATTGAGCGCCTCACTAACTCCCTCATGATGAACGGCCGCAACAACGGAAAGAAGCTCATGGCTGTCCGCATCGTTGCCCACACTTTCGAGATCGTATGTTCCACGTCCCCGGTTACGGAACCGAACTTTTATAAATCATAGCTGTGCTATCCGAGCCGATATGACTGACCCTTTTTACCCCCGTTCAATAGATCCACATCATGACCGACCAAAACCCCATCCAAGTTGCCGTTGACGCCATCGTCAACTGCGGTCCCCGAGAAGACAGCACCAGAATCGGTTCCGCCGGTACCGTCCGTCGCCAGGCCGTCGATGTCTCCCCTCTCCGCCGTGTCAACCAGGCCATTGCCCTCCTGACCATCGGCGCCCGTGAGGCTGCTTTCCGTAACGTGAAGAGTGTCGCTGAGTGCCTTGCTGAGGAGCTGATCAACGCTGCCAAGGGAAGCTCGAACTCGTACGCCATCAAGAAGAAGGACGAGCTGGAGCGTGTCGCCAAGAGCAATCGGTAAACGAAATGGGTTATTTTTTTTGTGTTGGCCTGTTTTGTTTTTTTACTCGTTTGTGTCTTTGGGAGGGGGGTGTGTGGAATGGTGCCATGGGGCTTTTTCCTGTGAATGTTTAACGCTTCATTCTGCGCAAAAAATAAAAAGAAACCTCCCGTCTGTTCATTATTATCTGGACTGGGTAATTTTTATTTGAGGAAGAGCCAGATCCCCGTGCGGGATGGCATTTTTTCTTCTTACGTAGTTGAATGCAATCATGAAGAATCCCAAAAATTAAAAAAAAGAATGATCCGGCTGGGAGTGGGCAGGCATTCCTTGTTGGCTACTTTTTCCTTGCTTGTATTTGATCATGACTCCAAAAATGCAAGTTGCTTATGTTTTCACAAACTGCCCTGTAATTAATCTAAGTATACATCGAGGTTTAAATAAAGCTAAAATAATAACATTTTTGTGGTGTTAATGCCCCCAATTTTCCACTCCGCTGTGTCTGGCTGGGGTCCCGCTAAAAAAAGTTGCCAAACCTCCATCACCAAAAAATCTCAACGAACAACCCAACCCGCATACCATCGCCCTGTTCCCCCCCTTTGCCTACACAATTCGCCCGCCATGGGGAAACGAAAATTGGGCGCCTTGGAAAAGGTCGATGCCGACTTGTAAGTGTTAAAAGAAAAAATCCCCATCCTTTTTCGCTTTGCCTGCGCGGTGCTATCGGAATCAAAATCAGCTAATTGCGCAAAACAATAAATACAGAACCAACCTGCAGTACAAAATCCGACGAGACCCAAAGTACGTTACATGAATCCTCCTTTCAATAACTTTTCGCCATAAAAAGCGCAATCTCAAATCCGTCTCTCGATCAATCCTAACAAACCTCCCCCCCAAAAAGATCCTACATCGAAGACTTCCGCAGCCAGCACTACCAATATGAAAGCCACCGGGAGATATTCATGGCCTCGCCATCCACCGCCACCGACACGGGAATAATCTCGCTACGGGATCTGATCGATTTCATCGCGCACGTGGCGGACTGCTATCCGGACATCACGAAGGATTTCCCCAACGAGCTGATTGAGATCTTATCGCAGCATCATGCGGTGCTAGAGACGGACTTGCGCGAGAAGATTGTGGGCAGTCTGGTGCTGTTGAAGAAGAAGGATATTATTGATTCCGCTACGTACGTACCCCGAGGACGTCCGGGGGGTGTTCGTGTGTTTCTACTTTTTTTCATACTAATGAAGTTGTTTGACAGGCTTCTACATACCCTTTTCCCCGTCCTGGTTTCGACGCCCAGCAAAACCCTGCGCGCATTCCTGTTCCAGAAAATCCTATCTGATCTGCGCACGGCGAATTCAAAAACTATCAACCATAAACTAAACAGGACCATCCAGACCGTCCTCTTCAACCTCGTGACGTCCGATAGGACCTCAGTCAAGGCACTGTGGTCTATAAAGATCACCCGAGAGCTATGGAAGCGCCAAATCTGGACCGACGCCAAGGCCGTAGAGATCATGAAAGAGGCGTCTCTGGCCGATAACGAAAAAGTAGCCGTGGGGGGTGTCCGGTTCTTCCTTGGCGGGGACAAGGAGCGCGAAGAGCTCGAGGACGAAAGCAGCGACGAAGAAGCCCCCGACGTCGCCAAGATCCGACACCAAGTTACCATCAACAAAAAGAGCAAGAAGAAGGCCCGTCAGGTGGACAAGGCCATCGCTTCGGTGAAGAAGAAGGAGAAGAAGAAGAATCAGCCGCACCCGCTTAACTTCTCCGCGCTGCATTTGTTACATGACCCGCAGGGGTTCGCGGAGACGCTGTTCCAGAAGCATTTGCAGAATACCAAGTCGCGATTAAATCTGGAGCAAAAGTTGCTTGTTCTACAGCTCGTGTCGCGGCTGGTCGGGTTGCATAAGCTTACGATGATCCAGCTGTACTCGTACTTTATCAAGTATCTAACCCCGCGCCAGCCATCCGTCACGTCATTTTTGGCCTCTCTAGCTCAGTCTACGCATTCTCTCGTTCCGCCCGATGCCCTTGAACCACTCGTTCAGAAAATTGCCAACGAGTTCGTCTCTGAAGCCTCCGCGGCGGAGGTTGCGTCTGCTGGTTTGAATGCGATTCGAGAGATCTGTGTTAGGCAGCCACTTGCCATGAATGACACGTTGCTCCAGGATCTGGTGATGTATAGGAAGAGCAAGGATAAGGGTGTAATGATGGCTGCGAAGGGACTGCTCAGTCTATACAGAGAAGTTGGTGCTGATTTGTTGAAAAAGAGGGATCGTGGGAAGAGTGCCACGATGGAGTTGAAGGCGGGGGAGCGGAAAGAGAAGCGATTCGGAGAAGAGGATATTGGTGAGATTGAGGGTCTTGAATTGTTAGAACAGTGGAAGGAAGAGGAGAGGCGGAAGAAGAGACGTGAGAAGGGGTTGCCCTCGGATGGGGAAGATGACGATGAGGAGGAAGATGAGGAAGCAGATTGGGGCGCGTGGGATGTGGAAGAGGACGATAGCGATGATTCTGAAGGGTGGATTGACGTTGAGAGTGACAAGGAGATCGAACTCAGTGACTCTGAGGATGAGGGGAAACCGGCGGCTAAGAAGGCAAAGACGGAAAATGATGGGGAATCTCGAGCAACAACCGAAGATCCTGAAAAGGAAAAGAAGCAGTCAAAACTCGCCACGACTCGCATCCTAACACCCGCTGATCTCGCCAAACTCGCTGAGCTGCGAGCCAAAGAAAACGTCTCCTCACTCCTCCCGCATAACAAGTCCCAACGGCAAAAGCAGATTGCTGCCAATGCCGCCAGACATGCGGATGACCCCCTCACCGCTGCCGAGATCGAAGGCCTAGCCGCTCTCTCCGCCGGCAAAGCCACTCGCGAGGAGAAGATTGCCCGCGTGAATGAGCTCAAGACGGATCGGGCCGAGCATAAGAGCAAGGTAGCAAGGAAGAAGGAAAGGAAGGAAGAGCAAGGCAAGAGTACGACAAACAAGGAGAAGGCTCGGAAGAAGAATTTCTTAATGACATTGGGCAAGGCGAAAAGCAAGGGCAAACGGAGTCTGGTCGAGACTAGAAGTATCCTGAAAGCCCACCATGACCGGGCGAAGAGGGGTGGAAAGAGGGGGAATAGATAGGGACAAAAGTGATAATCTGCGATGGCGTTTTATACTGGTTGGGTTATGATGGGTCTATATAGTAATAGAATATACCTATGACTGAGAATATAATTTCTATCCTCCCCTTTGTTGTCTCTCCCCATCTCAACTTTTTAGGGCTTGGAATCCCAAAGAGGATAAATTGGATATTTCGCGCTAGTCCGTATTAGTGCAAGTCGCGTCGCGTCGCGTGGTTGCTCGGCAACTTCATTTTCCGGTCCCCGATTGGACCCGCAACTTTCAACTTCACATCAACATCACTGCATCTCGCAACAACAACTCCCTCACCCCTATACCTTTGAATCCCTAGCCAGCGCACCATATCCACCCCCCTGTTACCATATAATCCAACTACTCAAAAATTGCAAACCACAGTATCCCTCTGAGCGCCTGTTTCGTCCAATCCCGCCATGGCCACTGCAGCAATGGACCCCCAACCCGCATCCACCGCCTCCCTCTCCAAACGGCGCCGCTTCCAGGCGCCCATAACCAACTACTTCTCCGCTGGCGACAGCACTTCCACCTCCCACGACACCTCGTCGCATCACAATTACTCCGCCCCTACCTACTCGCCTGCTCCCGTGATCCCGCACGGAGTGCAATCCTCCCTGTTGGCTGTCGGAATGCGCGTGCGCAAATCAGTGCCCGAGGGGTATAAAACCACCACTCCGAAACCAAGTCCATACGCATATACGCATGTCCCTGCACCTATCACATCCAACACCACGGCCACCTCATACACGAACACAACAACGTACACCCAACTCGCCCCTTTTTGCGGCGTGTTGAAAACGGGAAATCTGGCTGTGCAGGTATTCCCACAAGCAGAGCAGGTGATTCACAACCCCCCACTAGACGAAGAATGGGACAAAGGGTCTATCCCAGCAAGCAGCCAGGACTCCGTTGATTCATACACATACACAATCCCCCCACCAAACCCAAACAAGCGCAGCTTCGACCAGGATGATGCAGCAGATTCCGATTCCGATGACCTGGAGGAATATTCCAGCATCTTCCCGCATGGGTTCAATACGATGTGGAAATCTACCATTCCAGTTCCAACGCCCGTCGCCGCGGCTACTAGATCATCCCGACATATTCTGTCGCCGAGATTGGGGCAGAAGACGGCGGGCAGGTCGATGTCGATGAAGAATCGGCAGCAGAAGGTGGGCGGTGGGTATGGACAGGAGAATTTTGATCCGATGTTTATATCCCAGCCGATGAGTGGTGGTGATTTTGAGGAGGCTGCTTTTTTGAGGAGGAGGGATGAGGTTGAGGGGGAGATTGAGATGGGTGGGGTTTGAGGCATGATACCCTTTCTTTTTTTTGTGGGAGGGGAGAGTGTGGAAGGTGTTATTTATTCTGCCTATTGTTGTATATCTATTTGTTAGTTGTCATGTATTATTTTTGGGCGACTTTTGTTATTTATGGCGACTGGCGCATGGCGTTCTACCGATCCATTGCGGATCGTATTTCCCACGGATCCGGGAAAGGGGGGAAAAACGGACATCAGATGCCATAGCAAATGGCAGGGACCAATGTTTATTACACTACAATGAATCCGTCCGCTGGCTGGGTGGGGGGCTTTGGGATGGGCTTTTTTCTGTGATGATATATTATTTTGATTTAACAGCGGCAATATTGAGGCTGCGCTGATCATAATAGCAGTAAATAGAATTAAATATCGTATCCTACATTATAAAAGTTATCATCTCTTTGTTATGTTATATTCCTTGCCTTGTATGTATCTCCCCACCCCCCTTTTCGTCCCCTCTCTCCCCACCTAAACTCCCACTCCCGCTCCCGCCACCTCCCCCATTGTAAACACCGTACTGGTGGTGGATTGTATTTTATTTTTTCAGTATATAGAAGGGATTTTCATTGTTTACCATCTATTGATTATATATTTGTCTGTTTTGTTTCTTTTGAGTAGAAAAAGCCGTGCTTGTCCCAGATAGATATATATATTTTCTTACACATCATAAGCTCTTTCATCAGCACCACATTAACCCTTCTGCAATTACGATAGTACTGCCTCTCCATCGAAAACGAAGCTGGTTGGCTAAAATCTAGATAGACGCCTGCAGCCTCAGAGATATAGAACCGTGTATATCCCAACATGATATTAACCCTTAAAATGCCATATATAAAAGAATAAGTTGAGCTGAATTACCCTCCTCCCAGGCCCGAGACGAAAAAAAAATGAAAGAAAGAAAGAAAAGAAAGGAAAAGAAAAAGGATATTACGATTTTTTTTTTCCTTGTGAAGGCAAGTTTTATTCGTTGTGTCCGTGCTCGATGTCATCAACCCAGAAGCATTGAAATCAAATGCTTCCAATCCGGTGATTTCTGTGATCAAAATACACTCATATAAGACCACATAATACGCATCGCGACCAAGAGAACAAGGATTAAAAAGTAATATTAAATATTCTATTGGATAAAATACATAACAGCCCCAATAACAAGACACCCAACAAAACCCACCAATGCATCTAGCTACAATGAAAGAAAGAAACGGACGGTATGGACAAATAATTACACAAACTTGAAAAAGAAAAAGGATTAACACCCCTTCCTTTCTTTCATTAATAATAATCACAAACCACCAACACAGAAAATCCCCTGCTTAAAAAAAAGGGTATATATATATTAAAAAGAAAGGGATTGATTATATTTGAACTCCGAGGCATCGTAAAGACGAAAAAGAACCACAGCCCCCCATCACCGACCTCCCAACTTTCTTCCACCAAAATTAAACCAAATCAATCGGTTTCACACGAAATATCAAAAAAAAGTAGATGCATCGAAGAAAAAGAAATGACATGGTTTAGATCGTTAAATGTAGAAAGAAAGCGAGAGGGAGGCGGCGGGGAAAGGATTTTCTTTGACTTTTCAGAGTCGAAGCCCATGTACTCTTTGCTGTCGTTCTTTTTCTCTTTTCTCGCTGAAGCGTTCGCGGGGAGAGCCAGCATATTTGTCAGGACAGTTGGGATGTCCTGACGAACCGATCGATACAGACGAGTGTTATGGAGCTGCGGGTTATGGAGTTAAGAACTAGTAGGAAGTTAGGGTTAGCGACAATGGTCGTAGACGGAAATGATGTGCAGAATGGGCAAGAGAATCTAACCTTTATGAGCGTCCGCCGACGGAACTGAGGACGCCACCGAGGAGGGGAAGCGATTGAGTGAGACCCAGGACGCCCTGGAACCCGCCGAGAGGGCCGGCAACCTTGCTGAGGAGGCTGGTAGCGCCGCCGAGACCACCGAGAAGGTTGCCAGCGAGACGACTAGCGATGACGTCGAGGGGCAGACCCTTGAGGCCAGGGGCGATCTTATCAGCAACACCAAAGCCCTTGACGAGGGCCTGGAAGGTGGAAAGAAGCTTCTTGACGGTAGCGGGTTCGACACCCTCGAGGACGGGGAGTTGGCCGTTGGTGGCCTTGTCGACCTTGAGGGTCTTGGCCATTTGCTTGAGACCAGTCACGATTTCGGCGGACTTCTCAACCGAGACACCCTCGATTTCGACCTCAGCGTCGACTTCGGCGCGGCGGATGTTGCCATCCACATCAACTTCCACATCAGCATCGATCCCATCCTCATCATCGCGGGCCTTGATGGGGGCGATCTTGGACACCTGGCCTATGACGGGGAGGCCATCAGCGAGGGAGAGTAGGCCCACGCCATTTACGACGCTTCCGAAAGCAGGGACGAGGCCTCCGAGTACGGACTTGGAGATGCCGGTGGTGCCGGAGAGGGCGTCAAGGCCTGGGATTGGGAGGTTGTTGACGACGGGAGCAGCAAAGGCGGAGCCAGCCAGGAGGGCGGCAGCGGAGATGGAGAACTTCATGGTGATGGCGGTAAGAGAATGTATTAAATAGGTATATGGCGTTCCTGAAGGACGGACTGTTGTTCAAAAGGAGTGTGATATTCTTTTATAAAAAAAGAACGTGGGATATGTCAAAAGACCGTGGGGAGGGTTGAGAGTGAAAATGAAGGATGGAGAGAGAAAAAAAGCAAGAGAAAGGAAGAAGCATCCCTTGCTTCTCTTTATACTCCTCCGTTCGACGGAAATGCATGGCCCCTGGCATCCAAAGGGGACAAGCACAAATCTCAACGGAAATAGAGATCAACGGAACCCTCAAGCGCTCCCCCTTGGTTCGGGATAGGCTAAGCCATGACGCTGGCCGGGCAAGGGGCGTTCCTGCATTTCAAACCAGACAATTAGCTGGCCTCTCTTTGGTCTATCAAAAAAGCCAATGCGACTGAGCGGTGAATCAAACGCCTTTCCCAACTTGCCGTGCCAGACTTGAAAACGCTCAAAACAAATAGTCAAGCGGGCCCTCAATTTCACGAATTGCATGCACCCGGTAATAAAAGCTTGATATAATGAAAGCAGGAACGAAAAAGCAAAAAAGCCAAAGTTTATGTCGTGTCTGTAATATTCGGGAGTCATAGGCTATTCCCCGACCCATGGCTGGATACACAGCGTCTGCATTTCCCGTAATATGTCACATTCCGACGCGTATGGGTTGGAAGATAGTAACATTCATGGCGGAGGGAAACAGACGTCCAGCAAGGGATGCATTTTGTTCTGTTCCGTTCCATTCTGACCAAACACATCAGCCTCTGCCGTTGGCATTGAGAATGTTGATACTGCCCGCATATCTCCTGACGATCGCAATTCACTCGCCCAAAGTCAAAGCGGGCAGCCAGTGCCAGGATACGGCATCAGAACATGCACTGACGTCCATCCTATCCGGATAGATGCCTGGGAACAAGTGATCCGCCCAGTGTGATTCCAAGGAGGTCAGACTTGGCTTGGGGGACGTTGGCGGATTGATCAATCCTGATTCAGCTAGCCCCTAGCTTGAGGTAAAAATATGGGCCTCTTGGACTGAGCAGTGAGGAGACGGGAAGTGCGTATTTTGGCTTTGGAAAAGAAAAGAGGTTGAGAAAACGCCAGAAATTGGGATTCGATGACAGCCACCACGGGCGATCCCTAGCAAGTCAGGATTAACCATCACAGTCTTGCTTTTTCTGGCTGTTCTTTGTGTTTCCTATTGGATGGTTTGGTTTCTGGAAATTGGATTGACAAAAGACACGTCCTGTTATTGAGTCTTGGCTGCAGACTGCAGAGGAAGAATGAATCCCTCAGAGGAATTGTGCCTTGACGTTGGAAGTTGTTGGCGGCAAATCTCTCGGAAGGCAGCCGGGCAAGCGGGGTGAAATCGGCAGGGGCGGCACCCTAAGCATTTAGCGGGCCTTAGGGCCTGTTCATGCCTAACCTCAGTTACCTCACCCCTAAGATTTAGGTAGCAAGGCCTAAATCTGCAGTAGACGTCGTGGGTCGGTGGTTCACTGGTTCAGATCTCATTTCCCCAGGCGGCCGATCTGCTAAGTCAATTAACTTCATTTGAAGTTAGTTATCCTTTCCCTCCCTCAAACCACGCGATGTTGGAGCCGCTGAAGAAAGTCGAGTTCAGGACGAGAAGCAGATATCTCGAACCCGCACCAAAACTCATCTCAGGGGTAGAATATACATACCTCTTCTCCCTGTCCATGTCCAGCTTGTTTGGCGCTCATCCGCATCCCAGCGCAAGCAGATCACATCCATACACAATGCATGGCCTATTGATATCGAAGGGACCCATAAAATAAAGCTTCCCACTGGCCAACAATACCTGGAAGACCCCCCTGCTTTATTAGTCTGGGGATAATATATCCGGGCTATTAAAGCGTCAATCACGCCGGTCTCCAGTCCAGTCCAGGAACTCGGGATCGCTCCACCTCCATCACTTGTCAGGCGTGGTCTCCTCTCACCGTGTCTGGTTGGCACGTATTTATTAGCCGCTGGGAGTCAATGATGAGCGAATCTCGCGCCATACCGCAGTCAATCCTCGCAATGAAGCACGCGTTTCCCAGGAGAAAACAATATCCTCAAGAATTCACCATCGATCACATAGCAAGAGGGACAGGAACTTGGACGACAGGGCCCTAGTAAAGGACAAAAGCTGAATGGGGGGAAAGATAAGAATCCCGCCACCCCTCAGCAAGGTTGGAAATGATGGATCCTCCCTCTCTGATGTTACCAACTCATCTTGAAGAAGAGCAGCGCTTGCTAGTGACATCGTTAGTTGATATCAAGCCATGTCCAAACCCTCCGCATCCATGATCCCTCCAAACCTTCTTGCTCCGTGCTGACTGCCCATCCCCCACCCCCGGACGCTGTCCTGTCTCACCGTCCAAAGCCAGCCCCTTCCCCGCCTCACCTTCAGAATCCAAAACGTGAGCTGAAGACTAAACTATATCCCAGCAAAGAGAATCATCCCTGGGAAGCTGGGAGTGCCAAATGATCATTAACCCCTTTATTAACCACCCCGAACACCCCCCTCTCTCTCAGCCGAGCCCCCGACTCCTTAAAACACAAATCCGACTACCGTTCCTAGCAATGAGCACCTATGCCGATCTCATCACCATACGGATACCCACCAACTATAACTGCCTCCCTACTCCCTACGCAGCCTCGAGTCAGTTAAATAGCTAGCTAGCTAGGCGCAAACTCTATCATCCATCCCTCTTGCGCGCGCTACTGCGTACGGCTCTCGCACGAGAGATAGGGACATACATAATGGGACTGCATGTTCTGGTCGGGAGGGAGGGTGTATAGGAAGGAGGAGGAGTTGAATTCTTTTTGCGGAATCGCCATCGTCGCTATGATAGATAGATATTGAAGGTATGCAGTGTCAGATGTGGGAGGATAGTGGATGGTAGGTGGATATATTGGTGAAGAGGTTGCAAGGCCCAAGAGGGGAGGGCAAAAATGACTTAGCTATGGGGGTAGCATGCAGCAACTAACAACATGTCAATCCCCTCCCTCCTCGAACCCCCGTTGTTAGAGATGACGGGGTATGTCGCCCGTACTATCGTAGATAGATAGTCCTGTGATAATCACGATCATACAGCTGAGTTAGTTGGTGCTAGGCTGGTAGTTAGCATGAACGAAGCTTCTTCTGCCTAACTATCTGGGCTGCTTGAACCTTAGGAAGCAAAGGGGATGGATGGATGCATGCTATGTTGGTATGTATGTTGGGTAGGCGGAAACCTTCTATTACTTGCTAACAGACTAGCTAGTCAGCAATGGACTAAATCAGTAATGACGAAGCTTTGTAACCAATTAGATTAATCTAGCTAGCTAGCTAGGTAGGTATGGAAATTGGCATGTTTTGCAAAGGATGGATAGATTGTGGCAGGAGAGGGCAATTGGTGAGAGATATGGATACACTATATATGTATGTAAGAGACAGCAAAAACAGGATAGTCGGCAAGATGGATAGGCTGAACAAAGCAAGGCTGAGAAGAAAGAACAATGACATCAGAAAGGAATCCCACGCACGTAATAACTAGAACTAACGTTAAATAAAATCCAGAAGAGAGAAGAACCCCGCAAGCCGGCAAGAAGTATTTGAAAAAAAGGGGGAAAAGGGAAAAAGGTAATCCGGGGAAGAAGGCAAGGTGCACAGCGCAAATCCACGAAGAGGGATCTACTTTAAAACACGCTAATATAATTTCCTATCCGCTCCTTTTGGTTCTGCGCAATACACTCTGATATCCAGGTGATGTTTCGGATTTCCTGGGGGGTTTTCAAATATTTGTTAGTCCTGCAACGCACGGATAAAAGCACAACCCAAGTAGATCTAATATGAGAGGTGCGATGGATGTGGGACCGTGCTGCTATACAGAGATGGGATGAAGCTCACCTGTTCCCTCAGTTTTACCCACGCATATATGATCGCCGGCGTGAATTGCCGCGTAAAGGTCAATTTCGAAATCTCCATCTCCTTCTGATAGAACATGTCTTCCAGACTCTTGCCATCACTGCTACCACCACCAGCCATATTCCCGAGCCCACCGCCTCCGCTCTGGTTAAGTCCGACGGCATCAAAGAAGGCTTTGTAATCCGCAACACCGCTGACGGCCAGCGCCACGCCTTCGACATCGTCTGCCCGTGAGAGCATCAGCGAGCCTTCCGGGTACAGTTTTCCAAATTCTGGGTACAGCTTCTTTCGCTCAGCCTTGGACAGTTCTGTGCCGAACGAGTTGAGCGTGATGTTGATGGAGCGGCGGTCAGCTTCGAACTCCAGTGCTTCCGACATGACTTCGGATGTTGGGGTGCCCTTTAGGTCTGGCTCGGAGTTGACGAAGCGGTAAAACTCCTCGAGGTAGTTCTTATACAGCATATTCCGGACGATTTCAATGTTTAGTTCGTCCAGGTCCTGGTGGCTTAGGGTGCCTTTGAAGAATGGAGCAAGCGGGGTTTCGATCAGCACGGAATTATAAAGCTCTTCTATATTCGTCGCGACGCAGAGAACGGGCATTGTCTCGAACCAGCCGAGAGGGTGGCATCGCTCGAGGAGTTCTCGAGTATCGCGCTCATGTAGGGTGCCGGTGATGAGCAGGGCAACGTTATCGATCATATAGCCGTACGTCAGATATTCCATGAATTTGGCAATCGAGCCGGTTGCTTGAGCTTGGAGGTAGCGGAATTCGGCTACGAGCTTTTCCGTTGTCTTCCCGGCGAGCGCGGATGTGGAGGGATTGGGGGGGAGAGCGGCGAGGAAGTCACCGTAGGCGGGACCGAGTTGGAGCTTGACATCTACACCCAAAGGTAATATAGCGAGTTAGAACTTCGCATTCCAGTATATATATTGGTTGTTTAAAGCCCCGCGGGTTAACGGAGAGGAGGGGACATGCCATCGATAGTATCGCATTGCGTCAGGTTTCCGTAGTTCTGACCCGTGAGCAGGCTGTTTCGATAACCCCGGACCAGGCCCTCGATATACCTGGAGACGATCAGCAAGGGGACTCCGCATGGATACAAGCAGCATATGCAGCACTTACCCGCCGTTCACGTTGAAAAACAAGCCCTCCATAGCTAGCTGGTGGCACGCATAAGTAGATGTGTCGTCTCGTCCGCCAATGCATCCGGGGATGTTGGAGGTCGGAGCTGCCCCACGTGACCGGCCTTACATAAGCAGCGTGTTTTCTGCCGCCGCACACCGGCCACACCGGAGCTTGGGATTTTCCACTTCAAAATTTCCTCATTTTGCAGGGAACGAAAAAAAAAAGAAACAGCGAAAATCCAACCTCGACGCCAGGAAGGAAACCACCACCGCCCTCCGCCGTCCGTTCCTCGCTCCTTCCGCGCGCCGCCGTCTGCCCGCCGTTCGCGCCTTCTCATCGCCGTGGGAGGAAACTGCGCCCGACGACCCCCAGCTGCTCCTGCCAGCTGTGTGCGATTGCTGATCCAAATACGGAAGCCGCCATGACGCTGTTCATTCTTACCGAAACCAGCGCGGGTTACGCCCTGCTCAAGGCCAAGGACAAGAAGCTGCTCAAGCGCGATGACCTTGCCGCCGATACCGAGACTGCCGAGGGCGTCTCCAACCTGTAAGTCTATACTGCAATGTGGGAGTTAGCTGTATAGCTACTGTGGACGGCTGGCTGACAATGGCGGATAGGATGAAATTGAAGAATTTCCAGAAATTCGACAGTGCCGCTGCAGCTCTCGAAGAGGCCGCCTCCGTTGTTGAGGGAAAGGTCACACCCAGATTGGCTAGTCTGCTCGAGTCGATTAAAGATGAGAAAAAGGCGTCCTTGGCCGTTGCTGACCCTAAGCTTGGTATGCCTTAATCCCAGCTCAAAATCTCTACTTTGGGAGATATATTAGGTGAATTACGCTGCTAACCGCTATCTGTGTGCGAACAGCCAATGCTATTGGCAAGCTCCCCGGACTCTCCATTCAGCCCATTGCTGATTCGACTACCGCGGAACTCTACCGTGCCATCAGAGAGCATCTCCCCACTCTGATCCCAGGTCTTTTGCCAGCTGATATGTCCACCATGCGTCTGGGTCTGTCCCACTCGCTCGCCAGACACAAGCTCAAGTTCTCGCCTGACAAGATCGACACCATGATTGTCCAGGCCATTGCCCTGCTCGACGACCTCGACAAGGAACTCAACACCTACGCCATGCGTGTGAAGGAATGGTACGGCTGGCATTTCCCCGAACTTGCCAAAATTCTCAATGACAACATGGCCTACGCCAAGGTTGTCCTGAAGATGGGTATGCGCTCCAACTCTGAGTCCACGGATCTTGCCGATATTCTCCCCGAGGAGATTGAGGCTGCTGTCAAGGCCGCTGCGGACCGGTCCATGGGTACTGAGATCAGCACGGAGGATCTTGACAACATCCAAGCCCTGGCTGAGGAGGTCGTTGGTTTCTCGGAGTACCGCCAACAACTCTCGAACTACCTGACTGCTCGTATGACTGCTATCGCACCTAATCTTACCGCTCTGGTTGGAGAACTTGTTGGTGCCCGTTTGATTGCGCACGCTGGAAGCTTGACCAACCTGTCCAAGAGCCCTGCCAGTACTATTCAGATTTTGGGAGCTGAAAAAGCCCTTTTCCGTGCCTTGAAGACTAAACACGACACCCCCAAGTACGGTCTTATCTACCATGCGTCGCTTATCGGTCAAGCCACTGGCAAGAATAAGGGTAAGATGGCTCGTGTCTTGGCCGCGAAAGCCGCCATTGGTCTCCGTGTTGATGCCCTCACTGAGTGGGCTGTCGATGAAGACGGAAACGAACCTTCTGAGGAAGATAAGGCTGCCCTTGGTATCGAATCAAGATATTACCTCGAGAAGAAATTGGCTCATCTTGAAGGAAAGCCAATGAAGCCAAGAGGTGTTGGCATTGCTCCTAACGGTGTCCCTGTCGCTCAACCCAAGAAATGGGAGATTAACGAAGCTAAGAAATACAACCCCGATGCCGATGGACTTGCTGGAGATGAAGATGCTGCTGCCGAACCGTCGTCGAAGAAGCAGAAGAAGGACAAGAAGAAGCTGATCGAGGAAGTCGAGGAGGAGAGTGAGGAGGAATCATCCGACGAGGACGTCGAGATGGAAGACAAGCCTGCCGCCAACGGAACGGCTGTCGAAGAATCGTCAGAAGAGGAGTCTTCGTCCGAAGACGAGAAGGCAAAGAAGAGAAAAGAAAAGAAGTCCAAGAAAGAATCCAAGGCCAAGAAAGAACCAACTGTCGAGGAACTCGCCAAGAAGGCCGGACTCAGTGTCAGCCGGTATGAGCGGAAACTCGAACGCGGCGAAATCACATTCGACAGTGAAGGAAACCCATCCGCCGTCAGCAAGAAGGACGTGAAGAAGGCTAAGAAGGAGGCCAAGAAGGCTGCTAAGGCCGCAGAGAAGGAGGCTGGCAAGAAGCGGAAACGGACAGAGGATGATGAAGAGACCGAGACGAAGAGCGATAAGAAGAAGAAGAAGAAGAGCAAGGCGTGAGGGAGAGTTTCCTACTATCCTTCGGTGTCTTGTCTTTTTGGTTTTTCTGTATGATATCATGCTTTCTTGTCGTGTATTCGGTCCTCTCGTTCCTGTCATCCGTTTTCACTTTGTCTAGGCGGGCATTTGTATGGCGAGATTTATGCTCCTCACTTTTCCTTACCGCTATATCTTTCTTTTTGTCTCTTGTTTTCTAGGGCGCAGATGGTGCTTGGGTGAGAAAATAGGGTATCTGATTTTGATTTGATTGAGACTTTTTGAAATCCGTGTTTATATTATGTTCCCGTGCCTTCTTTTTGTCTTATTTGGGTGTTTATAATTTAATTTTCTTTTATATTTCGAATTACTGAATCGTATTGTAAATCGCGACACTTTTCTTGAAGCTCCAGGAGCAAATAGTCAAAGTCGTAGTACCCTCACCGCCTTCCAGCTCCCATTTTCTGCCATATATCTCCAAGCTCCATTCCGCTCGCTCCCAAAAGGGAAAAAAATTCCCCCCGCACCCCATCAACCCTATTTATCTACATACAAACACACACAATGAAGGTATCTATCTCCTCTTTATACGCAATTGCCACCTTCAACCCTCTTGAACTAAGACTAAACAAACGCACACCCAGATCCTAGAACCCCAATCCGCAACCCTCACAAACATCGAAGTGCTCGCGCATTTCACGCAGAACCCGCCGCGACGGCCACCAGCCCCGCCGTCCGGGTCGCGGGCGAGGACATTTGTGCCTAGTCCGGATTTGAGAGATCATTGTACTGTTGTTAAGGAGGTGAGTTGTGGTTTTTTTTATTTTGTGGTGGGGGGTTGAGGGGGAGCTGAGCTGAGCTGGGCTGAACTGCGCGTGAATGGGATTGGACTGGAGGTTGGAGGTCGGGAGCCATGCTATAGGAGGGCACAAATGTTCTAGGGGAAAAAATCGTAACAAGCTTAGCTAACAACCTGGGTTCCCCCTCCTGTCCTGAGCTCATAGTTCCATAACTACGTAACCCGCCTCTCCCCGCACCTCCTCGAATATCCAAGCTTCAACCCTCCTGACACCACCACCACTACCACCACCTCCCCCTCCCTCTCCGCCCCCGAACCAACCCCTCTCGACTCCGCCCTCCGCGAACTAATATCCCACCTGGCCCCCTACCAACTCACGAAAGCGGAAGTGCTCATGATTATCAATCTGGGCGTCGGGCTCGATTCTCCAAATACCACTTCCGAACCAGGAGAGGAGGAGGGGGTGAATGGTAATAATGTTAATGGCAACGGGGAGGACGTGGAGATGGGAGATGGTGGTGACGGTGATGGGGAGGAAGGGGCTGCAGGTATTGATGAGGAAGCAGATTATGGCGCGCTGGCGTTGCTGGATACGGTTATTGAGGATCGCGAGGAGAGGTTGAGTGAGGAGGATGTTGGGGGGATTTTGAGGGTTGTTAGAGGGGCGTTGGGGAGGGGGAAGGGGAGGGGGAAGGGGGATCGTGGTGAGGGGGAGGGGGAGGGGGAGGGGGAGGAGGCTGGGTGATGGTTTGATGTCTGATTGATATCTGATTGATATAGGGGTGGGAGGGAGTTTTATGGCGTTTGGATACATTATCATTAGATTTGGGAGTTTTTCTGGGGGGGTTATCGTGAGCGTCATTTTTTTTTCTCCGCTTGCTTTTGTTTGAACTGATTTTACATAGATGTGGTTTCGATCGTTGGAACGAACGATACACGATTATTATCTCTAGGTGATTGAGATCCTTGAGAAATATTTCATCATTCCCCTCTCGTCCAAGAGATATCCAAAGGGTTTCCGGACTATCTATTGACCATACCACTGCGGTTGTCCGTTATCTAATGCTTCCACAGTTGATTAATACCCAATGGCGATGAGGAATACTACCTCGATGCCGGATGCTTTGCAGAAGCAAGATAGTATGTGTCTAACTGTCTATGGATGAGAATGTATCACGAAGTACTCTCCATCGCCTCAGCTTCCCCTTCACCATTCAATCTCCATCTTCCCGCCACATCCATCTGCCCGGACTACCTTCACCTCCGTACGGATTACCTCCTATTTGATCACCCCCTACTCTATCACCACTTATTTCATCACCCCTATCCCATCACCAATCCACCCATGTATCTACCTATTCACCCCAAAAGAACCCATTCCCTCGTCCTCCTGTTACAGCTATCAAGTAAAAAAGTCCCTCCGATTCATCATATGCTTCACATACATCCCCATAACCACCCGCCCCCCCTTCATCCTGATCTTACATGCCACTTCTTTCTTTATCTTCCCTCTTTCTAACCTACCTAAGGGGAGGAGAGACCTAACATATCTTACTACTACCTATTACCTGTGTCAGCACCAAAGAGGAGGCTGAACGATACATCAGAAAAATGATCGAGGTGAAAAAGACGAAGCTGAATTACCTTACCAGCCTTCCCGCTCCTTATTTCTTAATGAAGGCGCGATACTACCATGACGATAACGAATACAACAAACGGCAAAAAAACCACACAGTTCGTAACGAATAGGAGGAACAGCCAGCTCAGAAAGTCTGGCGCCTCTCCGCTGAATGTCGATATCTCCGAATTTGACCCTGTACCTTTCTACGGTCCAACAACCCGGAGATGGATTATCAGCTTTCATGTCTAGGGTACATATCAGAAATATAAGTTATATAGGTGGCCTCCACATTAAGGTGATCCTTTTTCCGGGCAAACCAGAGTACAGTCGCCATGATGGACGGGTACTGGGCAATGGACCTAGACGACCAACCATACTTTATGGGCGACACCATAATGGCTACGGACATGTCACAAGGAAACCGAGTCCCCTTTTTCAGAAAGCAGTACTTCAGACTGAAGAAGTGGGCAGACGAGGTAGACGGCGCCCTGCCAAATAAACTGTTGGGCATTGTATACCCCGCCGATTTTGATACAGGCGGCAATATTTGCAAATCAAGGGAACAGTGGCTTCGAATGGATGGCAGACAAGATGTAGTCGTTCTAGCATATGGGGCGACCCATTCTACCATATTGGGGCGGCACCTGCGAGAAAATCAGATACGCTTCGACCAGAATCCCTTGACATATATTCCCCATACACCGTTACTTGATAGAGCTAACTACCTAGATACGTCCACTTCAGAAAATGGATTCAGAATTGGACACCATCAAAGATAGCGACTACATTAACGTCCTTTAAGATATCAGAGATGTGGTAGTTATTCCATGCAGATGCGACACCAGAACGAGCAAAACGATGAGTTCGGAACAACCACCTCTCAGAGCTGCAAAGGCGACTTTAAAGAGGACACGCGCCTCCTATTGACGAGGATGCGCTTCGGCCGGGTGTATGGCAATATTTAACAGTGCATGCGTTCCGTCTAGCGGAATATTTACTCAGTCATCATATTGGTGGCTGTTCAAAACGAGATAACGGCGAATCGACATCACACATGCAGCCCTCTCTTATATTGAGGGAAAACACATTCCTCCGTCAAAGCCTGCTCGTATCTTCGCTGTCCAGCACATTTTCAGGCTAGTTGTTAGAGGTACCTATATTCTCTTATTTTATATTCCTAAGTAGCTAACTAATGCTCTATACCATTCAGGGAATTTGTCCATTTGTCCTGTCTTTCGAAAATAGACAGGAGTGATGGTTGTATTTAATCCGTCAACGAAGCATTGATGCTACTACAACCGGACCCTTGAACTCAGTCAAAGGGTGGATCTAATTATGAAAAGGTTACTCAACTCTCAAACCGATCGATGAATTTGTTCGGTTCTTTTCGGAATCCGGTTCAAACTGTCGCAACACTGACGCACGCGCTATGCGATATCAGCAATTGACACTGTCATAGACCGGGCTCATCTTCCGAGTGTCTTGAACCGCGAACTATATTATCCTATATATCAAAACCTCATCTTACCGTTCCATTCCTCACCCTTCCGCTATCGATTTTAGTTCGCCTAAATTGCTTTCTCTTACATCGAATCTGAACTATCCACGGGCTTCCCCTAAGCTTTGAACATAGCATCACAGCCTGCCGGACAAGCTCCAGCTACACCAGGTCCACCAAACTATGTAAGTACCATGCAGCTAACCCTGACATTAAAGAGAACTGACATATGTGAAGTATTTGGACTTGCCTGTTATCAGGCAATTGTTCAATCAGATTACGCCGACATCATACGAGACAGCAGTTGATGGACTCTGGGTGTCAATCCTAAGGCTATACTTCACTGTCCAGGAAGGCTATGCCATTCGGCCATGTATTAATGCCGACATCATACGAGACAGCAGTTGATGCACTCTGGACATCAATCTTAAGCCTATACTTCACTGTCCAGGAAGGCTATGCCATTCAGCCATGTATTCGCGCAAAAGTTGAGAAATCCCCGATGAATACCTTCATCGACCGTATCGAAGCTGCGATTACGGAGCGGACCCCCGCATCGCATAAAGCTAGCGGACGGGCAAGTGGCGATACTCAACAAGTGGATACAACTGGAGTTGATCCCGAAGCCATACCTTGGCCGTTGGTGGCCAGCGGATTTCGATTCAAACGGGGTCGTACGCACGGCACGGATGTGTTTTACTTTCGATCCGGGCGCACCGAAGGAGTACCCGGGATATCGAACATACACGGTAGCGAGGGGGATCATGCAATCAGAACAAGCCGTGGCACTCGATCCGGCTACTCAGGGGTTGTTGATCGTGTCGAAAACAGAGCTCCACCCAGTTAAACGACACTGTAAAGTCGGGGGTTGGGAGGGCCAGTTATGTCCACCGCAGCCGGTACTTCCAAGCCAAAACAGAGCTTAAGACGGACGCTGCTGATGCTGACAAAAAACGATGACTCCCACGGAAAAAGAATACAATGCCCACTGTTAGGACTCAAAGCTTCAAACTGCTAAGAATCGGGTGGCTTTTCTCACCCCTTTCAACTTTTTTTTGTGCTGATGGACTCACCGCTGAACTCCTCTGGCTCAACCTTAGACCACAGAAGCTGGTTACCATAATCTAGGATATTGTCCCAGATGGTATCTCATGGCGCTTCCTGTGATTAGATGACAAGCTACTCAAGGTATCTCGCATGTTCGAAGTCACTATCAGTATGATGTGCTTCCCGGGGGGGGGGCTACATTGGAGCTAGGCGGACCTAATAAATCCTTCAGTATTGAAGGTTCGCGGGGTCTGAGTTTCGCAGCGCCTGGGCTCTGTCTACCAATGTCGAGTCCAAATTTCTCTGTAGTGCTGGTGACCATACGACATCTAACTCGACCAGTGAGCTGACTGCAGCATTTCCTGGAATTTACCAGTACATCAATCAGATCTGCCAACGACGACACAACAGCATCTAGGAGCGAGTTCATCGTCTTTACCTGTGTTCATCCCGAGATTTTAGAACAAATCCCCGAAAATGACGCTTACTCTTTGCTCTCCCTCAACCCCTGGTTGATATCAATACCCAGCAAATACACACACACGGTGGATTAGATTCTGAGATGCAGACTCTTTTGGACTTGCTTGAGAATGCACACAACTTGATCGTGGGCATCTTTGAATTTCATGATTCTATGCTGGCCAGCTTTTCACATGCAGATGAACAGACTTACAATGAGCAATTCTTTGGTATTCTTGAGCAACTCAGCCCCATCCTGGAGATGATTCTGCAGACTTGTGCCTTTGCCCTTGCTGAGCTTGATGACCGGGACCCCCTATCCCACCCCGACCTGTGTCGGTTCGCGACGAGACCGCGCTTTGACCAGAACCTTAGGTGGTTATATCAAAAACGAGGGTATAGCCACCAGACGAGAGAGTGGTACAAGGATAACTTGCTATGGTGTTTTTCAAATAGGGGAGGAGGAGTACGAGGAGGGGTTTGTGTTCCCTTTATTGAAAGGCACAACCCATCCGACCAGAAGGCGATTAAGACCTTGGCGGCCAAGTTTATCTCCGGTGTAGAAGCCTACATCCGTCTGCACCCCATACGGCCAACGAAGACGAAGAGGATGGACTCGATTTCCATGCGGACCTTAGCCATATAGCTTCGGATGCCTCCGAAGACAATGCGGAGGAGGCAGATGGAGAAGATTATGAAGGCTCGCCAGCTGGCACGTCGATTCGGGAAGCGTCCGATCCTCACGCCTGAATCAATGGATATGGGAGATACAACGTTGCGAACAACACACAGTTCGCAAATGCATGGATGAAGTTTTCCCACGGGAAAGGGTCTTTTGAGGAGACTATTGGCTGCCATTCCATGTCAGGCAATTCCCGCAATGAACCTTCCCCGTATATATTCCATTGCCAACACACAGATGGTTGCAGTTGCCGTACGATTGCATAACTGGACCCCGAAGGCATGCGAGAACCCTGAGTGGAATCCAGAAAAGATATACTCTAAGGAGTCAGCCTACAAGGAGCACAGGTTAAATGTGCATAGTGACCGTTGGCCTTCAAAAGGTCGCTTCCCCGGATGCACGGTAACACAGGACTTCAAGTCACAATCAACTCCAATCGCGCATCTAGTATCAAAACACAACTTTGTAACAGCAGAGGAGCGCCTTCAGTATTTGCCCCCTATGCCTGCAAGGAAGCGATGGGTCCAACAAACATGGATTGTATCTGGGTGCGCCAACACCACGGTCATGGTGAGTTTCGAAACCTACCTCCAAGTCCCCAAACACGCGGTGAGAGATGCTCGGTAAATGAGGGCCCATCTGCAAACCGACATTTTTCATTATCCGGGCCGTTTATCCCTTGACCTGTTTCACCCTTCTTCTTTCAGCTATTCAAGGTCATCTTCTAAGCCCCCGATATGAAGCCTGTACGCGTCCTAATCGCGTTTCTTTTATGAGAAATACGGGAGCCTTCGATGACGAACATGTACTCAAAGATCTGTCCAACCTTATTGAGAATGGGAGCTTCTCTGTCCAAAAAGGCTATGCAGGAAGCATGGCCCTTGGGCTGCGTATAGTCGTCTGCGAAAAGCCTCCGGGCTTCCACGAAGCCAGTTTCCTGATCCAAAAGTTGAACAAAGATGAAGTGGGGAAAGTAAAGGTGTGGAAGGCCAAGTTGTCGGGAATGGGCCTGGTCCAATATGGCTATCCCGATTAATTATGGTCCATATTCTCCTTTACTTTCCAGGAATGTCCTGGCCAGGATGGTGATAACAAGCATCAAACTGCAAGAAACAATGTTGGAACAACCATTAATTAACTATTCTGCCTCAAATCTCTACAGGCTCTTACTTGCATATTACCGCCCCCGGGGCCTATTGAACATTATCACCAAGAGGTGCTTCAGGTTATATCATACAAATATCTTAAGAGATCTAGGGAAGACATCCCCATCTTTTTATTTCCACATATATCTCTACCTATTATGTGCCACCTAAAGCTGGTATGTTTTACTTTGCTAATGATCTGTCACCTACCCTCAATGAACGATACATGGACAGGCCTTGGGGATGTAACTCCAGAGACGGAAACTTTGTGGACTGCAGTTGGACAGATAATGAGCGAAGCCAATCAACAGCTTCAAGAACATGATGATGAGAGCTGCTGGACTTCTGTGGCTAGATCAGTCTTAAATGCTACCCTGGATCCAGAGTACTCATTGTTTAGGGTGATTGATAGGATGATTGCAGATGCCAAAAAGGATCGAATTTCGTCAAAAAAGAGAATTCAACAACTTATATTTCAGGAGCCCCAGCAACTGAAGACCACCAATCGCTTTGGACCTGCCGTTCCAATGCCTTCCCACCACCCCTGGTCCATTTGAAGACGACACGCCTAGCAGATTTGGATTCCGAGCCGACAGATTCGTTCAATAGGACAGAGAAATGCTCTCCCCGGAAAGATATGGTGGCAGAAGTCCATGTGAACTATTCAGAAGCTATTCAACCACATGTCAACGAGAAAAAAGTGGCTGCTAAACTTGGATGAATTGCAAACCTCGGAAAAGAATTTCATTGGGGTGCAATTTTATGAAAAGTTCAAAAAGCATTTCTTCAATCCTCCCCTAATAACCCTGTCGCCGCGGCTGGCCCACCCTTTCCTGCCGATGGTCCTGTGTCTAAAAAGTTTCGTGGCCCTCCACCAGGAAGTCCTCCACAAATGATTGATTTTTATCGGGGAGATTTATACGTGGGTGATACCGTGACGGCTGGGAGGAATGCAAATCAGGTATGGACGTGGCAGGTAGACAGACTCCGGGAAATGGCGGAGCAGGGCATCAGGCTTGAGGGCCATGTGCCAGCGTAGGGAACAACCTCCCTTACGCTCAAAGTAAGCAGTCACTTGTCTCTGCTACCCTTGGGGGGAAGCTCGTCGTATCCTTGGGAGGGAGGGACGGATTATCAAGTCGGTGTTACGAATTTCCGCGTTGTTTGCGAAAGTCCCGCTATAAAAGGTTCTGTTGTGCCATTTCGCGCTCAACTGTGATTACGTTTTGCCCGGAAGAGTTAATATTCCAAGTGCAGATATTGCACAAAACACAATGGCAAATTCAACAAGGTGATGTCTGCCTATTCACAGCCATCTAAGAGGGTTGCCGGGGCTTCAAGGGAACTAACAGAATATAGGTCTCCAGATGGGTTTTCCAGTCCCTAGCAGTTGCACATAGTATTTACCAGTTGCATTTAGTAAAAGCCCAACTGGGAAAGCAGCCACAATACATAAACACATCAACAACCAGCATATCACAGTAGGTACTGGGAGCAATTGGGAGGGGCCAGTGCTAACTGGGACCAGAAGGATGAACAGTTTGTGGGTCTCTGTGTTGCTGTGGGCAAGCCCAGGCATGGGAAACAGTAAGTTTGCAGGTGTGGGAGTTTATCAACAAGGCAAGCCTACAGATCCCGTTGAGGTAGGTGTTGAGAAGCCGTCGTGTTGCAAAAGTCATACAAACGGCTCATCTCCGAGGTAGAAAAACTTCCTCCCTGGATCGTCTTCCCGTACAGGGGATAAGGCGATTGCCAGACCGTTTGTTGAAGCGAAGTATCCATAGGAGACATCACTCGGGCGTCTGTATCCGTAATCTGGATGCCTATGAATAGACGGTGTCCCACGTCCGATAGGAAGCATCTCCTGGTCTTTTTTTTTAGACAGAGGTGCCACCACTACTGATATCCGGCTTTCTGATAATCCTGTTTAAAACCCTCCAGGATGTCAGTGCCCCTGCAAAACATTTATCACAGCATTAATGTTATCCCAGAATTAGCTGGTGCCATCAAGCGACGATATGAGCCAATTTGTCAATATGACGGGGATCACTGGTTCAGGCACCGCCCGCTGAAGAAGCCCCAGTCCTGGTCATTTATCAGAGCATCGGTAGTATTTGATAGGCGTTAGACATCCCCAATACTCAAAACTGAAACATGCATGACCGTCAACAGAACTATTTGGACCTGAAGAAAAGTCCGCACCCTGTTGTGACGGACCAGGAGGGAATGCATTGATTGGAGGTCGAAAATATGGCTTCACCTATCGGGAGCGTAGCCGACTGATGGGTGACTAGTTCGTGATCAAGCCATGTGGGAGAAGCCGACGAGTTCGTCGAGCCATGTAGGAGAAGCCGACGGTCATCATTGATCAAGAAGGATTCAGGAATCAGGGGGGAACAGAGCCGGTGGGGATCAATTTTTCGCCGGAGCTTGGCACAAATTGGGCGGGCTTGGAAGGGAGACCTGGAGGAAATCGAAATCGCAAGGCAAAGACCCGATCTATCTTCCTTTCGCCATGGGGGACACCAAATACTCTTCGCCTCAATCCCGGGTTTTCCGAGATCAACGTTAATGTTCGCAGGCTTGCCGAGGGTTGTTGTCATTATGAATAAGCACATCACTCGAGCCGCTTGAATCCGTTTCCATACCCCTTCCAGACAGAGCCAGCAGTTATCTGAAATTGAGCTTTGTTTGGGATGACTACAGCGGTGATATACTAGGGCATTTCTCTAGCATCTTATCTTTCAATGCCCAGCAATATCAACCATCTGGATCCGAATGATGTCCACAGAAATCCATGACTGCCATCAGGTACTTTACCATGGAGTGCGAAATTCATCCGGAGGATGTCACAAAATTCAGGTATCCTGCTGATGGCATACCAAACAAATTCTTCTACATCATCTTCTATGAATGACTTGCTAATCAGACAATTTCAAAAAGGCATAGGATGTGATCGATCAATTCCTTGTTGAAGATGGAGGCTACAATGTTCATGTCGAGGTTGTGAATCTATTGTTCTTCTTCTAGGACTCCTCAATCTAATGACAACAGAGAGTGGTTAGTATGTATGGCGGCGAATGATGCGGATGATAACTAACACTTTCCCTAGTCGGCCCAATAGAGGACAAACCGAAGCAAATCTTGGTTGTCGTGCTTATAACCTCAGTATCGCGCCCACGAAGTTCCCTCGTCGCTACTGAACAAAGGGATTCGGGCCTTTTCCGTCGATCCCTAAGTCAATCCGGATCATACATATGCTATGCTCGCGGAAAGGGTTCCTATGAAAGCGAGTCCGATACCAGTGCACCAGCCGACTCCAATACATCTAGTGTTGTTGATCCCTCAGCAGCCGGTAAGTTTGACACGCCCATTTATAGACAGCTACGCCATGCGGCGTTTTAAAAAGGCCTCCCATCTCGGGGTTCCCATACTGCTTGAACCCACCCCGTCTGCGTCATGGTGTAGCTTGGGCATGGGTGAAGAGTCAACAAACCCTCCCCCCCAGGTTTCCATCACAAATCATATTTCTGGGATTGAGGAGCTATTTCGCCTACCAGGAACGCATCCAACCTTCAGGCTTGGAAGGCAGATCTGTTTGACCCAGCTCCAGGATAGTAATTTTCTAGCAAGTCATTATAGCGGACTTGCTAATTCCCTATAATCCGATCCACAACTCACCTCTTGTTCTCTCGTTCCCATAATAAGGTCCCTTGGAACCGGGGGCAACCTCCGTGCCGATCTAGATGCGATCAGTGATATGGAGTCAATAAATGGGGCTCTGGCTGCTAGCTGGAAGAATGCCTAGGGTTACTACGCTTAAAAGCTTGAAGCTCTCAAAGCAAGCATGCTGCAAGAGGACACCTGGAAGCTCCTATTTGCGCGCACCAAGCTGTACCGCCTCGACCGGCGGGTGCTGTGTGTCCGTGGTCCCGAGGACCACAAATGCGACTAAAGCTGGGAAAAATTACGAGGCATTACAGTTACCAACAGCAAGAATGGCTACTACTTGATCGCCAACCTATCTAGAATTTTTTAAATCCCAACCAACTACTAACCCTGATATGGTAGCATGTCATCTTCAGGATCAGGGCCCTCCCATTAACTAAATGTTGATCTTTTACTGATGGATAGCTTCCTAATTCCAAACCTGCTCATCCAAGAACAACAATATTCCTCTCCTCTAAAAACCACACACCTAATTTCATCCAATATCTTCTATCATATTCATACTTACTAATATTATTGAAGCAGCTTCTCTAAATCCGCCCAATATGAACGCTCAACCACCAAGGCTAACGTCATGTGGGCTCTCTACACAGCGGCCACGCGATCCGTACGGTGTGTGTTGTCTCTGGTCTAATAGCTCTATGAACGCAAGTGCCTTGGCCTTCTCAAACTTACATTCTATTTACTTAACTAATGTAGGGGATGCAGCAAGTCCGGTTGAAGACGGCTGGTTTGTGGACGGGATCTATGCCAGATCTGGCGTCTAAAAACAAGTACAATCATCTCCTCTGAAAACCAGTCTTCATACGACGACGCGCGACATACCCAGGCTGGGAATTCTGTAACAGCTTAGGGTGCCACCTACAAGAACAACATATCCGTTTCGATGACAAGTTTGAAACACTGGAGGACCTTACCCGTGAAGCAAAAGCACTACAACTCGTTCAGCAGGTGATACTATTTATTTTCTTAACAGTTCTTGGAGAATATTATATACTGACTATATATTTCGAGGGGAAATTGTAGACACAGAGACGAATGATGCTCCCGGGTTAGACAATACTGATCATACATCGAAGGATCTATCGCCTACAAAACCTGATATCAACAACAGAGCAAGAAACGGTAGTGTCCAACACCATCAAGAACCGAAATTTGTCCCGACAATGGTTGCCGAAGTATGGGGTGGAATACCTAGGTATAGCCATAAAGACATTGCTCGAGAACATTACAATAGTAGAGCAAGGGATGGCAGTATCCAACACCATTGAGAGCCGAAATTTGCCACGATGAACAATAGAATGGGGGATACCTAGGTATAGTTATAGACGAATAAATTTAGATAGAGACATAGGTTAACTATACAAAAAACAATTAAAATGAAACAGGATATATAAACTCCCTTTCGCCCTATCGCCGCCAGAAAGAGATGGGGAACAGGTTAGGAAATAAGAACTCCAGATGTCGAAATAACAAGAAAGAGAAAAGGTGGGGGAGGTAATAGTTCCATCCATCCGTACATCCGTACATCCGTACATCCCATTACTTTAAAACAAACAAGAAGAGGGACGTCGCGCCAAAAGGGGGTAACTAAAAGAAACACACACAGGAGTCAAGACTCAAGACAAGACAAGACAAACCAAACCAACCCAACGCATCCCCCCCTTCTCTTCTATTTCCCACTCTCTCCCTCTCTCCCAACCCCATTAACAATCCCACCCATCTACGAAGGCGGCGCCGGCGGCTCCCGCCCCGTAACCAACATGCCAAACTGATTATAAACCGGCGCCTGATAATCAAACCCATTCTCCTCCCCCCACTTCCCAAACCCATCATTTCCAAAAATATCCTCCTCGATCCCCTTACAGACACTCGTCCAATCCACCCACTCGTCATTATCCGTCCACAGCCCGCCCTTGCCACCGCGCGTATCCCACGCCTCCGCACCGCCCCGCAGCGCCGCCTCGGCGGCAATGGGCCCGCGCGCGGACCGCATGTACTTGCGCAGCAAGGCGCGGGACCATGGGCGGTACCACATGGCTTTCCACCAGGTGGCTAGGCTGTCTGGGTCTGTGGTGTTTGTGTTTGTGTGGAGGAGGGGGGGGATGGTGGCGGAGAAGAGGTTTGTGGCGAGGGGGATGTTGTGCCAGGAGACGTTTTGGGGGGGTGGGAGGTAGTCGACTGTGGCGTTGTAAGGGGGCATCATTTCTGCGGTTTGTGCATGTGGTGGGAGGAAGGGGTTCTGAGCGCTTGCTACGTCGGAGGGTAGATTTAAGCGGGCTTCTCGTGGGACGTGGTGGTCGCGTTGGGCGGAGGAGGCGTGGGTGACGTTGTTGTAGCGGATCCATTCGAGGTCTGAGGCGGCTTGGGATGTGCTGAAGAAGAGCTCGGATTTGTAATCTAGCCCGATGCCAAAGTCGTAGCGGCGGCCGGGGACCATTTTTACGTAAATGCGCGCGATGTCGATGCGCGGGATTAGGCCGAGGAGCTCGCCGATGTGGTGGTACCAGTTTGGTGCCGTGAGGCGGCGGTCCAGTTCGCGGACGTACTCTTGCTCGCCGTATATTTTGGCGAGAACTCGTTGTTCGGGCATTGGCTCGGGGAGTTTACTATTTATTTCCGCCGCGCGTTCATACATGCGTTTCACGTCGGCTACCATGCCGATAATGGCGCCGGAGTTTAACCACCTAGGCCTATTTTGGCCAGGCTTCTTGCCGGAATCAGTTTTCGGGCCGTATAGGTCTGGGGGGAGTGTCGAGCGGGGGACAGCGTAGCAGAAAGCGTCGTATGGTCGGTCCGGCCGACATATTTTATCAGCAGCAAAGATGATGCGCTGAGAGTATTTTTGCATCGATGTGACGTTGGGATCGGATTTGTTCACTTTATCCGGAATGCTGCCGTACCTCCAGGCCAACTGCTCGTTATTATTCACTAGCAAGGTGTGGAACCGTTGTAGCAGCACCTCGGGAGGTAACTGGAACCAGGTATCGTTGTCGTCGATGATCAGGACGATGTCATCGTCTTTCATGGCTTTGTTCTTGGTAAGATAGCTCGAGAGCACAAGTAATGTATCCAGCTTGCCATATTTCGGGCCGCCTTCTTCCTCGATGGGATCTCCTAGATACACAACGGTAGGTGGCGGATAGTTGAGAGCCATGGCCGTGAAAATCGTCCTGCAAATACTCGGATTCTTCTGCGGCCCGCGGATGATGAGGTGGAAGGACGGGTTCGGTTTGACAACGCCGCTGGGGAACTTGCCATCTTTGCTCAACTGCGGCTCAGCCGGGTTGATCGCGGGCGACACCCCATCCTCGAGTCTGGTGAGGGGCTGAGAAGGATGTTCATTGTAGAAATCGGGGATAACAGGACTCTGCAGATGTCGTTAGCATAGATAGTATCAGCATCAGGGTTAACGCGCAAAACCAACCATCCGCAGATCAGTCCTCGTCAAGAACAGGATAAAGAACAACGCCCCCGCAACCGTCCATAGCAGCTTCGTCCGCCTCGACCTGCGCAGCGGGGACCTGGCGAGCGTGGCCAGCTTGGGAGCCACGCCGTCGCCGCCGCCGTCCTGCAGCGTCATTTGCTCGGGTATGTGAAGTCGTGATCAATCAGGTCCAATTGCCCAAGCCCCTTCGCGCGTATATCGAAAGCCCCCACATCTAATTGGACACGAGCGGATGATGGCGTTGAGGTCTCTCGTTTCGATGCTGGGTTTTCTGAAACGGGGGGGATTGATGATGACGTACTGCCCGCCCGCCAGTTGAGGATGATGGACAAGCAGCCTCGCAGCCGATACGGGGTGGCTACCCGTCAGAGCGTCAAGGGCGTGAAGCGGGATCTGGAGAGCGATGTCTGGTGGGCTGCGGCAATGGACAGAAGTTGGTTGATGTTGAAGTTGAAGTTGAAGTTGAGGTTGAGGATGCGGCGACGGCTTGCGTAATCGCTGCTTTGGGTGCGGATCAGCGCAATTTGTGACGGGATGGCAGTTTTAATATAAATTAATTAATTCTGTTATCCCGGTTAATCGACGGGAGATTTACAATTCACACTGGGTATCTGACCCGAGCATTGCAATGCGTCCTGGTAAAATATTTTACTTTTACATATCAATAAGCGCGCATACTCTCCGGCGCAAGATGCCCCATTTCAGCCACCATGCTTTAAAGAACCAATCAAGCTGCGGATATTCTTCCATGGCGCTTCTGGCGCTTCTTCTCTCGTTCCTGAATCAATCCATGTGGTCTTCGTGGATTATTCTGCTAAAAAAAATTGAAATGAAAAGGCTCTAAAGGCAATCTTTCCCCCTCTATAAAAGTATTGAATGCCAACTCCAAACCCCAATTTAATCAAGATATATCTCATCCCGCAGCCTTTGTAAATTTCGAAACAACCCTCCCGCAGTTGAAGTCGACGTAGTAGTAGCAGCATTATTCGTAGCCGCAGCACTGCTGACCCCCCTCTCCTCACGCCCACTCCCACTCCCATCCACACCTGTAGCAGGAGATCCCTTACGCTCCTCCTCCCTCCTCCTCTCCTCCACCAACCTCGCCAACCCCTCCACAAACTTCCCCCTTGCCTTCTCCTCCGCCGTCCCCCTCCACACACCCGCCAACTCCCTGAGTTTCTCCACCCGTCGCGCTGCCCCCTCCACATCACCACTCCCCAGTAACTCCGTAATCTCCGCGCGAAGCTTCTTAGCCACTTCCCTCCCCTTCTCCTCGCGACTGTGGTTCTCAGGCCCCGGTTCGGGCGCGGAGACGGAGATGAAGGAGGAGGTGATGGAGAGTTCGGAGGGGGCGAGGGGCCATTCCATTGCGTCGCCGAAGGTTTGGATTACGTCTTCGAGACGGGAGCGGACGAGGGAGAGGGTGCGGAGTTGGGAGATGTAGAGGGGGTCTGATGGTGGTGGTGGTTGGTCTTTTGTGGTTGTTGTAGATTGCTGTTGTTGATCTTCCTCCTTCTCCTGTTCCTGTTCCTGTTGTTCTGGCATTATATCACCTGCCTCTACATCTAACCCCCCCGTAACAAACCGCCCAATATCCGCCGCTAATCCATCCCCATCCCCATCCCCATCTCCGTGGCGCAACGCATCCGCCAACCCCACCGTCTCCCCCCTCAACACCTCCACCTCATAGGCCAACCGCCCGCCCCCACGCAGGATCTCATCTGCCAGCTGCGTCAGGATATTTGACAGGCGGGCATTCTGGGCGCTGAGCTGGGAGAGGAGGGATTGGGTTTGTGTCGAGAGGGCGGCGAGGGAGGCGGGTTGGTCTTTTGGGGGCGAGACGGATGTGCGGGATTGGGATTGGGATTGGGAGAGGGAGAGGGAGAGGGAGAGGGAGAGCGGGGGCAGGGTGGCGTTGAGGAAGTCGACGGGGTCGAAGGATGGGTTGGAGTAGTGCGAGAGGGAGGGGTCGAGGTGGGAGGGAGTCTGTTCGGGCATGGTGGTGGGTGTAGGGTGTATGATGCGGCTCTGCTGGGGAAGATTGATGGCGGAGTTTGTGTGTAGGGTATAGTGTATGGATTCGGGGATCGGGATTGTTCGTAGCAAGGGCGTGCTATTTATTTCGTATTTAAATAGGGGTGAACCCCTGGGAGAGAATGAAAGGTGGTTGTTGGTCGTAGAATTGATGGAGGAGAATTGAGGTTTGGGATGATGAGGTTCCTGGAACTAAATATTTAACCAACTTTTAAATACTTGACAACTACCTAAGAGCAGCATTCTTCAACGAAACGTCTATTTATCCCTGTTATCTCTGGTATTTGGAAGTTTGGTTACTCTCTCCTTCGTTAAATATTTTCTACCTAGTATTCGTCTGATCTCCTCTTCGTCTATCCACACATCAACCACTGACCAACACAGCAACCTTCGAACACGGCATAAAACATCATCAGAAACGAACTGCCGCCACCAGTGAGCAGGGCATAGTCTCGGGGATTTGCCATGTCCCCTGCCCATCATCATATCAAATCGGGTTGTGAAGTGGGGTTGAAGCACCTTCATCTCAACATCTGCTGGTGGCTCCCCTGATAAATATCTCGGCAAACAGTCACCATACCGGCGATGAGCTGTCTCTGCTCGTATCTATCCAGTCAGAACGGCGACGAGTAGCTTGAAAGAATCATCGACCTAAATTTAAGCGCGCAAACCCTGACTGTACCGCAAGGCAGACAGACACTATGGGAACTTGAAGTTAGAGAGTTAAAGAGGCCCAAAGTTTGGCGGGCCAACGGAGACACAAATGAAGTCATAAGAGTCAGTAACATAAAAAATGGATAAACCAGTAAATAATTAATTAATAAATGCAAAGAAAGAAGAAATAGATATCCCACTGTTCAGCCAAATGCACACAATCACGTGGAGTACTTTCTTCTGCAGTTACTTTGCTCAAATCAGTCTGCAGTGACACTCCAACTTACTTCAGTCAACCTCAACCTCAACTCTCATGTTGAACTCTGGACAGAGTAAACTCTCTGCTCTCCAAACTTGAACTCTTCATGAAAGCCAGTCCTGACATCATCCCCGCTTCCCCAGCGGCCCGTCGCCTGCAGAAATACGGATGGCCGCCGTCCCACTGCTGCCTTCTGCTTGGCCGTTGAGGCTCAGCCAGTCTTCCCTAACCTAACTTCAACTTCAGACTCCAAACTTCAAGGCTCGGCTGGCTTCTGGAAACAATTACTTTAATGACTGCACTGTATATGCTTCCGTGGGCTGCCTTGGCTCTGTATCCTTCTCCTTCTCCTCCCGCTGCTGCTGGTGTTGTATTAGGTGTTGTATTAGATACTCGCTATATAGAACCTCACTCTGCACTCTGACCGCACCTCATGAGAACTCAAGCACGCCCCTTCACTGACTGTCATCTTTGCTCCTCTTTCATCCTCCACCCTCCTGCAAGATAGAGCTGCTGCCAGTCCTCTGTCCTCTGTGCTTTGTCTGTTTCCCTAGCGTCCCGGAGCTGCCTGTTTGATCCTTGATATCGGCTCTTCCCTGCTCTCCAGACCCCTCTGCTTCACTACTCCTTTATCCCGTCCGGGTACCGCAATTATTCGCGTCTAGTCGTTGTTTATTTTTTAACCCGTCGGACCCGACGCGTTGTCTGGCTTTCATCTTTCCCGCCGCTCTCCTTTGAGAACCAGCGTGCTGCTTTGATAGCTGGCGTTTTAAGGCACTCCGACTTGGCCCAATATGGGACGGCGTGACTTTGTCCGCGATTTGCAGGAGGCTTCAGGCGCTGGCAAGTATCCTCGCATGTTAAATGTGCAGGCTGGCGACGACGATGGCGTTATCGCCTGTACCTATGGCCCTGAGGGGGGAAAGCCTATAGACATCCAATTGTTGATATCGGGTAATTCCCCATCTCCTCCTTTACTATATACGGATCGCAGCTGACAAGCAACCCCAGAACTTTCGGATTACCCAAAGGAACATGAGTACTTCTTGTACACCACATCTGATGACGTTCCCCAAACTATCACGGATGCGCTGGAAAAAGCTCGGAGCTACCTCAACGGCCTGACCGTTTCTGATATGCTTTTCCAAATTTCACGCACCTTGGAGAACGCTACCTCGGCATATCCGTCCAGCGATTCGGACATGCCAGATGCTGATGGCTCAGACGATGAATATGTATGGTCGCCTCAGACCCCCAAGCCTATGGAGCCTCCTGTCGCGCCCTCGACTGTCACGGCATCGCCACCCAAAGATATCGACCCTGGCATCCTCGCGAAAATGGCCGATGACCTCCGTGTGGCTAAGATGGCCGGCTTCAAAGTCGGATATCTCGGAAACCGTGCGAACCCGATCATTTGCATCTCGTGCAGAATTTCAAAGCTTGCCATCTCAGAAGAGGCAATGCAGGCCTGGCAGGTGAACGGGAATCAGTACCTTGTTTGCCTTATCCGCTATATCGACAAATACGTCTCCCTCGAAGAGATCCTCCACGAAGATACTACCCGTGGAAAAGCGAGCGTTGAAATCCATGCCGACTTGTGCGACTCGTACAAGCCCACCCTTCAGAGTGCCCTCATGTGCTTCAATCGTAATCCCCCTAAGGCGACGGGATTCCATACTGAGCGTCCATCCTCGGCCGATGGACCAAAGCCTCAACGCATGACCCGCTCCTTTATCAGCAAGCCGCTAAATAATCTCCTAAATGAACGTTTCATCAAAATTTTGCGATACAGACACACGTTTGGCTTCCAATGGAACGGAGCAGAGATCTTCTTCAATGATATTCAAGGAAAGTCCCTTGACCATACGGACCCTTCAGACCCCATATATACGAGCGAGGAGGCCTTGGCTTCTTGGTCAACCACTCTACCGACTTTGGCGGTTTCTGACCACCTGATCGAACACAAGGGTACCGGCGCCTCATTCCCGCTCATTGCAATGCAATTCGTCCTTCGCCATTTTGTACGATGCACAGAATTCTGTCTGGTCTGTCATTGCAAGACCCATGACGCGTTTGAAGCGTTGAAGCCCTACGTTTGCTCAAAAAATCTGTGTCTATACCAGTACATGGCTCTTGGGTTTGGTCCCAGCTTGGAATGGGAAATTATATCCCAGCCTTACGTCGTGGATCTCCTCATTAGCTTCACGTATGCTAGTGCGAAACAAGACCGTTTGCATGACTTCCCCACTGGGCTTGGATTCCTGGTTCCGCCTGCCAAGCCCTGCAATGAACCAGCTCCGAAACCTACACTCACCCAGTCAAACGCTCCGAGCTCTCCCACCGCAGAACGGCACTATGCAAAGTTCAACGCGGAGAAGATGGAACTTCTCTTCTCCAGTGACAGTGTGCAGACCCCTGTCCGTGCAGGAGATTGGATTGTGATGTTCAATCATTTGGCCAATGCCCAACAATACCACTGTCGCGTGAATGATGTCTCTTTATTCCCCACGGTGCAACTGGGCGGCTTGATCCCCCGTTGGCAGCCAGGTTCATCTCCGGTAAAAAAGGATGCGCAACCGGGATACTCCGACATCTCCTTTGTCGTTTATAACCAAAACTTTGACAATCTTGGGGTCACCGAAAAACGTCGCACCATTAACATGCTTCTAGACACGCTTCCTGACGTGGATGGAATGAAGACTTTCTTGACGGACACGTCCGACAGACCCGAGCCTATGCTGTCCGATTGGCGTGACCGTATCTCCAAGTCCGCTTTGGATGTCCTGCGCTGGATCATTGCCTCTAATCGCTCGTGCATCATACAGGATGACCGGACTGCGCTTTCGAATTCCCCTTACAATGACAACGATCGCGTGTCCGGGATGGATGGGTATATGCAGTTCAGATTCGCACAGGGCGCCCCCGACAAAGAACAGCGTTTTGTACAGGCCGTCGCCGAAGCTACCCAGCGGTTGAATCTCAAGTATCCTACTATTTTTGCCTGGCACGGGAGTCGGCTTTCAAACTGGCACGGCATCCTACGTGAAGGGTTGCACTTTAAGGAAACATTGAACGGCCGTGCATATGGGAATGGAGTTTACATGAGCTCCCAGTTCTCTACTTCTTCCTCATACATGTCCGGAGTGCATACGCCTTGGCCTGGGAGCACGTTGAAGATCTCAAGTGCAATCTCTTTGAATGAGGTTGTTAACAGCCCCGGGGAATTCGTGAGCAAATCGCCCCATTTTGTCGTGTCGCAACTGGATTGGATCCAACCTAGGTATCTCTTCGTGAGCTGCCAGGATTTTGAATGGAAAACCAAAAAGAGCGAGGAAAAGCCACCCGAATTATGCCATTCCCAAGATCCAGCGTACGTTGCCAAGGGCCCTACCGGGAATCCAATCAAAATCCCAGTGACGGCAGTTAGCAAGGGCCGTCGCCGTGGCGTGAGCAGCGAATCCACACCCCAATCGGCCAGTGTTGTTGCTCATGCGACCAAGCCAAAGAATATATTCGGAAGCCTCGCTGATGGATCTTTCTTGTTGAAGAGCATGGTGTCTGGAGTTGGGAACTCAAATGCCCACAAGGCAACTAAATCGGGGTTAGATGGCTATGCGAGCGACGATACAGACGCCGAGGATCTGGCAATCCTAGCTGATAAACAGGAAAATAAAAAGGGCAAATCTCCCATGCGGCAAGAGTCATCCGTCCCAATCGTGAAGAAGCCCGAGCCCCCAAAAACAGACTTCGTACCCGGGACACTCTCCGCTGAAACCCTCCCGCTCCTCGCGCAGCCCACAGACGCAACCTCGGGGGCAACCAAAACGCTCCTGCGAGATTTCCAGGCCACGCTCAAAATCCAAGACACTCACCCTGCCCACGAGCTAGGCTGGTACGTCGACCCCGGAATCACCAGCACCGTGTATCAGTGGATCGTCGAATTCCACTCCTTTGACCCACAACTCCCCATCGCCTCCGACCTAAAGAAAGCAGGTCTCAAGAGCATCGTTCTCGAACTCCGCTTCCCAATGGACTACCCCATCTCCCCGCCATTCGTCCGCGTCATCCGCCCACGCTTCCTCAGCTTCATGAGCGGTGGCGGCGGCCATGTCACCGCCGGAGGCGCGTTGTGCATGGAGCTACTCACAAATTCGGGCTGGTCTGCCGTGTCCAGTATCGAGAGCGTGCTGTTGCAGGTTCGCATGGCGATTTCGAGCACGGATCCGAAACCGGCGCGCTTACAGGCGGGTCAGAGTGTGGCTAAGGGGACTGTACAGAGTTATGGGGTCGACGAGGCTGTTGAAGCGTATATTCGGGCGTGCCACATGCATGGGTGGCAGGTGCCTAGGGATTTTCAGAATATGAGGTCGGGATTTAAGAGTGCGGCTGCTTCCTTCGCGGGGGGTAGGAATTGATTTGACTTGTTTTGTCGTTTTCAATGCGTGTTTTTGTTGTTTCTTCCCATGGCATGGATTTTCTCGTTCTTGCATCCCATATTTTAGTAATCCCTTTTTTTTTCACTTTCCTGCTACATCAACCCAACCAGTTGGCTGATCCTGTTTCGGTCGATGGTTGATGTTGCTTCCCCTTTCCCTTTCGCTCCCCTTTTTGTCTCCGCTCTTGATCCTGCGGAACCACGGATGGCACCCAAGATCAAGATCAGTCAAGGGGCCATGTTAGATTACATGGATTGCTTTTTTGTTTCTTCGCACGGAGTGTTTTACTCCTTTTTTTGCTTGCTGCTTTTTGCTTTTTGCTCTCATTTTCGAATCCTCCAGTTCCCTATCCCCACGAAAGACACGAATGGATACGGAATTCGGGAACGAGGCAAGTTGTCAGGTTCGATGTAGGTGTAGGTGTATGTATGGGTACCTAATGTGCGTGTCTCTTGTTTTGCTTTGCTCTGGTTTTCTTTTATGGTTTGGTTTCGGTATTACTGGGCGTCAAGAGATGGAACGGAGTCTCACTCAGAACATACTCACCACCACACAACAAAAAGAAAAAATCCGATAAAAAAAAGAGGGAGATCCAGGGGATTTTTTTGTTTTGCTTGCTTGTTACTTGTTCTGCAATGGAGTGGAATGGGTTTTTCTAATATGGCAAAGAAAGACTAATGATAAAAATAAAAATAAAGATAAAAGAATAGAAAAAATAATTTAAGTAGTTAATTGTTTCTTTCTTTCTTTCTTCTTCTTCTTCTTCTTCTTCTCTTTCTCCTTTCTTAAAGAAATTTAAAATTTGGGTTGATAGATAGATAGCATTTAGCTACTGGATGATACATAAATATGTAAATAGGCCAGTTAGTTAGTTACTTAGGTAACTACATACATGAAGAAAAAATCTAGACTCTTATTTTCATTTTTCTATGTATTCCATTTCAGTGCCTATCAGAATGATGTGTTTTATAAAGTATTCCTAAGCCTTGGAAAGGGGGTGCGCGGGATTTGATATCACGTGCCTTTTCTGCTCGGGGCCGGCGGGCAGTTTACTATGAATCTGATTCTGGGGAACTGGGGACAAACGGCATTGAACAGTAACTATCTAGTAATGAGACCTGTCCGCATGCTCACTATGATGAATTGATAGTTTAGTTACTTCTTTTTTCCCCCTTGCTAGCAGGACCGCATCTACGTCACATTTTTGAAACTTGGAGAGCTTCAGCTTAAAGATTTAGCGACGATACGAACAACCCGGCCTTCCAACACTTCAGGTTGTCCGACACATCTACACTCCACTACATTCTACTTACACATTACTGACTGGTAGATACGATGCATTGATTGTATCGATCAGCCTATCGTGGGATAGATATTGTTTATTAATTATTGTTTATTGTTTATTCTCGCAGAACAGGCCTGCTCACTTCGAATCCCCCCCTCCCTGCTCAGACCTCCCGAAACAGACAGACAGACATATAGACACCCCGCAAATATCCCAACCAAAATATCCCGAATCGAATTTCCTCCTCCCTCCTCCCTCCCTCTCGCTCTCCATGCGCCCAAACCCACCGCCCCAGCCGCAATCATACACAACCCTCAAACCATGGCCCGCCCACCATCCACCACCACCACCACCCCCCACCCCCCCTGGACCACCCACCTAACCCTCGACCTCCTCCTCCGCGTCCTCTCCAAAACCCTCTTCCACCCCTTCATCGCCTGGCTAATCCCTCTCTGCCTCCGCGCCCAAGCAACCCCTTACTCACACCCATCCTTCATAATCACAGCCAGCTACGCGACGCTCGTGTCTGTGCTTGTCTTGCTGGGCGCGTTGAATAGGTGGGTTGCGTATGGGGGTGCGAGGGGGTTGGGGAGGTTGGATTGTGAGCTTGAGGGGGAGGGGGAGGATAGTGATGTGGGGGAGGGTGAGGGGGAAGGGGAGGAAGTGGTGATTGTTGCGGGCGGGGGGAGCGGGTTGGGACTGTTGATTGCGGAGAGTTATGGGATGAGGGGGGTTAGTGTGGGGGTTTTGGATGTTAGGGATGTTGGGGATGTGGAGGGGTGGGAGGAGGGGCATAGGGGGGTTTCTTATTATCGGTGTGATGTTGGGGAGAGGGGGGAGGTGGAGGGGGTTAGGGAGAGGGTGGTTAGGGAGGTGGGTTATTGCTCTTTTTTTTTTCCTTGTGCTTTTATCTGTTGAGAGAAGAAGAGGGGAGTGGGAGGGGGGATGAGATCATGATATGGTGTTGTGGTTTATTCAGTGGTGGTAGAACTGATGGATGGAGGAAGCTTTCATACTACATTTTCCATTCATTATTCATATTACAGAATTCTTTGCTAACTACCCAACCCGCAGCTCGGAACACCCACAATCCTCATAAACTGCATCGCCGCCCCTATCAACGGCCTCCCCCTGCTCTCCCTCACCCCAACCGCCATCGCCAAAACCATCCACGCAAACCTCTTCTCCTTCTTCCACACCCTCCAGGTCTTCATGCCAGGCATGCTTAACTCGCCGCACGGCGGCACAATCGTCACCGTCAGCTCCGTGCTCTCCTATCTCACCGCCGCCGGCCTATCCGACTACACAGCCACCAAAGCCGCCATCGCCGCCGTGCACAAGACCGTCGAGGCCGAGCTGCGCGTATCCGGCGACGATAAGAAGGTGAAGATGTTGCTCGTTGAAACGGGCCAGATGGCCACGCCGTTGTTCGAAGGTGTGGAGACGCCGAATAATTTCTTCGCGCCGGTCTTGGAGCCGGTTGAGGTTGCGAGGGAGATTATCAGGGCGATTGATAGTGGGAATGGCGGGGTGATTCGGTTGCCGGCGTTTGCGAAGTTGGCGAGTTGGTATGCGGTTTTGCCGGTGGGGGTTCAGAGGGTTGCGAGGTATCTTAGTGGGATTGATATGGCGGTGGGGAGGGCGGGGTTTAAGGGGCCCGCGACTGAGAGGAAGGGAGACGGGAATGGGAAGGCGGGGTTGAGGTCTCAGAAGAGCTGAGAGAGCGATGGGTAGGATATATATAACGGTCGCAGGCTGGAAGGGAATAGTGATGACGATGATGTCAATCGTGTGTGCTCCTGGAGAGCTTAGATGATAGACAAGTTGATTTATGAATGTAAAGCGATTGATCTTGTCCAATGTCGATCGTTCAGGCCGGAGGCAAGGCCATTGGTGATATTAAATGGTGTGCCTGGATTTCAGAAAATATAGGCGAAGAGTGCGCAAGTAAGTGCGACGTGCGAAGTTGAACTGAGGTCATCTCGCCGTCCTGTGCATAGGACGAAGGGCCAAGCAAACGCAAAGGCCATTAAAGTAGTAACCCGCTGCCACACGAGCTTACTGCTCCGTCGTCAAAATCATCTTCTCTCTCTCACTATGCCTAGGCATGGTGCCCTTCTTGCTATGTTTGCGCATATTTTCCTCTCTCCTCTTGATCGCCGCAAGCTCTTCGCCCTTGATCTCGCCAGCCTTCTTCACAGCCTTGGGCAGGCGACGGTGGCGTTTAATGCGGCGGATTTCTGGCATATGGGCATAGCGCTCCTTGAGTGCCTCGTTATAATCAAGCTGCTGTCTCTGTCGTGCGCTCTTGATGCCGCTGCGGGACGACGCTTCGGTGCGCCAGACTCGAATGTTGCCGTCGTCGGAGCCGGAGAGGACGTATTTGTTGTCTGATGTGAACATTGCGGAGAATACCCTGTGTAGGTTATGTTAGTAATGAACAGAGTGGGAAATTATTTCGGGACGAAGAAAGTACCTCTGCATTCGTTTTGTGTGATAAATATCCCGCGAATGACCGCTATTTCGATTCCATAGCCGTATCGTGCGGTCGTATGAAGCGCTCACCAATCCCTCTCCAGTAGGGCTGAACTCCACGTCCATAACGGCTGCAACGTGATCTTTTAGGACGTTCAACGCCCGATCCATCTTTCTCATATCGAATATATAGACATTATGGTCTTCGCTAGCAACGGCAAAATTGAAGGCTTCCATTGGGTTCCACGAAATCGCATTAGACGCAAGCTTGAGAACCACTTTAGAAAGAGGCGATGAGGTACGAAGATCATACAACACAACTGATCGGTCTGTTGCGGTAGAGCCTAGGATGGAAGTTTCCGTTCGGTTGAAGGCTACTGAAGTGATAGTATCCGTGCTTGTTGGCCAGTGCATGGTTTGTGACGGAGTGGACGATGGGCGGGCTAGATCGTATATCGATATGACAGAGGAAGATGCGGCGAAGGAGGGGTGGGTCTGGTGGTGAGAAACGCCAGTGAAGGCAGATTGGCCAAAATACGTTCCCAGCGGTGGGGTCTCGGAGGGGGAGTTGTATGGGTCGAAAAGCTTGATGGTCTTGTCGCTGGCGCACGAAAGTAGCTTCCTATCAGACGTCCAACACATGCCCTTGACCACATTTTCATGCGCCTGGGCATGCCATATCTCGTCCCGACTGACAAGGTCCCATACTTTGACCACCCCGTCACCACTTCCACTGGCGAAACGATCCAGGGATTCCGGGTCCTTGGCCATTGTGTACACGCCGTCAACATGTCCAACACCCAGCTGTGCCACGAAAGGCGCCGCGAACATCTTTTCTAGCTTGGTCGCATTGAGAGCTCTGGTATATTCCCGCGCTCTTTCAAACGGATGCTGTGCAGGGTCGAGGTTTCGGGGGAGCTTGGAGGCATTGGAGCCCGGCTCCTGCAGCGTGGCCGCAGTGCGGGAAAGGGCTTTTATTTTCTACCGTACTGTTAGTGTCTGTAGTATCCATAACATAGTGTATTCCACTCACCATGATGCCGTGTCTGCCCGATATCTGGTTGTTGTGGCTGGTGGTTGAAAATAAATCTCGAAATATATTTTTGAGCTCCAAATGCCAAGACGGAAGAACATCGGGCCGGCTGATCCAGATCCCGTAAAAGCAGCGTGTATTCTGGCCCAATCAGGCGCAGTCCACTGCTGCCTCTTACCTAAGCAGCGATGAGAACGACAGCTTCATCCCAGCAATATCAACACCCGCGACATCCAACTCTGCGCTTCATTTGTCTCTTTTGCTGCATAATACCCCTTTGCCAGATTCCTCTCTTTATTCCGCAGCAACGCCCTTTGTGATTCAGTATGGCTGCCGGTCCCGCTGACACTGGCCTTCTGGCAGAAGCCAAGTCCGTCAGCAAGACAGATCCATCCAAGTCAGAACAGCTCTACCAGCAGGTCCTATCGAAGGGTCTAGGATCGAGTGAAGCTGCTTCGCGAGATTACGAGGCCGCCCTCATAGGCCTGGGAGAGCTGTACCGAGACCAGAAGAAACCCACAGAGCTGGCAGAGCTCCTCAAGACCAGCCGATCCGCGTTCTCGTCCTTTGCCAAAGCGAAGTCCGCGAAGCTAGGTATGTAACTGCTTTGGCAGCCGTTTGGTGCGTGGCGATGTTAATTAATATATGTTCTTTAGTCCGACAACTCCTTGATTTCTTCGCCGATATCCCCAATACCCTTGACATCCAGATCCTCGTCATCAAGTCATGTATAGAATGGGCAGTATCAGAACGACGATCATTCCTTCGCCAGAACCTCGAGACACGTCTTGTCACCATATACATGCAAAAACAATCATACTACGATGCCCTCACGCTGATCAACTCCCTCCTCCGCGAACTCAAGCGCCTTGATGATAAACTTGTGTTGGTGGAAGTTCAGTTGTTGGAGTCTCGCGTATATCATGCTCTTGGAAACCAACCGAAAGCTCGCGCTGCTTTGACCTCGGCCAGAACTTCCGCTGCATCTGTCTACACGCCACCTCTTTTGCAAGCCGGTTTGGATATGCAGAGTGGAATGCTTCACGCAGAGGACAAAGACTTCAATACCGCCTTCTCCTACTTCATCGAAGCTCTGGAAGGATTTCATTCCCAAGACGAGACCAGCAAGGCGACCTCCGCCCTACAGTATATGCTTCTCTGCAAGATCATGTTGAATCTAGTGAGCGACGTCAACTCGCTGCTCGCATCCAAACAGGCGCTGCGATATGCCGGTACAAACCTGGAAGCCATGAAGGCCGTTGCGCGCGCGCACTCAAACCGCTCTTTGGAAGAGTACGAGAAAGCCCTGAACGATTACCGATATGAACTAGGCAGCGACGTCTTTATCCGCAACCACCTCCGCCGTCTCTATGATGCCATGCTGGAGCAGAACCTCATTAAGGTGATCGAGCCATTCAGCAGAGTGGAAATAGACCACATTGCGAAGATGGTTGGGTTGGATACGCAGCAGGTGGAGAGGAAGCTGTCGCAGATGATCCTCGACAAGGTGATCATTGGAGTGCTCGATCAGGGAGCGGGGTGTTTGATCATTTTCGACGAGGCGGAGCGGGACCAGGGGTACGATGCTGCGCTGCAGACGCTGGACAAGCTCAGCAACGTGGTTGATGTTTTGTACACGAACCAGGCGTCAATGCTGGAGTAGTTTTTTCCAATATTATGTATGCGATTCGCGTTTTATAGTAGTATTGGTGCCTAGCGGGACTGCTGTTTAGATATTTACTGTTTTTCGTCCGTATTGTCCTGAATTAGTAGCGGAAGGGTAATACTAGAAGTTCATATATATTCTCCTCGACTGTAAACTCCCTTCCTCTCCCAACTATATCACGTGACTCTCCTCGGCCGCAAAATCGCCGACGAAGCAGCAACAACATCCACAATTTCCGTTAATTAACCAACCCCAACCCACTCAACCCACGTCCGAACTACGAATTGCGCGCCCTAAAGTAGCTGAGCTGCTAAGCATTCATTAATTATCCGCCCAGCTTTAAGCCGCCTGCCGCCATTGCCGCCCAACATGAATGCCGCCATGCAGCCCAACTACCGTCCCTATCCACAGGGCACTCCCCATCACCGTCCGCCAGCCACCCCGCGTCGAGGTGTTCCTGTTCCCGGTACGTTTCCTGTCTAAGCTTGATTGCTTTTCGTGTCGTGTCGCGTTCTATTTTCTGTGCCCATGCGACAATCATACAGTTCGAAATTGTTGCCAATACTGACGCGCAAATTTCTGACCCAGGGCCCATGATGCCAGTCCCACTCGCCCAGCAGGCGGTGCATAACCCGCAAATGCTCGCGCAGCAGCACCGCAACATACCTAATCCTGTCGATACGGCCCTGCGGCGCAGCAGGAAGCCCACGGACAAGAATCTGCCTGATGGCGTGGAGGAGTCTATCGTTGGCGATGGAGTGAATCAGTACAAGAGCCTGCGCGATGTGGAGAAACGGCTGGATGCCGCGATGGTGAGGAAGAGGTTGGATATTCAGGACTCTGTGAATAGGACGGTGAAGAGGTTCCGCACGCTGCGGCTGTGGGTTTCGAATACGGTGGAGAACCAGCCGTGGCAGAGGGAGCAGAATGGTGATGATGCTGCGGCTAATGGTGGTAATGGGAATGGGCGGTACAAGGTCAAGATTGAAGGGCGGTTGCTGGAGGATGATCTGCCTGATCCTTTTGAGTCGGATGATAGCGATAGTGAGAATGAAGAGGACAAGGCGAATAATGGTCAAAACGATCCCGACGCCATGGAGGAGGATGCACCACAGCAGACGAAGAAGAGGGAGAAGAGATCCCCAACCGCGCAGCGTAAGCGGCTATCGCATTTTTTCAGAACGATTACGGTCGAGTTTGACAAGCCTTCGTCTCCTGGTGTGGCCGACTTAGCTACGATCAATTGGAATAAGCCTGCCATACCAGCTGGTGCGGTCTCGCTACCACCCAGCGCCGATTTCGATTCTCTGGAGTTTTCCCGTGCTGCGGAAGTTAACCTCCACGCTACTATTAATCTTGTGAGAGACGAGAATCCAGAACGCTTCCGGCTGAGCAAGGAGTTGGCGGCGATACTCGATTCGGACGAGGAAGCTCGCGGGGGTATTGTCGTTGGTATATGGGAATACATCAAAGCCATGGAATTGCAGGAAAATGAAGAGAAACGCGCAGTACGATGTGATGACCGATTGAAAGCTGTACGTCTCGCCTTATCGTCTAATTTTTATCTCCTTTTTCTATTCTTCTTTCGGGTATTCTAACCAATCCGCCACTTATCCAGCTCTTCGGCCGCGACAAGATGTTCTTCCCCGCCATTCCCGAGAGCGCCAGCGCCCACACCTCCCCCCTCGAACCTATTAAACTCCCCTACACCATCCGCGTCGATCCTGAATACCACGCCAACCCAACTCCAACCGTCTACGACATCCGCGTAGCCGTCGACGACCCTCTCCGCGCCAAAATGCTCGCCATCACCACCACGCCAGACTATCCCAATATGCTCCGCCAAGTCTCCTCACTCGACGACCAATTATCCTTAATCGTGCAGGCGCTCACGCACTCCAAAGCTAGACATGCATTCTTCGAATCACTGAGCGAGGATCCGGCGAACTTTGTCAAGCGATGGACGAGCAGTCAGAAGCGCGATTTGGAGATTATTCTGGGTGAGGCGACGCGGGGAGGTGGGGAGGATGGGAGCGGGGCGGAGTTCAGACGCGGGGGAACGAACAGTGCGTGGGATACGCCGGTTGCGGCGGAGGCGGTGAGGTATTTACTCGCGAAGCCTGGGGCGAGATAGGTGGAGGATGTGATTGTGGTGAAGAGGATCTAGCAATGCGTTTATGAGCTGCTCTTTAGTGGAGCAGGGCTGTATTACTGATCCGTCCTATCCCAGGGGAGTAGGAGAAGAGCCTTCTGTTGAGGAACGTCTGCTTTATTCCCTCTTCCTTAGCACCCAGAGGCTTCTCCCAGTGCATTGCTACAATGAGGTCTCTCGAAAGGGAGGAAGTCTTTTTGAATTGGACTGTTCCATCTCTTATGACTGTTGAATTTCCTGCTTTTATTCTTTTTTTTGTCCCTGTTTTTCAACTGGGATGTTTGGCAAGGCGAATATTTCCCGTGGGTTTGTTTGATAGAGCTTTCTGTGCTCCGGATGAAGAATAATTTCCATCCTCTTTGTTTCCTTTTTACCTGTTAATTCCCATTGATCGGTTTCATGTATGATTAGGCACCAGCTAATTGATATCTATCTGTTTGTTTGCATTGGCTCAGTTTATCCCCTAACCCCTCCAATGACCTCCTCCCCCCCTTTCCCATCCCCCACACCCTCCCACAACCCATCACAAACAACCCTCCTCCTCCCCACCGCAGGTGGCTCCCACACCACCTCTGCCACAGACCCATACCCTTCCCCTTCCAACCCCTCCATCGCCCCAACACCCCCCTCCCCATCCCCCTCCCCATACCCAATCAACAACACCTCCCCCGGCTCCCCAACCCCCACCTCCACCCCCTCCCCCGCCACCAACCCCATCGCCTCCCTCGCCCTCACAGAAACACACTCATACAACAACTCCGCATCCGCCACCGTCCCCACCTGATAAACACCAACCCCCAACGACGCCAGCGCAAGCGGATCCAGGCTACCCCAGGGCGTAAACGCATTGCCGACATTATTAACACCCAACGTAGCAGGAAGCCCATAATCACGAATCAGCCGCGGGACGTCGAGCGTGCCGCGCGGTTGTTGTAGATGCCCCTCCTGTCCCAGTTGAGGTTGAGGTTCCGCAGCCATATACAAATCACTCCTCGGCAACCCGACAAAATACACCGGCAGGTCATTCTCGCCTACATACGCAGCCAGCGCACGCCACTGGCCCTCATCAAACAGCGTAAGCCGCGTACAATGGCCCAGCATCACTTTTTTCCCCGTCGTGGATCGTGTCCAGTTCGCACGAACGAGGGCGGAGAGGACGTACCAGACGGTTGCGGGCCGGGATGGGTCGAGGGTGTAGTCGAGGTGGAAGTCTAGATGGAGGTTATGGGTGAGGGCGGTGGAGATTGCCCAGTTGATGTTTTTCTGCCAGGCGGGGATAGAGGAGGATGGCTGTGGCTGTTGTTCATCGTCGTCGGATTCGACGTAGGGTGTTGTCCCGAGGACGTCTATACCATCAGTGCCATCATTATCATTCTCAGCCAACACCCGTTCAATCAACCCCCTATTCCCCGCCCCATCCCCACCATGGGAACCCGAAAACACCGCCTCCTGCGCAAAACACACAATCTGCACCGCACACCTGCCCCTCCACTCCCGCTTCAACTGCACAGCGACATCCAGACACATCCTACCCACGATCTCATCGACTTCCACGAAGGCGCGCAGGGCGGTCACGCCGGCGCGGACGGAATCTGTCAGTACCCAGCGGCCGCGGGTGAGGAGGTCAAGGGGCGTGAAGTGGGCTTTTGCGAGGGAGGTGAGGTGGAGGGCTTCGGGGAATGTGCCTGTGGTGGGGAGGTGGGGGGTGTAGGAAGGATGGTGGTGGAGGAAGGCTTTGTCGAGGTGGATGTGTGGGTGGGTGAGGGGGGGTAGGGCGAGGGGGTAGTTGGGTTGGGAGTTGGTTGGGGGGGTTAGGGGGTTGTGAGGGGTTATGGAGGTGATTGTTGAGGTGGGAGAAGGGGAGGAGGAGGAAGGGTCTGGGGGGGAGAATGTGATGTCCCATAGGGAGTTGGGGGGTTGATGGGGGAGGCGGACGGCGGAGATGGTGCGGGCGGGGATGAGGGGGTGTTTGAAGGTTGGAGTGGTGCTTGTCATTGCCGGTGGCTTTGGTGATATTTGGATAGATAGATGTTGGTTTTATAATAGGTTCTACGAGGATGGCTGAAAGAGGAGGTAGTAGGTGTTTTTCTGGTCAAGACATTCGAGGAATGGATGAAAACCAGCTTGTATGTAAATACATGGATGTGAAGTGGGATAGATAAGAAATGAGTTAGGGCAAGCTTCAGATAGCACTAATTTATTCTCTCCGGACACAATCAAACATCATAGGCAAATTCTACCTTTATGTATTTTAAATACCTACCAAAGAGGATAAATAAATACATAGACACAAAAGTAGGAGAAAAACTAAATAATAGGCCCCGGCAAAGCGCAGAGCATGAATTATTTAGATCCCACAAGGGATACAAGTAATAAAATAAGAACCAGAGTGACCATATGTAAAATATATACAATGATGTAAGAGCGAATGGGCAGGATTGAGCAACATTATAGGAAATAATAATTAGACAATAATAGCTCCCAGAAGCCAGACATGACTATCTGCCAATTCCCGCCTCTTGCTGGGGGGGCAAAACATTCGCGTGCAATTTCGAATTAAAGCTTATGCACCAATGAGACAGAACTGGGATAATATCAAGGGGGCGTTTCTGAGTAAATGCAACTAATGGGTAGGTTGTATTAATTAATAGTAAAGTGGACAGTCTGCTGCCAGAACGTGGTCATAAGGACTGGTAACAAACAACCATTAAGATAAAAGGCCATAACAACACATTAAAAACGTCACAGAACAAGATAAGGAAGGGTATCGCTACAATCCAGACGGACTTGGAAAAGAAAAGGCAGACCACTCCGGAAGGTAAGAAAAGCAAAATTGTACAATCCGTATAAAATGAAAAACGGGGAATGGGGAAATAAGGACAATTTAAAAGCCCATGGCCCCCTTATCAACAACCGATATATCGATGCGCACGCATCTAGATATCCTCAACCACGCGGGCATTCATCGCCTGCTGAAACCCATCAGTCGACGGGTCGAAGTGGTGGTCGCCATACTTGCTTGGGCCTTCTCCGGCAGCCTCCGCAGCGTTGAGTTGTTCTTGGACGGACTGGTTTATTGCCGGTAAGAAAATCACTTTACTGGAGGCCGTCTTTGCCATGGCTTGCATGGTCTCGAGATATCTAATCTGCATAGCGGGTGCAGAGGAGAGGATGTCGGCGGCGGTTCTCATGAGCTGTTTTGGGTTATGTTAGTTGGTGGTTTATAAAAGGGGTGTATTTGGGAAAGAACGAACCTTGGCCGACTCCACTTCAGCACGGGCAGCAATAACCTTGCTCTCACCAATACGCTTGGACTGCGCAGCCATGGACAAGGAGTCTTGCAGCTCATTGCTAAAGATGATATCCTTGATCAACATAGACTCAACCTGGACACCCCAGCCGGCGGCGACTTCCTCGATGATTTCTCCAATCGATTGAGCAACCTCTTCCCGGCGTTCAATAACATCCTGCAGCACACGAGCGCCAACAACGTGCCGCAGAGTGGTCTGTGTCCGCTCGACAAGGGCCTGGCGGATGTTCGTGATGCCAAAGGCAGCCTTATGGGGGGATGTGATGTGGTAGTAGATGACGGAGGTCAAGTTCAGCGTGACGTTGTCCTTTGTCATACAAATCTGGCGGGGAACCTCGACAATCTGGATCTTCACGTCGACAGTCGTCAGATGCTCGCTGAGCGGGTTGACCTTGACAAGACCCGGATCAACAGCACGTTCGAATCGACCGAATCTAGTTACGAGGCCAACTTCACCCTGGTCGATAGGCTTGAAGGGGTTGGGGCAGCAGAAGCAGCAGGGGATGGCACCAAAAGCACCGATGAATTCACCCAGACCATGAACTGAATTGATGGAGATATGGTCAGTCAGTCCGTCTTCTTTTCGGATAGGGAATTGACTGCGACTCACTCATGCCCGCGTACCAGCCGTGTACGGACGGATCGCCTTCCGGGTGTCTGAGGATTTGAGCATAGCTGGGCTGCAGGTCTTCCAGGCGCGCTGGCTGCACCTTCACGACTCCGCTGTTCTGGGGGCGGAAGCCTACATCAGCGGATGGCGGGCCGGTGGAGGGCGCTTTGCCGTTGGTGTTTGAGGCAGAGGGGACGTCTAGAGGGCCGGACATCTTGGCTTGGGTGTTTGGGGAGGGTAGATATGATTATCGAGGGTCGAAAGGTATGAGATACTCGATGCGATAGATGAAGAGCGAGGAGAGAGGTTGAGGTTGGAGTGAGGGAGGTTGATGCGTGTTAGTAAACAAACCCCGTGATCTAGACTGCGGGAAGGTATGCACAACAAAACAAAACAAAGCAATTATTAACTTAGAGAATTATTTGCGGTGGAATCCAGATGAACTGGCTGGGGCTGATATATCTGATTATGTGTTTCTTCTCAGCTTCTTGGGCGACGGGAGCCGCACGAGCTATATATAAGCCGGTCGCCGGCGGTTGGGCGATATCCGCAGCACCAACAGCCGATCTATGGCAGCTTCTTCTCCACCAAGCCTTGGATGCAGCCACCCCCGATCATCGAACTCCGCCCTAACGTGCTGGCTAGGGACAGTTCGGACAGTTTGGCCTTGATTGGCGGGTGGTTGGGGGCTTGTCAGACGCCTTGATGTCAGCCCAGCCTGCTGGGCATTTACAAATTGACATGGTTAACTGAATCCTGGGAGTGGACTTTGCTGTCAATTGAATTAATCAAGGCAGACAGACTGTGTCCATCCTCCCTCGCATGGAGAACTCCCTTGCAGAGTCAATAACCAGGGCTATTGTTAGCCAGCCAAACCCGGCCGGTTCGAAGCGGAATTCGTGTGAAGCATCCCAAAGCTATGATCCATGAGCCGGTGCGTTGCATGCTTGTTTGACGTCAAATTGAAGTCTGATGATCACGTTGTGGATTTTGAAAGGAGCCGAAAGGCTTAGCTTGCTGTTCAGGATCCAATGACCCATTCAGGCTCACCGGTTTAGCCAAGAGTGACCCGCCTGTGGAACATCCTAACGATATTTCTCCAGCCTGCGTCCGAAGATGGAAAAGATCCGGATCGCCGTTTCTTTTTTTAGCCCTGTTCAGGAAGCTGGTTGCGGGAGAGTCGAGACGACAGACGACAGAGACGCTGGTGGGCAACATAACCTTCACGACGACATTGACAATCCCAACGGCTTCAAACCTGCATCGCCAAACCCCTCCTAAGCAAAAAAGATTCAGAATATCAAGCCTTCTGGTGGTGGGTCTAAGCCACTTTGAAGCAAGAATTCTTTTCCAAGACCCCTCGCCTTCTAGTGCCAGAAGATCCCTCCACTCCTCCAGAGCAGCATCACGATTCACCAGCATAGCCTCCTCGAAAGCTTTCTGTGTGGCATTGTGGGAAAGGGTATCATTCTCTCAGTCGACATGATTGGACCAGATGTTAACGATATCAATTATTGGCAGCACTTGCAGCTTCCATAAAGTTTCGATTTGGAATTCCATGCATCTTCCTCGCCCACTACAAGGTATTAGCTGCACTTTTCGGGATCAATTGCTCTTGAATTCGACATTGGCAAACTAGAGTAGTTGGGCTTCCCGTATTCGCTTGATTCTCGCCCCAGAGGCCAGGAGCCAACCACCAGCGGCAGCCAGTGCCAGCCACCCCCGGGCCCCAATCACCCTCAAATTTCAATCCTCATGTCCGCTTTTTTTCGGCGCAATAATTATGAGGTCATTCCGCTCCGTTTTGAACTTTCTGTCAGTACACTATTCCGCCTTGCCCTGCCCGCCTCTAGCTGACCGACAGTGACTATGGTGAGCTTCACATGATCCAATAGTAGGGATGTGGATGGCTTGAATGCGCCTAGAATATGGAGAGTTTAACCGCTATTAAAAGCGCTGTCATCTTGGTGGATTTTGCAAGAGCCGAAACCACGTGATCAATATACTGACCTCGCAATTTAGGGCTCCCTCCAACCTCATTCCATCCTGACTTCAACACAACAACAGATTGATACCAACGGACTTTTTTTGGCTTGAGCTCTGCACACACAGTCTAGCAACTGGATCCTGGTATCCTGTCTGTGTTGTTCCAGAGGCTAGTCACAACTCCTATCCCGTGTCCACGAGTTGAGCTCCTGGAAACGCCAGATTGTTGCTACTCAGCGACAAGGTGGCTGTGCATGCAATGTATCAAGACCATGTGCGCGAGTTTTCTCTTCTCCATGCCAAAGGAACCCGCAGGGGAAGGAGAGTCACTGAGCCCTCAACCTGGCACATAACTAGCTCCCGTACGCTTTTAGCTTGGGACATCACCGCCCATCCATGACCAGTTTCCAGACAACGGTGGAAAGCAGCCATACCATCTGAGAATGCAGACCTAAAAGTCCTTTTCATTTGTTTCTACCATTTATCATCTAGCATGCCTCTGGCATGTCGCGGCCCCAATCCCACCCTCTACGCGCTTCCGTTGATGCAACTCCAATGCGCGTATAGTATGTCCTCCAAAGCCTACTCAAGCCTGAGTACTAACGGAACAAGGACTCCGCGGAGTGGTTCTCGGAGAATTTACTGCTGATGATGTGACCAGCAGCATAGCCCGGATAGATTGAGCACGGCTGCAGCTGCTCTTCCGTTGGCAGCAGTGTTCAAAATAGGGACGTTCGAGGGAAAGCATTGGTTAATATGAATAGATCACCCCTCTATCAATGATGAGGGTAGGGATTGATTCAAGCAATGAATTTCTCTTGTTTCTAATCTATTACCCCTACTCCTTCGACCAAGCGAAGGGAACTTCCACTATGGGTAATTTCGGGATATGATACTCCCATTTTGCGATCTATGTGCCACTACATGTAGCAAAATGACAACTGCAGGTTACTCTAACAGGTTCCCCCACAAAGAGTGAAAATTGACCATGGCTTGCTTCTGCTGCAAAAGCATTACAGGCCGAAAGCATTACAGGCTCAGATCCTTCCTGTGTGCCATGACGAAAAAAGCGGGATTTAGTCATAGCCTAGGAACCTCTATCCCTCACCCCCTTAGGGGCGAAGCAAACAAGTTCGCTGTTTTTTAATTGACCACAACTTCATTGCATGCAGCAAGGTTGCAAAGAAGTATTCTCACCTCTATGGGTTCCACCAATTAGGCTTCAACAACAGCCGGTAGCATCGAGGCCAAAGTTATAGTTGCTATCACCTCCATTATCTTCCTCCCCCAGCACCGTGCCCCAAACCACTTTTCATGCTTCTCCAGCGCAATACGGTACAATTTCTGGGCCTCCTTGATATTCCCGCGGTGCCTCACATAGCCTTACAAAATTGAAGGCTATATTAATCACTAGCTTAGAATAGTTACTGGCCATTCCCTCTTCTTCTGGGATTTAAAAGCAGTGGCTAAAAGCCCTACCACTTCCTACTAGCCGAAGTGTGTCGTGATGATACAACACCAAACCAATATCCCACTTCAACTTCATTTATCCATCCCTTTCCATCCTCCCCTCGGGTCCCTGTATCACCATCGCATTCGAGACGTCACCCGCAAGCACCATTCCCGTCGAGCACGCATTCCTAATCTCATTGCACGACGGACCTTTCATCGTCCGCCTAATACACCTCCGCATCTGCATACCCGCCCCTTGCATAGCACACATCACCCAGATGATGCACAACGGCCACCACAGTCCCACTCTCCTTGCCCCTCTTATCCGCCAACGCAACCGCCCCACCAAAGCGCGCCGGAAAACCCCCTCTGCAGTAACCCACTCCTCCGGCCTGAGGGGGAAATTCACTCTGCCTAGTGTGCCATAATGGGCGTGGTGGTGGAGGAGAGTGAGCCTATTTTCTTTTATCATAAGAGAATCGAATTGGGCGAAATAGCCAGCGAATGAATGGGTACTCACGGAGTTCATGTCAGGCTTCCCAGATAGGCGAAATAGATATCTCTGACATGGTGACTGGTTGTTTGTGACTTTGCTTGCGATGCTATGGGTCGGTAGACGATAGCGATTGGATCAATTGGGATCAGGATGGGAATGGTGAGTCGGTTATTCTGCTTTCTCCGCACTGATATAGCTGCTCTAGAGACCCCTTTCCTCTCACCTTGTGGCAGACAACGGGGGGTCAATTTATATCCACCCCACAAATCGACCCCTAGTTATGCACTACACCGGCGCGATGCCATCTCCACTGGGTTAGCCGTTGCAAGCGTTCGAAGATACTTATCAAGCATCTTTAATTCCATCTGAAAAAAGACCCTGGTTTCCAGCCTCCACTTCACCACTAAATCATTCAACAATCCAAGGTCGGAACGGATCAGGGCATCTTCATGTCTAGTTCACATAACTTTTTGCATTTCGTTTAACTCACTTCCGGAAACCCCGAGGAGAAGATGCAGAGCGCTAGGCAAGGAACAAGAGGGCAGAATCTAGACAGGACAGACCCATATTCATGCACTGCAAGCTAGACCTCAAACCCGTTTGGTCCCAGGGTGCGCTTTGACGAAAATTGATGCCGGTTGGCCCTTGGGGTGAGAACAGGGCGTTTTTTTGGGTGTGTGTATTTGGGAATTTGTCTGTTTCGGGTGTAGTGGGAGTAAATATCCAGTTGATATAGATGGTTCCAACAATAGATAGACAGATAGATAAATAGATAGATAGAAAGGAATCATGACTATCAGACCCGAACATTCCGGAAACACTAGCAACATGGCATCAGAGGAATGGGACCTGTAACGCCTGACATCGCCTGTTGCTGCGCCAAAATGGTAATCTATATCAGGGACCTTGCTGCTGTACCCCCCGCATGCTGTGACGCACAGGCCGTCTCTGCCGTTGTCAAAGGGAGAGATACACGCCACTGTCCTATCCCTGGCAGGTGGGATGTGCTGTAGGATAAGGGCGGGGTCATCATCGCGAGGGGCCTGGCCGCATTGGCACGGGAATCAATCCCTCCCCGTGCTTTCATAGTTGGTGCTCATTCATCAGAAATGGACTGCTTGATGGCTTCAGCCGGGCTGTAAGCATTCCCAGGTAGTTATCAGATATGACTGGCTGACTGACTGACTGGACCGAGGCACCCAGACAGTTCAATGGTATGTCCCGAGAGGCAAACACAGTAAAAGTAACAGAATAGAATGAAGAGATAGGTTTGGGATGCAGTTGCAGCAGTTGGCTGGACGTTAAGGCTTCGGAACGGCAGTTAGTTATTCCGCCACCTTCACATGCCAATTTCGTTCCTGACGACAAGATGAAGAATATTTTGATATCAAAACAGACGGTGATGCGGCGAAATAGTCTGCTGCATTTACTAGTCCCCAGGGACGTCATCTTGACAGATCTGCCCTCCGTGGTTGGGAGCGAAGATAGCAAGCAGCCGTGAACCATGGAACACCAAAAGCATCCTCCATCATCACATCCTGCAACAGCCGTTCATGTACTGATACAAGCCCATTGGCATTCCTCTTATCAACACGAAACAGGTCGGACGAACAGCACACCAGAACAGGGATCCTAACAGGATACGCTCGGACACCCCCTAGCTTCAAATGGCCGCTTCGTGCAGCGCAGACTGCAGCATGCATATGGCTAAAGGGTCTAGAGGGCAATCTAGAAGAAAACCAGGCCCTTCCGAGTCCGAGGGTCTGTCTGTCGGCGAGGTTAGCGGGCAGTGAGGCGCGCAAGGATGAGATGATCCACCACCGTCGCAGTTAGCAGAAATGGCCCAAACGACGCAGAGATAATCCCACTAGCTGCGTGGGAAGACTGCTGGCGGGTATTGGTTATCAGCGTGGCGGAATTCAGTGCTACATGCTGGGGATGAGAATGAACATCAACAAGCAACCGGAGAGGATAGCATGTAGGTAGCGAGGAACAAGCCACTGCAAGCGAGCACACGGTGGATGGTGGCCGATGTACAGGTACATAGCTACCCTCGCTGGACTCCCCGAAGCTTTGGCGCAACCCTAGAACGTGCAGAGCCATCTGGTCTGGCCACTTTCACATGCCAGCAACCCCCCCCCTCAGCGCTCGAGTCAACGGGCAGAGTTTGCGCGCCGGACACCACGGAGAGCCCGGATTGGGCAATGTCTATTATCATTGTGTGATTATGGCGTTATCAAGCTTCCCGTGTCTTCCCTTTGTGCTTATCTTGGGCCGTATTGTTCTTGCGTTTAATATCTAGTCTGCTCTTCCCACCTTTTCTTCCCTCTCTTTACCTCTTTCTCTCTATATAACTAGAAGAACTATATTTCTGCATTGTCCTCCCTCACTGTCTCATATTACTCTTACCCATATCTCTATATATCTCCCCCTTCCTTCTCAAGGTCCGTATATCCCCCCCATCCGCCACTCCAGTCCTTCTAACCCGGATACAGTTCGCCAACCCACCTCCAAAATGGGTGACCCAATTGTCAATGGCGAAGTTCCATCCTCCCAATTCATCAAGGTACGTCTCCCTCGACATATACATCCTACATTCAACAACCCCTATATCTAACCATTCCACAATCAACTCCAGCACCTAACCTCCATCCCTCTCATCTCTGACTCCCTCGCCGCCATCCAAAACAACTCCTACGCCCAAAAGTCCATCCAGCTAGCCGACCAAAGCTACTCCCACCTGGCCAAACCCGTCGTCCCCATCCTCGCCAAACCATACACCTATCTGGCCCCCTACGTCGCCAAAGTCGACTCGCTAGGCAATGAGGGCCTCAACCGCGTCGAGGTCCACTTCCCCATCGTGAAGAAGGACACGGAAGCTATCAAGGGGACCATCAAGGGGTATATCTACCTCCCTGCTCGAATTGCAGGCGATGGCAAGCAGCACTTGATGGATGTGTATTCCAATGAGTATAAGAGTTGTGGCGGGGAGGGGTATGTGGCGTTGGGGAAGGCGGTGATTACCACTGGCCTGACGCTTACGTCTGAGTCGTTGTTGTGGTTGGGATCCGTTATCGGGTCGAAGAAGGAGGCGGTTGAGGCCGCTGTGCCGGAAGGGGAGAAGAAGAAATCGTGAACGTTCCTTTTCTTCCCCTTGGGTTTGAGGGTTTGGAATTGGAGATTCTGTCAGTCTGGAGTCCTTGCTTGTTAGACAAAAAATTTGCGTTGCTTGTTGGGCCGGTTTCTTTTCATTTTGATTTTTATTTCTTCTGGGCGTGGATGGACGCGCTTCCCCCTTCTCTTGATAGCTTGTTTCTGTTTATTTCCTGGGCTCGGTCTATCAATCTCTTCTTATACATATGGAGTTTCGGGAAATACGGAGGAACAATCTACTTACATCACTTATATAATATATATTTTTCTTCTGGCTATGATCCCAAGTTTCTAGTTACAAACTATTTCATTTTAACTACACGTTTCTATACGATGAATTTATCACCAGCTAGCTAGTTACTGTTCCCTATCTATGTACGGAGTATTCCTATCTCCCTTTCTCGTCTACATATAAGATTTACATGTTAAACCGCCCCCCTCATCCTTCTTCTCACCCCTCCGTACCTCACCTCCAAAAAGAAAACAGAATTTTTATTCGCCTCCCCCTTAACTACTGAACTAGGAAAAGTAACGTTACTTCCCTATGTATGTATGTACAATCATGCAACCAATTTTTTTCGAACCCCTGTCATCGTTCACACACACAGCAGAAAGAAAAAAAGAGATAAAAAAAATGGATGATATCATCGAAGCTAGCTAGCTTCATTAACTTACATGTGAAAATTTAATTGAGCAAGAAGCATGTGAAAGAGAAGCTACTGTGGGTCCACATAACAGGACATTGGACTCGCGAGGAGCTCGCTTATTTTGCCGATTCGGATCGGCTTTGGGCAGGTTTAAGTTACCTATCTATGGCTTGATAGTCACCTATAACTTAAATCGACACTGCCTGCTTTAAGATCATGACTTCACAATCCAATTTCCAAAATCAGAAGAAGATATCCTATATGGTAGGCTATTTTCACCAGACCTGCCCCAACAAGCCAAGATTCCATGAAAGCTCCTACCCAAATGCTGTCATCCCAGAAAGATCAACATAGGGGAGGGCGGTACACGTCTTTCGTCTATCCAAGGTAGGGAGGGTATCGAGGAAGAGGAATGGTAGCAAAAGGAATATCGATCAAGTGCAGTAGAAAAGGTACGCTTTATCGAGTTTCCCATTTCGAACATCCTCATCCTAAAAACGCGAAAGGACGGGTGAGAATGTGAACAAAGAACAAGGGAAGTTATTTAAAGCGAGGCTGATCTGAGAGAACGTACCATATACATCTTAAACCCCTCCATCGACTCCTCCTCCTCATCAATAAGCACCCTCTGCTCATCCGTCATCTGCCGCTCATCATAAGTATTCGCCCGATTGAAATCAATCCACACGACCCGGTCAGGGTCAGCGTCATCCTTGACGACGAGCATGTTTCTGGGCCTGATATCGTTATGCTCTACGCCCGCTTTATGGATCTCGCGGATCCCTAGAAGCAGATTGTTCATCCGCGCTTCTGTATAGTTGTGAAGGTTGATCATCTCCATGTTCGGAATGTATTCTAGGAACAAGGCGCTGGGGGGGTATTCATCTTCAATAAACTTCTTCAGATGAGGCCGACATGGTTTCGGATCGAACTTGTCCATGGTCCCTAGGAACTGGGGGACGATTCCCTTATCGCAGACTCCCCTGGCTTTCAAACGTCGGTATGCGGTTGATTCGAGGACATGGATGTCCAGCTCACGATCCTTTCGCTCATAGGGGAGTGGTGGACCTCGTCCGTGGTGCTGCCATTTCAGAGATTTTTAGTCGATAGTGGTTCTATTTATCCAGATTGAATGCTATTGCTCACCACTTTCATAACGCACCGCTGTCCGTGAACAACAACGAGGAATACCACTGAACAATCGGAGGCAAACAGCTGCTCTTGAAAATCAATCTCGCGTGGATTGACATCGTTTAGCTCCATCATTTTCAAGTTCTTCTGTCGGTCTCTTCCTTTGCACTGTTTTTATCTTGCCTTGCAACCTTCTCGATGGCAGCGTGGATATTGGAGCATTCAACAACTTGAGGTCAAGGTAGGAAGCAGACAACCTGACCTCGAGGTCTAGGGTGAGGGTAAGGACATATGGAGGGAGAGATGAGGCAGAGGGATGAGGGGAAAGCAGTGAGCCTCTTGCACTAATGCAGATCTGGAATGTCTGGTGGTTGCAGGTCTCCAGCCACTAACTTTAAGGGTGGAGAAATATGCAGAGCTTACCATGTATGAGAGGATGCAACCCTCATTGGCTAAAAGCCCTGAGCTTGACTGGAGTCCAACGTCAAATAATAATAATAGAATTTAAGATTATTGCCGGAGCTGTAAAGCTACTACTAATAAATACAGGAAGATGCTCTCCTTCTATATTTCCAAAAACCCATCCAGTTCCTAGAGAAGAGAAAATCTCCAAACCACCCCTTGCCCCCTCTCCCCCTTAACTATCCACAGCGAGTCCACGACGAGTTCCATCTTGTCAACAAATCGGTTCAGTCTCCTCCAACAATCTCCTTCCGCCTTATCGGGGGTGGCAGTGTGCGCCACAAAACCACCGCCTTAGACCGGAGGACAGCACCACTCAGTCATCGCCTGACCGAACGGTCCACCTCCACCGCAGTCCTTGTGGGCTGGCTGATAACAACCCGCATGTCCATCAGCAGGGTACGAGCCGTAGGTTTTGCCATCAATCTGGACGTTCCAGACACCGCCGTCCGGTGCACAGTTGACAGTGCCCCTGCCCCATCCACCGTCACAGTACCCTTCTTCGTCGGGGGAGTGATCGATGTCGTTGCAGTCGTGGGACGAGAGCGTGGCTTCGGTACGGCATTGTTGGCCGCCTAGGCGGCTTATCTGGCACATCATGATCCAGCCGACGGCGATTTCGCCGGGCTTGCAGGTTGAGTTGGCCAGGATGGGGGTTGGCAGGGCGGAGAGGAGGGAGAGGGTAGTGAGGGCGGCGGTGATGAATTTCATGATGGTGGTGGAGGAGGTGAGGGTCCTGTAGGTAACGACGGTAGGTGTGTATAGGTTGCGGTTGAGGGTTGATTGAGAAGGATGGAAATTGAGGGCTTGAGTGATTCAGACGGAGTTGATCTGATGAGGATGAAAGAGAAGATGTTTTATGAGGGGCTTGCTGTGCCTTTATATACACATTCTATGTCCCCCCTGAATATCAAGCTCTCACAACAAGCCCGTTGCTATGCCCTCAGTATCAAGTTCACTCCCTTGCGAAGTTAGATAGATTATCTCCTCAAAGGCCGTAAGGGATTAGTATGTCTCCGTCGGAAATTTATCTTTCTTTTTTTTGTCTCCGATGAACATAAAAGGGGTGAATTGAGTTTTTGAAGCTCAATAGTAACTTCTCACAGCATGGAAGGATTAATTGGGTTCGGAACGAGCCCTGAATGTTCAGGGTTTGTCGAGATGGTACCTGTGACCCCGCGAGATTATCTGCTCGTCCGGAAATTTGTACAATTTAGCGCCCTTCTTTCACTGCCCGGATTTGACCAATTGGTCACCTCACTGACCTGGTGTGGAAGTATTCAGCTATTAGAAAACCCAGCAGGAAAAAGGAGCTAAAGTGCAGAAGTCGCCGGACGAGGAGAGAGCTGCAAGGCACTATAGCCTCACTGGCGGAATTAAAAACTAAAGACCATAGAAACCATGTAGACAGGCAGACGAAGTCAAATTGAATTAATGCAAAATCCCAACAGAATCCAGGAAAAGAAATGGGGCGGAAGGAAGCAAAGAGTAACTCCGTCTCAGGGGTAAAATGAAAATAAAAATAACCCGAGCCGTCCGACTCGGGCCAAAATCTCGAAATCGATATGCTTTCCCTAGGGCATTGCATGCTGTTGTACAGTCGTAGAAAAAAAGAATCGGACCCAAGAAAGATCAATCACAAAGGACAAAAAACAAGAAACAAAATCATCTCCCGAAAACAAAAGAAATAGGTGATCAAATGCCAAAAATTCCCAAATCGCATCGCAGCATGTAACAACATCGTGTCTATCATATCGTAACAGGTGTCGTCCTTCGCCTCATAATATTGCCCAGACATGTGTATCGTAACCTAGGACGACGTTACGTTAGCTGTCACATATATACCAAAAGCACCAAGGGGGCAACCGCTTACCATTAAAAAAAATTCTATCACATATCATTATTCTCCAACTCCGACGAAAAACTGTTAAAGAAATCCTCCGAATACTGCGAGAACGATGCCGAAAAGAACTGCACATTAAGATCGACGTTGCTATCCCGTTGACCCTGGCTGAGAAATAAGTCGGGATCGTACCCGATGGAATCACCAGTCTCTGGCAATCCAACTGCAGATGGGAGTTCGAGATTGGCAATCTGGCTTTGGTCAAGGGTAGAGAGATTGGATTCCTGGCTGCTAAAGACATCGAAGTCCTGACCATGCGCGTCCGCGAAGGTGGGCTCAGCGGGGGAGGGCAATAGGAATTGAGATGGGGAAGCTGGTGCTGGCTTGGTTTTCACTGGCGTTGGAGAGCCGGGGGGAAGTAGGGGGATGTCAGGGATCTCTTCTGGGATATCGTCCAATGGGCGTTTGGTTGGTGAGAGGCATAAGAAGTTTCTTTCCATTGTTGGTGTCATCGAACGGAAGCTTCGTGTCGGAGAGGGTACATTTCCGGTGCTAAATCCTGGTGAAGCAGGAGGAGTAAAGGTGAAAACATCAGGGGGCAAACCAAACCCATCACTATGCAGGAATTGCATATCGTCGCCCACACTCGATTCTCGGACGCTTCCAGCGTCATTGCTTTCGCTTGGCGGAGAGGCTATAGAAACATAGGAAGATTCCGAAGTCGAACTTGCGTACGATTTTTCACTTGCCCCAGCACGTGTTCTAGCAGCTTTATCTTGTCGCTCGTCCGGTTCCGGTCGATGCTTTCGGGGTCGTCCACGTTTTACTACTTTGCGTACAGCTCCCTTGAATGCACCGCTGCACATCCCCCGTTGCTTGTGCCTCGTCAATGCATCCTGACGAGCGAAGCTGTTGCCACATTCACAAGGATATGGCTTAACTCCAGTATGGATCTTAGCGTGTCGTTTGAGGTCATGGCCACGGACGAAGCATTTGTTGCAATGATTGCATTTGAACTGTCTGTCCCCAAGGTGCGTTTGAACATGCGACTTGATGTTTTCCTTTCTGCCGAATCGCTTGTTACATCCATCGTACGTACAAACCCACTTCTTGTCAATGGCGTCTGGGCCTTCGATGAACGCAGCAATGTCATCAATTGTAATACCTGTTTCCTCAATGGACGCATCGATGCTGGGGGCCAAATTCAAATCAGCAATTGACACTGGACGTGGAGATAATGGCGTTTTATGGGGCGACGAGCAAGGGCTCGAGTTTTCGGTTCGATGAGTTGGTGCCAAGGAGATTGCGGGCATAATCGCGACTTTTGGTCGGGTCCCATTTGAAGCTGTTCGTACATCTGTTACTTGTGGCTGGGATGAAAATGAAGAGTGGATAGGAGAAAGTGGGGAGCCAAAAGAGATTGCGGAATTTTTGGAGTCTTCAGCATGATGGAAAGTGAAATCCGAGAATACGTCGTCGCCAAGATCTGGAAGCTGGTGCGTAAAGCTGTCGAATGAGTCGCAGAATGCCGTATTTGTTGGGGAGGGAGCGTCGGGCTTCGCTTGGGTAAAGTTGCTTCCAACAACGCCTTGCAAAGATTTCGTCCGCTGCATCGATGATGTACTATCTTTATCAACGGTTCGCCTTGCCTGTCGTCTGGTTGGGGATAGCTGCACGCTCTTGGAGTTTTGGAAAAAGTCTTCCTTGGATCTCCGAAATGGTGTCGTGGCTGGCGTCAAAGGAAGAGAATCTTTTGCAGTCAGCGCGATGTTTTTATTGTCACGGCTAAAGCAGGAAGCTTACCTGAGCTAATCTGTTTCTTAGGCGTACTTGGTCGTTGTGCCGTCGGCCTGGTATTATGCTGGTGAGCTAAATCAAGGAACGGAGCAGTGCCCATGAGAAACTGGGGAGGTGGTGCATAGTGTCCCCGTCCCAGGACGCCAGCATCGAGGCTCAGGCCTCTGCGATGCGAATGATAGCTCTGCATCCCGGAGCAGCTGCCGGGGGCACGATCTAGACGATTGATATGGATTTAAGGTCTCGAGTCTGTGTGTTAAATTGTCCTGCTAAAACTATTATTAAGATCTTCGGATTGCACTCCCGGGAGTAATGCGCCGCCTGAAAAAATCGAGATTGATCAGTGGGCCCACAAGGGTATATGCAATCGTTCAATATAATGATAGAGAAAAGCAAAGGGGGAGGGAACAAGCTTGAAGTAGCATGACCTAGAGAACCAGTAACGGATATGTGTACAATCAAAGAATACCAGGAGATAGAGTGGACCGATCGAGTTCGCACAATCACCAACCCTGGATCACGATGGGTCAAGATGGATCGAAACTGCGGGACGGCAACGGGAATCAAGCGGACGAGGAGAGGCACGAATGGTGGTTGAGGGGCGGCCCACGGGGAGAATGGCAATATGTGAGGCCTCAATGAAGAGAGAATAGGAGAATAGGATAGGGTATATGGGCTCAACAGCACAATGACGAGATGTCCGTTGCGAACAAACTCGCCGTGGATGAGAGGTGAGGTTCCTAGATCGATCGTGGCTGCGGCTCAAAACAAAAGATCGTTGGCCGAGCAACCCCCGATCGGGACTAGCGCCCTCAGCCCTGTCGGTTGCACATCACGTGCAGATGTCTTGGCGAGTCCGGCTGCACGTGATCCACAAACTCCATTTTGGGGCAGCAATTTTCGACCGCCGATAAATTCGTTTGGAACCCATCATCGATTTGCAAAGGAGGTTGAGGAAGACAACTTGTCGAGGTCAGTGATAATACACCCCTATCCAGCCGTATTGGCACTCTCAATGCATCTATCTGGTCTTGTTGCATCCAATTGCCTGCCAATATCAGTTTGGCAGGCTTGCATGATGTCTCCCCTCATGTCCGAGAACTCAGAGCTAACCTCTCCTCAACAACCAGGCCTTCATCGAAAATGCAGATCTTCGTCAAGACCCTTACGGGTAAGACTATCACCCTTGAGGTGGAGTCTTCGGACACTATCGACAATGTGAAGTCCAAGATCCAGGGTAAGCCAGACAAGAAAAGAAACACGAAAAGAGAGAAGAAGAAAAAACCTCTAACACCACACACAGACAAGGAGGGAATCCCCCCCGACCAACAGCGCCTGATCTTCGCCGGCAAGCAGCTCGAGGACGGCCGTACCCTCTCGGACTACAACATCCAGAAGGAGTCGACCCTCCACCTCGTCCTCCGCCTCCGTGGTGGTGGCAAGAAGCGCAAGAAGAAGGTCTACACCACCCCCAAGAAGATCAAGCACAAGCGCAAGAAGACCAAGCTCGCTGTGCTCAAATACTACAAGGTTGATGGCGATGGAAAGATCGAGCGTCTGCGCCGCGAGTGCCCTACTCCCGAGGTATGTTATCACCCAACCGGCTTTAATATATTTTTGTGTTCTGACTAAATGTCCGTTTTTAGTGCGGTGCCGGTGTCTTCATGGCCGCTATGCACAACCGCCAGTACTGCGGCAAGTGCCATGTCACCTTCGTTTTCGACGAGTCCGCCTAAATCATCAGTATTCGGTAGCCACCGTGGTGCGCGATTCTGATGAGTTCGAAAATCTGGGAAAGTGGTTATAAATGAATGAATGACCTTTACTTTTCTTTTTCCTTCTCTAGCTGGCTTATTGGGGGTTGATATCTGGGTGTTATGGGATTTGGGAGGAGGGGAATGAATTGCCGTCTACTAGAACTATGATCGCCATCAGATATTTTAGCTTTCGATAGCCAATCGAAAAGGGAAAAGAAAGTGGACTTCACATATAAAAACTCCTCATGTTGCTGTTATTCGTTTACATTTTCTGTCTAGTAGTTCGTATCGACGTGACTGGACGTGGGAATAGTATAAGGAGAGTAGTACCATGCAAAAAAACATCTGCGAAATATGCCCGAGTCAAATCACCCATCCATCAAAAGACATCCATCCAACCCCCATGACTTCGATAACCATCCATGCATCTCATCCATCCATCCCCCTGACTAGAGAGTGTGTATAACAGTGCAAAAAGATTCGGAAAATGACTAGAATGCAATAAAAAGAGAAAGATCAACGCTATCCTCCAGGCATAGACAACAACCACATCATCCACGGAAATCACATACATACCTCCAGCATAATAAAGCTCAACAGCGGTAAAACGAAACAACATCCCACTCACATACTTACCCCTCCCCCTCACTCGGAGTCACTCCCCAGGAAACTGTGCCTTCAAATTGTCATACTGACTCTCGGGATACTCCAAGGCATTATCCGCCTTCTCCAACTTGCCCCCAACCCCTTCAACAAAAGTCCCAATCAAGCTGCCATTCGCCGCATTACCCCCCTTGGGGTCGCGGTCCCCACTAGCCTCCCACCACATCCCCCCTCCCAACCCCAGGTCCTGGATATACTTCGCCTTTTCCTTCCCCATTGGCACAGTATCGTACGAAATCATCAACTTCGCCCCAGCATCATAACTCCACGACGCTCCGACGCCGTTATTGGCAACAGACTCCATCTTCTCCTCCGCGCCAGGCTTCGGGAGCACCTTGTAGTCCCAGATGCCCATCTCCCAGCTACCGGCGCCTCCGTTGCCCTGGAAGGGGGTACCGGGCCCTTCGGTGTTGGCGAATGCGCGACCATAGAGTGGCATGCCAAGGACCATTTTTGAGGGAGCTATACGACCGACGTTGATGTAATGGTCGAGCGCGGCCTTGGTAGAGAAAGGTGTGGATTTCGGGTTAGAACCTGAAGGGTTGATGTTGGCTTGGTGGCCGGCGATGGTGTCCCAGGAGCCGGAGTAGTCGTAGGCCATTAGGTTGTAGAAATCAAGATATGGGTCCATCTCCGGGAGGCGGAGTTTGCGGAAATTGTCGGGGCCTAGATGGGTTAGTTGGATTGTTTTACAAGGGCGGGTAATTTCGAGAGGGCACGTACCTGCAGGGCAAGCAATGGTTAGGAGGAACTTCCTTGCTCCCTTCACTCTATCGAGGGCCTGTGTTGGAATGATTAGCGTGGAACATTCCCAATATAAAAAAAATGCAGGGGATTGTAAATGGCATACCTCTCTTGTTGCTTTAAGCAGCAGCACAAAATTCTGCGCTTCCGTATCATCTATGGCATTGTTAACGCATGTTCTAGAGTCGGGAAGGGGTTCAAGGTGAATCATACCCTTTGGATACTCCCAGTCGATATCGAGGCCTGAAATCACCACGAACATTGCTATTGTTAGCTTCTCGAACACATGAAGACCCAGAATGCTCCTTTCTCCTCCTGTAGTTAAAATAATAAAAAAAGAGAGAACATACCGTCCATCCCCAAGTCAAGCATAATCTTGACAGCCGTGTCCGCAAACTTCTTCCTCCCCGCCTCCGTGCTCGCGGGAGCCGGGAAGTTTGAAGAGTACGTCCATCCGCCAATAGACAGAAGGACCTTGAGGTTCCGGTTCTTCTTCTTCAGGAGGAAGAGCTGCTTGATACATCCGTAGACGTTGTTTCCTTGGTCATTCCAGCTATCGGTGGGGTAATGCTTTTCAACGTCCGACCAGGAATCGGTTAGGAAGCTGAGTGCGGGGCTATGTTAGCTATTCAAATCTCAAAAGATATAACTCAAATATGTATATATTGGGGATCATATTCTGTAAATATAATAGTGATGGTTGGGGAAGGAGAAATAACATACACTTCACCATCGTTGCGAACATTTGCGAAGGCGTAAAGAACGTGGGTCAACTTGTCAATGGGCAGGTCCTGGGGGTTGTACGCCCGAGCGTAGATAGCCTATGTTTCAAACAGTGAGCACAGCCCTATGACGGTAAAACATGCTTAATTCAAACAAGCATAATAGAAAACCAGGGGATTCTAGGCATTGTGTGGCCGCTCCCTTGAACAACAGCTGTCCACGGAATGTCGTTGGTCCACACGTCAAGCCTGTCTGACACGGGCGTGTATGACATTGTAGATATGATATAGATCAAGCAAGACAAAATAATTCCACCTGCTAAAGGTAGCACATGTTTCGTGGCATTTTAAAAACACAGCCAAAAGGAGAGCAAGATTCAACACATACCCAGTTGACAAAGTACACGACGGACTTAAACCCCTGAGTGTCTGACATATTTCCCGGTGGTGGTGGTGGGGGCGGAGGAGGAGGAGGTGGTGGTGCTGGACACTCGGATCGTCTATAATGGTGGAATTTTGGTTTATGCGACGGCGCTGGGTTAATCGAGAAGACGTCGATGTTGGAAACAGGAGCAGCAGAAGCCGTGGTAATTATAGCGGGGTTGGCAGCGCCAGGGCTGAACTTGTTGGTGGGGAACAAAGCTCTTGGTTTCAGGCTTGGACGTGGATGGAGCTTCGGCACCAACAACGCTGTATAGTAGCCCGCACTGAAGATGCATGCAGCGACAACCAGCAACACCAGAATCAGAATCCATGGACGGGGTTTTATACATAGTCGAGAGTAGCGGTTGTTGCCACCCTCTGCGTCGAATCCGCCCTCTTCTCCGCGTGGTAATCGTGGCGGGGCTGGGCGCAAATGTGACGACGGGATGTATGCCAGTTCTGCAGCCATATCCGGTTTTTCACACCCCTTTTCTTCTTGCGGCGCCTGGTGATGGGATCCCATGATGCAGAACGCGTATACGGGGTGGTTTGAACGAGGGAAATGGAGATACAGCCTGGAAACGAGAGGACTGGAAAGCAGAGAAGACAGGAGTCTAGAGAGCGTGTGAGGATTGATGGAGTGATCAGGCAGGTCAAGAACACTGGCAATCGATCATCCTTCTTGTATTCTCCGCCCCCGTTGCGAGTTAATGATCGTGGGTTGACGAGGTGTCGTTGTCGTTGCTGTGGTCGTCGTGGTAGTGAAGGGCAACTGCACCAGGAAGACGTAGAGTGTTGCACCCGCTGCCATTCTGCCGTGTCTCGGGCTGTTTGGTTTCTCCTTTTTTATATTTCATGCGGGCGGGAGTCGACTGAATCATTCTGTCAATGTGCAATCTATGTATGTGAAACAGAATCATTCTACACCTGTTAGATATTGCACCAACAGGGGCAAAACTACATATCGGCCTGCTGTCGTTCTATTGAAACAAGTAGAAAGCAGCCAATATCCTTTATCCACAGAATAGAAAGCATTGCCACAGAAATATGGCTCCGCTGTGTCTATACCATCTGGAAAATCCTGTCCATATCACTATCCATGCTGGTTTCAACATCAGCATGATAATCGTTATCATGAGCCTCAAACCTGCACCAGCCAGGACCAGCTTTGTCCATCTGATATCAACATTAAATAGTGAAGAATCCGCAAAACCCCAGAGTTATGGATGCTTATTAGCTTCTGGCCAGGATGTCCTCGAGGCAGTTGCCGACTATGGATTGCCCGAAAGGGCTATCTATATGCTTCAAATAGTTAGTATATAGAGCTTGTAAATGCTATATACATCACCTGACAACCAAGGGTCCTTGGGCCTATATCTTACTCCATTCCAGTTCTAGCTAGAAAACAAACTAAACCAAAACGAAAGGCATTAAATGACCTTACTCTACGGAGTAAACCCTGCTTAGATACGGAATATACCCAGCTCCAACCCCCAAGTTCAACCCCCGGGATCCGCAGCCCATTCCTGGTCCATGGATGATCATCCTGACCGATCACATCGCCGTTGCAGATCCCGGCAAGCCACAGAGTTTAAAAATACCAAGTTCCAGGCCAGCCACTGTAGATCACCAGCCCTGTACTTGGGTGGCGTGAGGTTGCAGGGAAAAATAACAGGGTTGTTATATTTTCTTTGCTTCCTTGATATGAGCCCCCCGTGGCCCCCCCTTCCGCTAAGAAACGAAATGGAACCTTGAAGCTCGTGGCCTTATTATAACATGCGTGCACAAGGCATGAGGTACTGGGATGTAATAGCCAGAGTGATAGTAATAACATTCATACTATCCGTACAGTAGTATAGGAACACGGGAGGAGGATAATCAATAGCCGGGGGGTTTAGTGCAGAGGCAGGCAGTATTTCGGGGTGGGGGGATGGCTGGGATAAGTACATAGATGGGAGGCTCAACTAATGTTAATATAAGACGGAGAAATATAGGTATAGTTCAGGCATGTAATGGAACCAACCATGCGGCCGGGCGAACCTGAAGTGATCAATGATGTGTATTATGATTGATTGTGAGGAGCTAACTTCCTACGCCGTACTGTACGACCTTTTTGATGCAAGTTGAGGTAGCACAGGAATGGATGGCTTGGAGAATCCTTTACTTAGCAAGTAGAGTTTATTTCTATTCGTAAAGGAGATCGACGGGTTTGGTAGTTATATGATGGTGTAGAGATAGTTATGTCTATAAAGCTCTAGAGCAAAAAGCACAATGCAATCTATGCTACATTGAAACGCTGCCGTAGAATCATCGAAAAAAAGTTCAAGTCCAGAACCCAGGTCCCAGCCCGATGCAACCAAATAACGAACAAAAAAGAATCGTAAAAAGGTATATATACAGGATGAACCCTCTAGACAGTATGGAAAATTAAAAAAAGAATAATAGTCAAGAAAGTACAACTTCTCGCGTGGGTCGTGTATACACTATAAGGAAAATTAAGCATACTTAGTTCTTCGACGCCCTAGATTCTCTTCTCGACGCCGCCTGCTCCTCCAATTCCTCCTGCTCATGGCAATCCAGCGCGTTCATCTCCTCTTCCGTGTCATTCAGCTTGCGGAAAGTGAACCAGAAAATGACACCAGATAGGGATGAGGCTCCACACAGTCCGACAAACATCCACAGGATGGCCGGGTCATAGGCTGCGGGAATCAGCGCTTCACCGATGGCAGATCCAAATGCGTTGGTCAGGAGGTACATCGACTGCACGAAACTCTTCATGGATGGTGGTGCCTTGGTGTATGCGTATTCAAGACCGGAGACACTAGCGAAGATCTCGGAAATACCGATGAGCACGTATGCGGGTGTCTGGATGCCGATGTGCACCTTGTTGCCAAGCGCAACGCCGTCCACGATGGACGCATCGCAGTGAGGATGCTCATAACACGGGCCAGCGGAGTAAATGAGGTGTTGGACGATGGCGGCGTACATCATGGCCAGAGAGGCGACGATGAAACCAAAGGTGATACGGGTGATGGGACGGAATGGGATGTGGAGGCGTTGCAGGACGGGGTAGACAAGGCGGTCGAGGATTGGGATGAAGACGATGATGGCGATGGGATCGAAGTTTTGCATAAGATCGTTGGGAATTCCGTGACCTTCCATTTGGCCGGCTATTGGCTGATTGTTAGCATTCGCATAACTTTTAGAGGCTAAGTAGTGGGTTCCATACCTTGCGAGACGAAGTTTCCGGAGAACTGGCCGTAAACAACCCAGTAGATAGGATAGAAGGCAAACACCTGACAGGCAACAAGCGCACGTTTCAACTCGTCAACGAAATGGTCATCCCATGGCACTTGTCTCTGGGCACCATGTTCTGCCTGGTAGGAAGGCTTGGGAGCATCCATGTTGCGGTTCTTAATCATGATCCAGATGGCTCTAAACGCATCGGTGATAATTGATCCCTTCGGTGGGCGGACAATGTAGAATTTGCGTCCAAGAATCAACACAGCTGTGCCGACGATGAAAACGCAGAACGCAAGGAGGTATGCGGACCAGAATCCGACATCTCGCTCCATATAAGGAGTGGCAAGCAGGGAAAGCGAACCAACGTTGATACAGGCGTAGAAAATCATGTAGATACGCTGGATGGTCAAAGCTGGATCGATAACGACACGCTCGCCCTTGGCGGTGGTCTTGATAGCCATCTTCTTGCGAGTATATTGATCCGCAATAAGGGGAGCAACATTGGACTTGATACCACCAGTTCCGATACCGACGATGATGATCGATGCAATAAAACCGCCAAGACCAGCGCCGTTCTCGAGTGCGACCGGGATTGACGTTAGGAGCAGGATAAGGAGGCCGACCAGATAGACGATACAGAAAACGAAGATAGCCTTGTATTTGCCCAGATATTGGTCCGCAACAATGGCACCGAAGATTGGTGTTACTAGAAAATGGGTAGTTAGCAAACTTGTTGAGATATACTTAAGAGCCTAAAAGGTTGCTTACCGTAACACCAAAATTGGAAGAATGTAACCAGACCTGTGGCACCCTGGCGGCCCATACCTATCAAAATGGTCAGCATATTCCGGTTTCAAAGACACACGCTTATTGACATACCGAGAGCGCCACGTCCCATGCTCCCATCGTAAGGTCTCTGGATGTAGTTTTGAAACAATCCGTTCATTCCATAGTATGTGAAACGCTCACTCAACTCAACAGCGGCCACAAGCCATGCTGAGAGCGGGAGGTTTTCCGGGATATGCTTCAACGTTTTCTTCTCGAGTTCGGTGGGCTCCCCTCCCTCAGGAGTATCGAGTCCCAACTCCTTGTCGCTCAAATCAACAACGTCGAGGGCTCCATTTTCCACCAGGCCCTTATCATTCTGAGACTCGTCGGGCGCCCCTTGTTGCACCCTGTGATATTTATAGTTAGAACCCATTTATCGCAAAGTACTTCGATGGATGAATGGACGGAGTTGGGGTCAGGTGTGGACTGCGACGTCAAAAATTCAAGGAGATAGACTCACCGAACTGCGTCCACTTTTTGATCAGCCATACTTCACACCACGTATGCGTGTACGACCTAGAAAGAGTGTCTTTATGTGTGGCGCACCACGTACCCAACCAGTGGATATGTATGGGAAAACGAACGACAGGCAGCGAAGGTGTTGAAGAGGAGGAAAACAAGGAAAGGAAATGCAGGCGGGGATGGGAGGGATTTTATTCATCCATTATCTCCGCGCTGTGTGGCCACAGATGCAGAGGTCTGCCGCAGATCGGAGTACCCCGACCATGGAATTCCAAGCGCCGTAACATCCTAATACCTGCGGGTAGGACTACTTCTACGGGTAAACCACCCGAGTCAGTCAGTGATATTACTAACAACTGCTATCAGAATGGGGCCAGGGGTACCTCGGTCTGGAGCAGTAGCAAAGGGACAGCGTTCCCCGCCCGTGTATCACTGCAGGTGTCAAGACCGAGTATCGCACGACATGAAAAAATTGGAGTGGAAAATGGCCACCAAAACGCAAACCATGGTACCGAATAGTTTATCAGCGAAACAAGCAATATTAGTGGCTTGATGGTCAATTTAGTTCCGAGAGTTTCTTGCCTTGGTTCGGGTCAACTTTTCTCTAGTTTCGACGGCAAGAGCTCAACCCAATGCTGCTTCAACGGCTGGGCCAACCCTTGATTACAATGCGCACACATTCAACAAAATTGCCGAATAGTTTGCGGCTTCGGAGGCGATATTTTTCCTCCAGCCCAGGAACTTAGCCCCGGCAGATGACTTTAAAGTTGTTTTAGTGTTTTAATTGGTTGGGGATCCCTCGTCTGGCCAAGACTGCCAAGAAAGCTTCTCCTGTCGACATGGATTCTTCCATGTTACATTATCAGATTTTCGGGGTGGTGGAAAATGCCCGGTGGCAAGTAATCGTTCTCAGAAACAACCCTTCATAAGAATTCTCGCTTGTTTAAGAAGTCCACGGCTCGCAAAGATGCCGGATCAGAGCAGCTAACATCCCCTCGTCCATCTTTTGTGCGTTGTTGGAAGCTGCCAAGCACACAAAGTTTACGGCGGCGAGAAGGTACAAAATTTTTCAAGCCGAAAAACATTCCAGAAAGATTCCGGAGGGCGGGCATTTAAGCGAGGGACGGCATATAGTCAGCATTCCGGTCGCCTTTTCCGGGCCTATCGGGAGGAGTAGGAACCAAACTACTGCGAGGGCCTGAGTCGTGTGATTCTAGAAGGTTTTCCGCGCTTTATTTCCCACGTTTCATCCGAACCCGTCCGCAACGGTGCACATTCTTCGGTGTACCAGCATGCTATCCAACCCTTGATTGGTGATTCGCATCTTCCCCGCCGGTAGGCTGGGGGAACAGAATGATGACCTTGCATGGCATTGTGAGAGCTGTCAGCTGGTGGTCGTGGTCTGTAAGAGCATGAGAGTTGTCCGGCCGTCACATCTCCTACAGCCATGTGGATCATGTCAGTCATCCCCGTGCCAGATGAGACTTGAAAGGGCCGCAAGGACTCCGGTTGCAACTCCAGACGGAGAACCCTGACTGGGACATGGACGTCCGCCAAGATCGGCAGTGTACCTTCACGGATAATTGGCCAGCTAATGGATGCAGCCGTCCTCGGCGGAGATGGCGCCCAAAAATCGTGGAGAAGAAGCCATGGTTTCCCGCATCGAACCACCGACTCCATGACAGGCTAGTGACTCAGCATTCTTGTTGTTTGCTGACCCCATTTTTTGGATAAACTAGACCTCCACGACCTCCGTAAAGGCCAAAAAAATATCAGCGAATGAATGATATAGAGAGAACTAAGATTCTTCGAATACTGGTGGGTGGTGAGCGATCTGCTCGGATCGTGATAGCTCGGGAGGGGAGAGAATTTTCTCCGAAATTAGCGTGGAATGGCACGTGCCAAGCTAGACTGTATTGAGACTAGCACGAACGCGTTTCCGAGGCTGGCACCGAACCGAACTTTTTTTTTGCCCGACGCGTCTACTTCCCCTGAACACGCGCTTCTTGACCAACAAAATACCACAACATGGATTCTCCAAAGCGCGAAATCGATGCAAAGGCATCATCCCTGCTCAACCAGACTCCTGCCTTCCGTTCTCTCCAACCCCGCGTCCAACTTCCACCAACGTTGCCGCCAATTCGGACTGTATCCCCCCAACCCCGGACGCGTGTATCATGGTCGCATTGCATGGAGGAGTCCCTGTTAAAGGCTCTCCTGAAGGCACAACAGGAAGGATATACTTATTTGGAGCTGGGGAGTTTCAGGAAAAATGGATGGAATATGGTCGTTGACGCGGTCCAGGCCACAAGCCCCAATCCAATCGACAAAATGGCATGCGTAAATCGGTGGAAGAGATTCAAGAAATCATGGGTTCTCTGGCTGAAACATAAGGATGAAGTTACTGCTGCTGGATGGGAATGGGAGACAATACGGGAAAAGTTCTCGACGGATCCTCCCACCGCCCGTGCTTATTTTAACGCTCACCCAGAGATGGGAGAGTTCATGCATAGTGGTCCGTTTTTTAGACCACTGCTAGAGGAAATTTTGGGGAATAAATTTATCATGGGGACTCGATCACGTACATCTACTTCGACGGACCCAATCGCGGGAGGGAAAGAGGAGGAGGAAGCCTGTTCAACCGAGTCCATCCAGGATACAAGAATTAAAGAAAGTCCAAAGGTCGAGGAACGTGAAGCCGATATCCCACTGCCGCCATTACCTTCCACGCCTATAGTCAGACCCTCTCTATCCTCATCACCCCACGCAGCTGACCATGAGAATTTCGTCGCTGTGCGAAAGCGCTCTGCTACACAATCGCCCACCGACAAACGACCAGCAAAAACACCACGAATTGATACCGCAGACTCAGTAGTGGACGAGCTACTTGAAGCCGATGACGGCCCCGTTACCCTAGAAGCTGACAAGGCGCGAGCTTTCGCTTCGGTAAAGCTCGCGCAGATGAGCCGCGGGCGGGAGACACTATATGCCACCACAGCTTTCTTGAAAGAGAGGACCCGTTTGCTTCCAAGCCATTGGAAAAATCAAGAGGGAGAGATTCCCTTCAAGCTATGGTCTCCAATCCTGGATGCTTTTCATAGTACTGCCAATTGTCAGATATATCTTGCCCTCCTTAGTTACGCTCCAAGACGATTGAGAAAAGAGTGGGTGTATGATAAATTGGGCCTGGCAGGACGCGAAGGTTGAAATGGGCTTCAATGCTTTTTCATCGGGGGGAAACTTGGGGTTCTGTCTGGCTATGGAGCATACATTCAAGATACATTCAAGACATTCGCATCCACTTTTAGCTCCATGTTGATTAGTTAGTATTATATCAGAACCTTTTGAATGTCCTCACCCTTAGCCCCATTATATATCCTATATAATTTACCCCTTTTTTAGACAAACAACCTTTCAGATGACGGTTATTAGGTTCCATGAAACAATGACAGTGGCGGCTAAAATATGCTGGCCAGCTAACTGGTCCGTCGGACTTTATTCGGAAACTTTGATACTCAGGGGAAACCGATTATTATCGCTTTTGAACGCTTCTCGGTCGGCCGGTCTTGGCATCGGGCCGAGATAGGCTTTTCTCGCGAACCATCCCTGATATCCAGTGGTCGGGATATCAGGGGTCGTATGGTTCATTTCACCCCAATCATTAATGGCGCTGTTTGGCACATGCCAGCTCCGCTCTTTACAGGAGGGCGGAGAATCTTCTCAAATATTGGCAGATGTCAACTGCAAATATCTCACTGATAAGTTTCTGCACGATCTACTACTTACATCCATACACAGACCCTCTGTTATCTGTCTATTTGCGTTTTATTAGTCCTATTTTCGCTCATAGATATCCTAGGTATCTTCTTAATAGATAGGTCTACATCTAATACCCTATTTAAACATAGTATAAAAACTGTGATATATTCTAGGATTCATAATGAACTTCCCCAGTATGAAAGGATAAAGAGCAAATACGAGACTAACATATTAGGCTGCACAAACCTCGATAGCAGACGGCAAGATTGAATCCAAACCTCAAGTTAGGATGGATTGCCAATAAGATGTTGCTTTATTGAAATATTTAAGAGAACCCTCATCCTCCTCATCGGAGTCAAACCCGACATACCCCAGCATCCCGTGCCCAACCATCCAACATGAATTTGATCCCGACGGCCCGCCGGCTAATCTCCAACTTTCCTTTACCAAATTGATACAAGCCCAACCCCGCGCTTATCGTAGAGGTTTCGATATTTAATATAGCAAATTCAGGGCCCAGAAGCTAGTTCTATATTATCAGGACCGCCTAAGCTCTTTCGATCCCTCGGTTTCGTGTTTGGTCGCAACCCTGGCATACATTGTTTCTATTCCATCGGGCGAACCGGCGGTTTCCCCGCTCCCCCCAGACTTTCTCTGCAGGATATATTGTTTAGATGCCGTCTGCCTCCAGAACTATAATGGATCGTTTCAGTTCAATATTTGAAGTTTCTTTACATTCTCTCCTTTCCTGCCGCCCCCGCTTCCCGCAGCGAAGTGCCCAGCCGGGTATTTTGAAGAATGGGCATACTAAAATAGTAGATGAGGATATTGGAGATAAAACACAATGGGCAAGATTACTTAGGATAAAATGAGTTTGACTCCCACCAGACGGAAAGGGATATTGGATACATGGATAACGGGATCCTCTCGATAATCAAAAATCCGCAACCCCCTATCATCGCTCACTAACCCCTTTACTGTGCTCGATACATACGTATCATCATGCGTTCCCTTCTCTCCTCCGCCGCAACGGCAATGGCCCTCTGCGGCCTCGCTTCCGCTACCCCAGTGCCGTACGTATAATATCCCACGAAAATCCCCCCTATCCCCCCAATGTTCCTACACCACACCAGCTAACCGCCTCCCATCTTCCCAGACATGCCCCCCGCCAAGCCACCGGCCTCCAAAGCGCCATCGTCGCCGCCGGGCGCCAATACTTCGGCACCTCCCTAACAATCCGCAACGACCAGTCCGAGTCTAGCATAATCCAAGACCCCAACGAGTTCGGCTCGATCACGCCTGAGAACGCGATGAAATGGGACGCCACGCAGCCGAACCAGGGCCAGTTCACATTTGACGGCGCGGACCAGATCGCGGACTATGCGGCACAGTATAATCTGCAGATGCGCTGCCATACGCTGGTGTGGTATAGCCAGTTGCCTGGGTGGGTGGCGAATGGGAATTGGAATAATGAGACGCTGATGGGCGTTATGGAGACTCATATTAATGAGGTTGTTGGGAGGTATAAGGGGAAGTGCACGCATTGGGATGTGGTCAATGAAGGTGGGTTGGGAATGGATAGGGGGTTGGGAAAAGGGGGCGCGCGGTCTCGTGATTAGTTCAGTTGGGAATGTGAGATAGGTTGGATTAATGGCTGACCATGAACTGCAATCACATAAATAGCCCTCAACGAAGACGGCACATACCGCGACAACGTCTTCCTCCGCGTGATCGGCGAAGCCTACATGCCCATTGCCTTCCGCATGGCTGCGGCCGCGGATCCCGATGCAAAGCTCTACTACAACGACTACAACCTCGAGTATGGCAGCGAAAAGGCCGAAGGCGCCCGACGCATCCTCGAGCTCGTTCAGTCATATGGCGTCAAGATTGACGGCGTTGGGCTGCAGGGCCATCTGGTTTCGGAAGCGACACCATCGGCGGAAACGCCCACGCCGTCCGTGGAGGTGCTGGAGCAAACGCTGCGCATGTATACGGATCTCGAGGTTGATGTGGCGTACACGGAGCTGGACATTCGGATGATTACCCCGTCAAATGATGAGAAGTTGCAAGCACATGCGGAGGCGTTTGGGCGGGTTGTGACGAGTTGTATGAATGTTGAGAGGTGTGTTGGGATTACTGTCTGGGTAAGTGCTTTTTTTTCCCCTTGTTCTGTCTTTTTCTCTGCTTGGGAGCGTGGTTATTGCTAACACGGGTGTTCTTTCTTTCTTTCCTTCTTCGTAGGGTGTCACAGATAAATATTCCTGGATCCCGGGAGTATTTAACGGCGAAGGGGCAGCCCTCTTGTGGGATGACAACTATCAGAAGAAGCCAGCCTACCAGGCATCCCTGGATGCTATGCAGGCACCGCCGGTGAATTCTACTGCTTTTTGAGTCATGGGATCATCAAACGTGACAGTGGAGGCATGCCTGAATGGATACATGGAATAGCAATGTATGCACGAACTCACATGCATAGTCTAATATTCCCAAAGGGCGCAAGCAGAAAAAATTCCAATATCATTGCCTTGTGCTTCGTCGTGCGTTTCCTTTCCAGACCTGAAGGTTTGTTTTATAGTGAAAGTAGGTGACTATCTTTGATGATAGTTCAAGGATTATTTAGGAGTGGAATGGGGGCAGGATCTTATTGGCATAGGAATTGAATGATAACTTTTCATTATCATGAACACTGTGAGGGAAAGAAACTAGTGAGGATCACTGCATCGACAAAAGATGGGGGCCGTCTATCTCTAGGGCCTCATCTTTGGATAGCTCGAGGTTGAGCTCACACTCAGGGAGCAGATGTGGAGAAGTTCTGTGGAGAACCAGCACAGCCGTTGGGAACCCCTATCTGATTTGCAGAAGGGAACCTCGTAAATCTGGAAGGCCCAAGGCGCGGGGACGTCGTTGAGGAGGAGGAAGAAGCTAATAAAGGGGCTTCATTGTGACTTGGTTAAGTTAGGTGCGTTTCCAACTACTATGGTCTTGGAGAGCTCCAGATATTGCGGGTTGGAGTTTCTCTCTGCCAGAGTTCTTGAATAATTGTAGAACCCTTCCCTCTGATGTAATCATACGAGCCGTGCTCGCAGGCGGATAGCTATGGAGTACTACCATGCTAGACAAGGCATCATCCCCCGACACTTAATCGATCCTTCATCAGCCTTATGAAGGATTAGAAAGTTTAGAGGAAATGAACAATGATGGAGACAAAGTCAAACAGGGCGCAGCAAGAAACAGGCCCTGCTTGTTACACAGCTCCAGAAGGGGGAGAAGAATAGTGGTGAGTTTGCTGTGCAACATAGACAGCAGACAGAGACCAAGATGGCTTGCCGCATGATGCTATCTCAAAAGCTTTGAAACCGTTGCTAGCAGGCCATATCAAGATGGGAGAACCAACGACAAACGTAGAATGAAATATTGAAACTGTTTCTAGAAACAGCCACTGGAAACAGCCACGAGCATGGGGCTTCTGAACCCCATTTATGAACCTGGCTCCTGATTTGAGATTTGTTAAAAAGGATCCAAGGTGAGGTTCCTTGATCCTGAGCCTCTCTTGGCATCTGGGATATGACAAACAAACAGGAGAGCCCTGTCACCTGTGTGGCATGATGCAAATCCTAATGATGTCCAGCGCTGTCAATGCAGCCTTTACTGGCTTCAATATGGTGGGCGAACAGGCCCAAATCTTAGGGACTGGGCCAATAAGCCAATAAGAGTCGTCCAAGAGGAACCACCAGCGGCCGCCCACTGCATTGCTGCCATCATTATGCAGACTGTTATCGTTATCAGACCCCGCCTCTGTACAACCATGCACAATCTGCCTGCCGCCAGCAACCGATGGACGGATGCTGTCAAGTGCGGCTCTCTGCGAGATCACGATTCACGAGATGTCGCATCGGGCTGCCCAGGCCCAATGTTCCTATTTTGGGGCTTCACTTCAGCCTCAGCCCTCAGGTGGAGATGGAACTCGGTATATTGAGATCGGCTCCCCTTTATCCGTATTGAGAGCAGTCTGTGCCAAGCCTTGCCAAGGCTGCAAGCGTGTGCAACGAGTCAGCCATCGAGCCATGGTTGGCGGGCGGGTGGGGCACACCTTAATTTGAGCTCAACATCCCGGCTAACCTGCCAGGAAGAACGTAGGCCCGAGTCAAGCAGTGGACGCTGGCGCGCCGCCGCGCCATACACCTGTCTCCGCTGTTTATCGGCCCGCTTCGTGCTATCCAACTGCAACGTGGGGTCATGGCGTCCTTTTACCGGAGTCGCCCGATGATGGCTAACATTGGCTGCTCTGGTTATTACCAGAGGACACTCACGACATCGAAGTACAGCCTCAGCCTTATGCTGCTCTCCTCCTGCGATCTCAAACTAGCCGGAGTGGCTAATTAGAAGCCTCAGAATGGTTTTAGCGGAGGAGCAGCAGCAGCTCAGCCCACGGATCTGCGGGCTGCCCTCATCTTACAGGCTGCTCGGAACGGCTTGCTGGCCAGAGAGGCACCATCCCGCCTACCCGATTAGTCGAACTACTGGGCTAGCTCGCACCCCGGCCGATTTCTGCGATGCTACCCCAATAATACCACTTCAAGTTCGCGGCCCCTTCTTTATATATCGAGCCCCCCCGTTCGAGGAAGATGCCACTCTCCAAGATCATCCATCACCACTTCATTACCTCATCGGGCCAGAGCTAGATCCCAAGAGATCTAGTGGAAATGGCCAACACAACTCCCAACGGGGCGAGGTAAGTTGAATCGTCCATCTGTTATTTACTTTATCTTTGGTTATCTGGCTGGCCCATAAAACTGATTTGGAATCCATGTCTTCAGTGCTCCTGTCCACCAGCACCCATACTCCGACAATCCATGTCTGAATGACGAGAAGGTCGAAGCCGAGGAGCAGGGCTTCCGCACCTACAGATCCAGGCGGGGACGCTCGACAATTGTCCTCTGTGTCATTGGCTTTATGATATACAGCCTGGCACAGACTGTGATTGTCACCAACTGTGAGCTGCTCTCAAACTGTGTTATGTACGGCACGGACTAATCCGTGAGTTTAGGGTGGAACTCGCGTAAATTTGATGTCGACGTTCCCGCTGCTGAAGAGAAAGGTCTGTTCCGTCTGCCACCAAAACAAGCTGCTGTGCTTGGGCTCACAGAATACCTGTAGCGTGCAATTCGAAGAGGCAGTATGAAACGCCTGAGCCTGAGGCTGAGCTCTGTCTGACCGCGGACTGCATCCACGCCGCGTCCTATTATCTTAAGAACCTTCACCCCGACTACGAGAATATCGATCCCTGCACCAGCTTCGACGAGTATGCCTGTGGAGGATGGTATGAGCAATACGATATTCCGTCTGATGCTGCCTCTGTCTCGACCCTGGACACGGTTTCAGATCAGGCCCTGACTATACTGCGCCATATCTTGGAAGCGCCGCAGTCTAACAGCACTGACGAGAACTTCACCAAGCTCAAGGCTGCGTATGATGCCTGTATGGATGAGGAAACTCTTGATGGGATTGGTGCTGCGCCATTGCAAGAGCTTCTTGATAGCGTCAAGCTCGCCGATGTCGAGCAAGATAGCTTCACAGATGCATACCTCGGCCTGCTTGATATCAGTATCACTGACCCTTTCTCATTCCAGATTATCGTATGTATTGATGCATTAGTCTTGCCTCCGCTTAGAACCTCATCTAACACTATAATAGGCCGACGAGACAGCCCCCGACTCCGTTATCCTATACATGGGTACCCCAAGCACAATTGGTCTGCCCTCGATAGAAGCCTATAATGATACCGAGCTCCTTGAGCGGTACTCGGCAGTAGTAGAGGAGGTACTAGGTGTTTTTGAGACCGGTTCGGGCGCATCAAGCCGCGTGAAACGCGCAGCCGCCGATGTAGTGGGCTTTGAAACCAAGCTAGCCGCTGCTACAGCACCCCCTGAGGATGCCCCTAACGATCCTTTCCCCAAAGTGCGGCTTTCTGAAGTCCAAAAACTTATTCCTCAGCTGTCGTTGGAGAAGGTCATCTCCACCCGGGCTCCCGAAGGGTATGAAGCCAAAGAAATTGTTGTTCCTGCCCCGTGGTATCTGGAGCAGGTCTCTGCCCTCCTTGCCGAGTCGTCAGCGGACACCGTTCTCTCCTATTTGAAGTGGAAGGTTATCCAGTCCTTCTCTGGCAGCATCGAGGATCCCAAAATTCTGGAGTACCGGCGGTTCAACAACGAACTCGAAGGCAAGGATCCTGATGCTTTTGGGGAGCGGTGGGAGAAATGCGTCTCCGTTGTAGACGTTGACCTAGGCTGGATTTTGAGCGGTGTCTACATCGAGAAAGCCTTCTCGGAGGAATCAAAGAAGTATGGCGACCAGATCGTATCTGAGATCAAGGAACGCTTCGTCGATACGCTAAACAACACCGATTGGGTCTCTTCGGATGTCAGAGATACCGCCATCGAAAAGGTCGGGAATATTGTCCAGAAAATCGGCTATTCGACCGAGAGCCCAGACGTTCGCGATCCAGAAGACATCAAGGAATACTACAGCTCACTGTCCATTGCAAACAGCACATTTTTCAATAATTCCGTAGCTGCCTCGTCTTTCTACAACAAGCGAGAATGGTCAAAACTCGGCAAGCCTACTGATCGTGACGAGTGGGTCATGACCATGCCAACCGTCAACGCGTACTATAATCCGCCAGGAAACGAGATTGTCTTCCCCGCTGGTATCATGCAGAGCCCGATCTTCTATCCTAAAGCCGTCCCCCAGTACCTCACCTATGGAGCTTTCGCTGCTGTAGCGGGTCACGAGCTTACTCATGGTATGTTTTCAGATTAACCTTGACATGACTCTTACTAAACACTAAATAGCTTTCGATTCTACCGGACGCAACTACGACCAAAACGGCAAACTGACCGATTGGTGGGACAACAAGACCGAAACCGAATTTGTCAAGCGCGCCGACTGCTTCGTCGAGCAGTACTCCAAATTTACCATCACCGCCCCGGATGGCGAGGAACTACATGTCGACGGCGAGCTGACTCTGGGTGAGAACATTGCCGACGCGGGCGGCCTGAAAGCTGCATTCCAGGCCTGGAAGATCCATGATAAAGCTAAGCCCAACCAGAAGCTCCCTGGTATGGACAAATTCACCAAGGAGCAGATCTTCTTCTTGTCCTATGGATCTACCTGGTGCGGCAAGTCGACCGCAGAGAGGAGCGAGACACGCATTTTCACGGATCCTCATTCGCCGACTTTCGCGCGGATTTTGGTATGTTCTTTTATTTTATTTTATTTTTCTTTTGCCCTAAGAGGATGCAAATAAAGGGATAGACTGAGGCTAATTTTTTTTGGGGATTATTAGGGAACCACTGCCAACTCACCTGACTTCCGCGAGGCGTTCAACTGCCCCGTTAAGGAGCCGACGTGCGACCTTTGGTAAATTTCTTTGATATATTATATATATTATCTTCTCCTTCTCATCTCAAAATAGAGATATCTAAAAGAAGGCCCATTAGCCCTCTTTTAATTCAAAGAATAGTGCCTGCTTTGGCTGGCTGAGACGCCCTACGACCCAGGGATTTTTTGTTTTTTCATTTGTTTTTTGTTTTGGATCTATATAACACCTTACTTACCATTGACGGGTATATATATATATTTTTTTTTACTTTTTGCCTTCGGGCTGTGGGTATTAAGTACATCCATGGATATGGTTAATAATAACTGATTTTCATTCTGAAGGTGGTGAGCTTGTTTTACTGGATGATAGGTGACCTAAAGGAGATAGATGGATGAATTATTACAGTGCGCAGGATATCCAATAAAACTGTCCCATCCCATCCCATCCCAAGCCAAGGAAGAATAGAAAAGCCCAGCCCCTGTCCAGATCTACAGAGGGGCTCAAAATGAGGAGCAGGGAAACTTAATCCACCCATCAACAGCCAAACATCCCCGCGTCACATGTGCCACTTAGCTTACCGCTTTTCCATGTATGTATGTATGTATGTATGTATGTATGTATGTATGTATGTATGTACGTACATACCTTGCCCATGTTGTGATCGCTGACAGGGGTAGGTACATGGTGGCTACGGACGGGGAACTTAGTAGACTTGGAAGGCGGTCAGGCAGTTGGATTGACGGCGCTGGTCTGGTGGCTGCTTTGGCTCTTCTATACTCTGTGATGTGCTGGGAGATGTGGATGGTGGGGTGGGGTTGGGGTTGGGTTTGGCGGTCTAGAATTGCTTTTCCATTTTAATGAGGGGTCATGTTGTGTTATATAGACAGGGGATAGGGAGATACCTAGATACATCAATAGATAGCTTTCTTTGTTTACTGAGTTGAGTGGCTGGGGATGGAATGAGATGAAGGGCATGGATGGGGAGGGGTTGTATAACTTTATTCTTAATTCTGGTCAAGAACATTAACCAAATTTGCTTGCTAATAACAGTGGATAACTAAGTGTGGGAAAGCTTGAGCTTTGGCTGATTGATCCCTTTTCGTTTTTTATTTCGTAGTCTTAATGGGGTTGAAAATACAATGGATACATCTCTTTCATCTCTCCTTCTTTTCCTCCTCCTCCTTACCCCTCTCCTCTTCTAACCTCCTTGTTGAGAATAAAAATATGGTAGGTTCCTGTCCTGCCTAACCTTAATAATAGGGGGAGAAGGGATTAAAGAAGTTAAGTTAGGGAAGCAGTGCTGTTCTACAGATGTCTGTCTGTTTACTTACCCCTCACTCGAGCAGCGGGGAACAACTTACAAGATCTTTACAATCAGTGTGGTTTAGCCTAGTACCTCATTATAAACTACTTGTGGATATGAGACTGGGAAGTAACTTTTTTCTGATGCCATTTAATGAGAGAATGAATCATGTTGGTAGTATGCAGTGTGCTGGGAGCTTCCAGAGAGTAGGCAGGTAGCTATCATAAATGCATATATTAAATTACCTACCTACATATAATGGTGAACTAACACTTAATTTCCTTACCTATAAACCATATTATGATAATGTTAATATCCTCTTCTTTACCTTCTCATAGTGGGATGATTAAACTCATCCAGAGCTTAATACTAGTAGTATTCTCAGACCGCCCTGAAAGAGCTGACCCATGAACAGATAAGAAAAATCAAAGTCAACTTGCACCTCAATAATCGCCCTCCACCTCTTAGAAAACCTTTCTTCAGGCTACAACAAGCAACTTAATAGTTAAGCAATATATACGTCCATACATACAATAACCGACAACCAGAGCCTCTTAAAACCCTGGAACCCAACCCCGTCGGGTGTAACTGTAGCACGAAATGACATCTCCGAAATCAAAGAGACGGCTGCTTTCTTTTGGTTTTTTGTTTTATTAGTAGCTAGTTATATGCCTGCCAGGTAGGCATGAGGATGGGCAATGACAACCTGGTCTCCAGATTTCAGAAACCCGTTTTATTAGAATGTTGCTGCTATGGTATGATATGTAACCTGGCTTATAACGGCGGAGGTTATGCGGAGAAGGGAAGGGAAGGGTTATCTCTATTACTATGGAGTAGATACGCGCGGAGTTACCAGGGACGGTTCTATTAGAAGAAGAAAGGAAAAGAAAAAAGGTCTCCTAAACATCAGTAGCTGAAAGATCTATCCTGATAATCTTTCAGCACTAATAAACTTACAGTCAGATCCGCATACTTTAATAAAAGCTGAGGAGGGGTGAAAGGGAGATGGATACCAGCGGGAACCTTTAGAGAAACTTGCCCGACCTGCATAACTGTAATCTAAGCTTTTGACACAACCAACCCCCTAACTCCCTGCTTCGTACTGATGTGACAGTGATCAATGCAGGGACTGATTTGAAGCAAACAAAGAGAGAAAGGTTGGATGTGGAGACTTCTATGAGAGATGAGAGTGAGAACAAGTAGTAGTATGCATTGTAGTTAGGATAACCTGGGACTTCACAAATGCTCTGTGTGAACAGGGGGAGGGATTCTAGACAGGTTGATCTTACTGATCCTCGTCTTTTTGTAATTCAGTTGAATAGTATTTACCTGGTGGTCTAGGCATATCAAGTGCTTTGTTCTTCAAAGGTAAGTTGCGATTATATAGGCTGCGGATCGCGCGTGCCTCTTTCAACGGAAGCATACAAAGGTTTCTTGAGCGAGTTAACTGGCAGTAACTACTCCATCAGCGCGAAGACGGAAAACAATCAATCAACAGAGTAGGAAGATAGTAACCAATAAAAACGGTAATGGATATTTACATACTCTCCCTTATTTACAACCGTTGATATCCGTGAGATAAAAACGCCCGCCCTGATGTATGTATGTACACAAAAAGCACAAATTTCCGTGGACCTAATTTCCACGTTGGAACTATCCGCTCCCCTATCCATGGCTCTGGGACACTTTCGCGCATAGTTTATCTTCTGTGGCTCTGCTTATTGGCCAGATAGGGATTTAAAGATAAATTGACCAATGAAAATAGCCCATTTATGTGGAAAATCTGAAATAGTGTTTTGGTTGAGTGTGTTGGGTTTCTGCATGTCTAACGGCTTTCTTTGTATTTTTATTTTGTTTTGCTGTTTCATTTATTATCCGTAGGTAGCTAGCCGTAGATTCTCGTCTCAGGCAGCTGGTTTACTCAACGAGATGCTCGGGTTCTTGGAGGAAGAGCTTGGAGTGAGAGATGGTTGGTGTCCTAATAATTGGCGGCAAAAGCGGAGTTTCTCAGCTCGACAGCGGGCCCGATTGAAGCGCAAACAACGCCTGTGATGATTTTCTCCCCGCCAAGATCGGCTGGGAAAATAGACATGTTGGTGTCATAGGCGATGTTATCAAGCGTGGGACTTGAAGTGTGATGAGTTTGATTTCACGCGTGTCGGGGGCAGCTGGAAGCTTGCAAGTTGCGAAGCTGGACTCATGATTCGAAGACACCCCCATCATTGGGGACTGCCAATCGGATCCGCTCAATAGCTAGCTTGGGGATGAACTCCACATCGCCAGCATACATTATTGGTAACCGATAATTTTCGGTGGTGGCATATGATAGCTGTTATTTTAGCATACCCAGTCTCTCGGAAAGGATCAGCCTTGTTAGCATCCCAAGCCTCCAAGGACCAACGCTGGCCCCTGGGGAATCAAGAGCGGGAAAAGAAAGACTGGCACAAAAAGGGGGAGACGTCACGACAAATACGGGTCTGGTTTGTTACGACGATAGATAGGAAGATTCTTATTAGCTGGTTCCCCTGCTGTCAGCTGAATGCTGAACGAGAACCCCATCATAGCAGACTCGATCGGAATCGTATGATGAGACGAGCTAAAACAGAGTTTGGCTATGGAGATATTGTGGCCCTGATGACGGCGTAGCCTGTACGGAGCAGACGAGGGAATGACGGGCTGGAATTGACGAGAACGGGTCTTTGGATTGAATCTCGCACGCATATAAAAGTGATTTCCAATGAGTGAAATCCGACATGCACAGACATAGCTTGTTTGCGGAAGTATTTGATACATCCATCGATACAGACCATACCATATCCATGAGAGAGCGGACTGGGACCAGCGGCGGTGATTGGCTGGGGCAGCCGGAAGACGGTATGTTACGCGGCTGATACGGCAGCTTACCATACAGCCCAACCTCCTCGCTCAGCCCTGGACGGCGACATCTTCGCATCTCTGAGCAGTGAGACCAAGACTCTGGCCGAGACTCTGCTAGCTGGCTGACCATGGCGTGTCCCAACGGCGATTCCAAGCCTTGTTAGTTCGTTCGCTTTCTCCTCCTCGCCGCCATCCATCGCTCTACCCTCCATTCGTTTGCCCCGTCCTCTCCTCCAACCTCGCGCCCGTCCGCGTTTCACGGCTCCGTTTCTTGATATTCCCTTTCCAGAAGCCTGCCCAGGAACACTCGAATCAGGAAAAAGCTGGTCGCAAGTCCGTGGCACCGTCCGCCTTGGTCGTGGCAGGTTTCTCGTTCCTCCTTATATTTAGCCCGCAGCTCTCTGGAAATCTTGCCGTGGGCTTTGTCCTAGGTCACGCAAACAGAGAGGCGCTGCGCTCGAAACTCGCCTTCACGCATTGGCTACGATGATTCGTCCTGGCCCTGGGGGTGGCTGTTGACCTTTCGTTTCTAGCCTGCTTCCTTTGCTTTTATTTACCTCGCGTTCTTGTTATTTTTGCAGGACACTTGCCGCTCGCTATAATACCCCAGCTGATTGTTTGTTGACGGTGTCGAAACCACCTCCCTGCCCTGTCTTCGTCCGCATAACTCCGCCGCTCTAAAACGCCTGCAATCCGCTCACCGTCCGGCTATGTGATGCTACACGATCAAATCCACCCTCATTTTCCTTCTTCTTTGGCACCGGGTCTATATTCAGGCGGGATTTAGATAGGGTTTGTCGGGAAGACCTCTGGATAATACAGCTGCCTGTCTGCAAACCCCCTCTGGTTCTAACCATGAAAATGGAAACTCAATTCCCAGATCTGGAACGACCGTCTCTGGTCTCTCTGCGGTCGGGAAGGAAGAATCCCGAGGGTTTTGCAGGCCGAGCGGTCACTGACTCGCAGTCGAAACGGTCCCCAAAAAACGCGGTACAACCAGACAGGCATCACCTGGATGGCCCGCATATAGTGTCACAAGGTGGGAATCTACTAAACAAAAGCCCTCCGCGGAAGGGAAGGGTACGGGCCAATTCGCTTCGACGTGTCAAGGATAGTAGCGAGGTATTGAGACAAAGGTCGTTGAAACGTTCCAACACAATCGACGTCGCGCCAGAAGCTATTGGAAGCGGAATCGCGGGGGGGAGAGAAGCCAGACATTTCACTGTTGGCAATGTGGGTCACAATGGGAAAATGTACTTGAAGTATGTATTCAAGATGCGGAGTAAGATGTCGTCAGAGATGCATACGAGCTGACAACCCTTTTCCTGTGGCAGACCCACGAACCAGTCCATACCGCACGTTATACCGTTCATGCAAGCTCCCACCGCCCCCTCGAACAAACAATTCCTGCGACCTGAGGTGCATCATGACGATGATGCCAAATGGGCTAGACACAGCATGTGGTCCAACTCCCAATTGTCGGAGCTGCGTCCGAGCGTTCTCCGCGAAGTTAGTAAAGAAAGCTACATATCAAAACACGAAAGCCCCGCGGCTTCAGATGGACAGGACTCGAGACGACACTCACTTGACATTCCATCCTCTGAATCGAGAAACCGTAAAGAATTGCGCATCGTGATTGAGCGCCCCGAAACTGCACGCCCAAAATCAGCTGGACCGCCTGCAGTTCCGGCTCTTGAAATCCCAATCCCCCACTACAGACTCGGGGGCTTCCGATTTACTTCTTCAGGTAACCCTACACTCCGCAGCTCTGCCTATACGAGAACGTCGGTGTCGGACAACCTGTCGACTCTGGTTAGGAACGAACCCAATAACTCCGTGCCTCCAACCCTTTTACACGATGCTCTAGCACCTCATCAAACCCATTCCTTAGTACCACCAGTATTCACAAGCCCTCGGGTACTCAGTGAGCTTCCTCTTTCATCGCCAACTCAGACCTCGGTGTTTTATAGACTGAGGGAACCCATAGAGCCATCTATTTTCGAACACTTGGCCTATGTCATGGATGACCCTTCCGTCGTTCGATATGTTAAAGGTTCAACCGAAATATCTGCTGCAACTCCAGCTCGTATAGTCGCGCAGATCTCGTCAGACTCGTTTATGGACTACGAGTTGGTGTCGGACTTTTTTTTAACATTCCGTTCATACCTTTCACCAAGTAACCTCCTCTCCCTTTTGTTGGCGAGGCTTCAATGGGCGATCAATCGACCAGAAGACGATGGTAGAATTATCCGAATTCGGGCTTTCGCAGCCCTAAGGCATTGGATTTTAAACTATTTTGTGGACGATTTCGTGATCAATCGCGATCTTCGAGTCCAATTTTGCCAAAGGCTCAATCAAATATACGAGAATGTCAAAGCCTGCAGCAATAACAGCGCGAGCGATCTTAAAATATTGCTCGACTTGAAAAGGTGCTGGAACGGAAGATGCTCACTGTATTGGGATTCGCCACATTTTTTCAGCGATACCCATCCCGACGATAAAGTCGCTCCTGGCGGTGTTGCCGGCTCTAGAGACGCTGCGCTGAGCCGTCTGAGTGAAGTACGGTCTTCGCGTGTGAGTGTCAACTCACAACCCGAAGTTGCGGCGCCGCACGGCACCCTCGCATCCCCTGCACCTATCCGACAGAAAGACAAGGATGTTCTGCATGCCCGCTCTCACACCCGCAATATTTCAACAACCTCAGCTCGTGACCTTCCATCGTCTACCGATAGTGTGAGAAGCATACAAGCGGCTTCATGTTCACTCCCTTCCAGAGGGGGAAGACGTGGATCCACGCAGTCTAGTCGACCCAAGGGTCCACATCCAGTTTTGGTCTCACCATCTCAACGCACCTCTCCGGCCTCCCCTGGCCCGTTGGCGACTGTGCCAGTATTGCCTATATGGCGTCGACCAGCCCATTCGCACAAACGAAGCGGAAGCTTCTCAGACTCTGTTCGTGATGATCGAGCACCCTTACCTTCATTAAACCTAGAGGCTCAGAGGCAATCGCTCCTGCAGGCCATACCGCACGCAGAAAGCATAATCAGAGGAAACGTCTATGCTCCAGTCGACCCATTTGTTCCTGCGGCGGTTCCGTCCTCGCCTACCATGGAAGCATCGCAGTTCGACTTTTTACGGTCTGGGACATCTCCAAAAGGCGACAGTCCATCGAAATCTTCGCCTGGTGTTAAAACGTTCATTGGGTCAATTCGTCGAGCATTGTCCGGCAGACAAAGTGGCAATTCTCCCGTCCAGCAGACAGAAACACCGCCTCCTTTGCCGAGCTTGCGAGGCAAGACGTCAGCGCTTCCCCTTAATGTTGGATTCGGATCAGATGCATATAGAGAAAGACGAGCAGGGTCTGACACCAAGCCCACCCCACGGGTCGATGCACTGTGCCAGGATGCCCTTCAGTGCTACAGGACTCTGGTTTTGCGAGATGCGCGGAAAGCAGGGGCAGTAGTTGAAGACACTCCCGCTGAGCCTGTGATGGAAAAGTCGCAGGTCTCCACGGATAAATTAAATCAGGCAACATTGCGAAAACATGGCTTGTGGCCAGAGAGGGTACATAGTCAGATAACGGCGGGCAGCAAATCGATTGTTATAGTAGATGACACTCGTTTTGGCGTACCGCTAATGTCAGGCGCCGTGCCAGCGATTCCCAGTCCTCCGGTGGGATTCCATGATATGTCAATACTGAATTCTGACGAGGCCATCGAAGCGTCATCTCCAATATCTCATCCCGATACATTAGTGGGTGCGCCAGGCCCGTCATTTCAGCACTACGATTCGGACTCCATTTCTACAACACGCTACTCACGTAATTCGCAAGATTACGTGAAAATTTCGGGTAAACGATCGTCTTCTCTGGTTCGCAGCGGGTCGAAAACCCCAGTTCCGTCAGCACCAGGTAGACTTCGAAAGTATGCGTCCTATCACAGTGGGATGGTGAGGTATGGCACGGATCCTAGCATTGGCTCTGACAGTGAGTCCTCTCTTTCTCGGGCTAGCTCCTCCCAAGGATTGCCAGAGAAGCCTCTTGCTCGTATGCTTCGGCGTCGACCTGGTGGAGATCTCCGCAAAATCCAAAATGTACACGATCTACAGGCAGGACCTAGAATACGATCTTATGCCTCGGGCACATCGTACACCGAGTCAATGGGAGAGTCTGTCTTATACATAGCCGGAGATGGCACCGCACGGGCCTCAATAGGCGACACACGAGAGCATGCAGAAGCGATGCTCCCCATGGATCGTTACTCGGTAGTTGGAGCACAGCCCTCGCAACATCTGCGGTCCTCCTTCGAAGCTGCGATTGCAGGGTTTGCAGAGATCCCCGACGATGACGACGGCGGAATTGAATCGACCCTGCTTAAACTGGAAGGGAAGTGGGAGAAACCATCACCCATCACACCCACGGAACTTAATTTCCCACCTCATGCGATTACCACAGACGTGGACACTCGGCCTGAGTCACCCGAGGATGGCAAGAAGAAAATTTACCGCCACCAGCACTTGGGTGAACCCAGTGTTATCGTTGATGCCGAAGCGGAACTGTCTGCCAAACCTGCGCCAGGTACAGAATCGTTCATTGGCTCCGAAGATTCCTACTGCTCGATCCCACTTCTCGAAAGGGGCTTGAGCGATGACTCGATGAAAAGCCCTACGTATCGGCCATCAGTTTCTCTTCCCCAGCCCTTATTCAACAATCCAAATGACAATGAAGATCTCTCCAATCCTGAGTCGTCCCATCCATCAATTGATATGGTGATGGAAACTGAGAGCTTGAAGCGGATCCCTCAAGGTTCAACGGTCCCGAAAAGGTCTTCATTAAATGATGAAATCGAGGATAAGGACAACGACTATAGCTCTGAACTCTCTTCGGAGATATCGGTCATTGATAGGGACGAAGTTGTGGATAGCCCATTTGGTGCTGAAATTGGCCATAGCAGAAATATGACATTTCCGACCTTGGGAGTCCACTCTCACCCTCTGACGCACCCACCTTCTCCGCCTATGACTCTACAGCATCCCGGTTCGACGTCATCTTATATTGGTCCCGGCGACCCAGCCGCATTCCAAAGACGGCCAATCACGCCTGGGATGTCTCCCATTGGTAGAAACACTCCCAGGCCCGTGCCCCGAAAGCTTGATATGCAACATCTTTCAAACAACGTTTTACTCAGTTCCGAGGTCCGTGCTCAAAAAACTCCAGTGGCAGCGTCGCCAAGTCCACAGCATGCGCCATTTGTGCTGGCCTGCGAGTCACTCGTCCTTGCTCAACAGTTCACCCTTGTTGAAAAAGCCGCGCTAAATGAGGTTGACTGGAAAGACCTGGTCGACATGAGGTGGAGCCACTGCTCTCAATCGACTCTGAACTGGGCAGATTATCTGTCGCAGAATGATCGCAAGGGAATTGACATTGTGGTGGCTCGCTTCAACCTTATGGTTAAATGGGCAGTTTCAGAGGTCGTTTTGACTAGAAATATAAATGAACGAGCGCAGACTATCATCAAGCTCATTCATGTTGCCGTTCACGCTAGGAAGCTCCGCAATTATTCGACTATGTTGCAAATCACGATTGCATTATCGTCGGTAGATTGTACGAGGCTGGTCAAGACATGGGAGCTCGTTCCCGGAGTCGAAAAGCAGTTGCTTAGGGATATGGAGTCCCTTATCCAGCCAATTCGCAATTTCGGCAAGCTGCGGCTTGAGATGGAGACAACCAATCTGCAGGACGGCTGTATTCCGTTTGTCGGTTAGTATCCCCTATCCAGTATCATCGAGCAGATATATGTTCCTAAACAGTTTTACTAACCATATTCGCAGGCCTTTATGTCCAAGATTTGACCTACAACTCTCAAAAGCCCGCACAAATCGCAAGTACTCGCGACGGTGAGCCTCTGGTGAATTTCGAGCGGTATCGTACCGCGGCGACAATTGTGAAGAGTTTGCTGCGCCTCATCGATGCGAGCACGAAGTATACCTTCGAGCCTGTTTATGGGATCATCGAGCGCTGTCTCTGGATCTCTGCGATATCCGACGAAAAAATCGTGGCGCTGAGTAAAAGCCTGGAGTGAATCTCCAGCTATCATATTCTACACATCTCTTGAGGGAATGTAGATTTCCCTCAGAAACACCTAACTCCCTACTCTCTAATTCTTCATATCTTCGCATTTTGCCCCCCTCTCCCTCGTGAGATTCTGATACCATTTACTGGCGCGGATTTGCAATCGTTTTATCTGTTTGATTTCCTTGAGCTTTGTACAATATACCAGTCGTTTGTTTCTATTATGGAGTTTTGCTTGCGTTCGTTTTGAATTTCTTTTTGTTTTGTTGTCTGATCTTTTTGCCATGTATCTGCTGCTTGTTTACTTGCTTTGTTCTTTTATTGTTGGATACCATGAATGGACGAGGGTCATAGGGCTGCCTTTCTTTGACATTATTGCGTGGCTTTGTTTTTATTCCCTTGTTGACTCATGCGAGTGGGCTTGGGTTCGGAGTTTTTTGCCTCTACCGGGGCCGCCATGCAGCTGGCAGGTATCCATGGGCCAGTGTTTTTTGTTCAGAGAGATCTACTACTACCACGGATTTCTATATAGATATAACTTATAGCATCTTAATACATCATACATAATTTAGAGAATGCCATTGCTTGAGTAAAGAAAGATACGCAGTGTAACCATCACCTTTAGCTTTTTGATTGCCATTGTTTTGCTTTGATTGACTGTATCAGGATCGAGGGGCGTCTATGCTCCATCATCTCTTATCTAAGACGTCCGTTGCTTTTTCTTTTTGTTTCTTCTGTGCCCGTAGCATCGTCCGCGTAGTCTGGTGGGGAAGAATGGCCTGGTCGATCCCGATTCAATAATTAAATAAGTTGGTTGGTTTGTTGGTTTGTTGGTTGGGCGAAACTTAACCCTCGTCAACCACCAAACCCGCTTTAACTTATCTGAACCTCTTCTCTTCCCCACGAACTTCCAACCACAACCAACCTACCTCACTTCTCGCCCGTCTTAACCTACACCTCCCTCTCACCTATATACGAAATACGGAATACCATGAAAGCAGAATAAGCAATACGGCAAACCCACCATCCAACCCAATCCCCTTCCCCGTCCCTCCGTCAACTCCGGACCTTACCTTCCTCCCCATGGCCCGCGGCCAACTGGCCAAGCTCGCAACGACCAGCACCCGACTTGAGATAAAATAATAGGACGAAATACCTACCACCAGAAATAGTTTTACAACACCTTGCATGAGCTACTAGCTCCCCAACCTACCCTACCCTAACCTACCCAACACCTCCCTCAACCAGTTCCAAGTCAATACACAGCTATGTCCACCGACCGGCGGCGCGGGGAGTCGTTCGAATACAGCGAGCAGAATAACGGCGACGAGAGGAGAGCTGAGAATGAGAATGAGAATGAGAATGGGGAATTGGATTCTGCGGGGGATGAGGAGACGATGACGCCGACATTATTATCGCCGAAGAGGAGGTCGAGACAGTTGCCGCCTGATCTGCCTACGTCGCTGGATGATAGGCGGTCTGTGCCCGGGTTTACGCCGGAGACGGAGATGTATGATGCGTGGCAGGGTGGGTTTTTTTCTTGCTTTTGCTTTTGATTCTGTTTTTGCTGGGTTTTTGTTGGATGGTGGGTGGGATTTGATCTTGTTGCGGTTTGTTGGATGGTGCGGGGGAGGGGAGGGGAGGGAAGGGGGGGAAGAGAGATGGATGTGATTTTGACGCTTTAGTTTTTTTTTTTCTCTCGAATTTGTGCTAACGGAAACACGCCTCTGTTTAATTCTACAGGCCAATCCCAATTCCTCACAACGCCCATGCCCGCAAAACCACTCTCATTCAACCTCGCCCTCGACGACCACTCGCACGATGACGACCACTCCCGCTACGCGCACCACAGCTACCTCGACCACGAGAACAACAACAACAGCAACAACCAACTAGAAGACTCTGATGCGCGGCTAATGGAGATGTTAGCCGCGCAGGCGGCGCACAGGGAGGTAGAAGCCGTCGCTGGCGTGGATGAAGACGACATCGCGACCGATGAGAAAATGGCCGATAGCGAGAAGCGGGATATCTTGCAGAAAAGCTTGAATATGGCGGCGAGTAATGGGGATGTGGATCGCGTGCGGAAGCTGCTTGAGGGGAAAGCGAGGGAGTTTGTGGATGTTAATTTGCCTGATGAGGAGGGGACGGTGCCGTTGATTTATGCTAGCTGTTTTGTAGGTGGATTTTTCTCGCATATCCTTTCTTTGTGTTGTCTGGATGACAAAACGAACGGATGGACGGGCTGACTAGGGATTTTTTTTTAATAATGGTAGGGTCATCATGAAGTGGTTACCGCCCTTCTCGAAGCGGGCGCATACGTCGATAAGCAGGACCGCAATCAGTGGAGCGCGCTCATGTGGGCCATGACGAACCGGCATAAGACCATTGCGAAGGCACTTCTCGACCACGGTGCATCGCCGGATATCAAGTCTTCGTCTGGTGGGACGGCATTCGACTTTATACAGCCCGGAACGGATATTTCGAAATACCTCCATGAGAACGGGTATAGTTTCGGGGCGGTGGGGATTGTGGATGACTTTTACGATTCGGGGTTTTCGCATAGCAAGTTTGAGGAGGAGATGGCGGAGAATGAAATGAAGAGGCGGATGATGATGGAGGAGAGCGCGATTAATTTGGAGGTTGATTTATCGAGTTTGGGGCTTGATGAGAAGCTTGATGTATGGGGATCCCTTTTCTTTCCCGTTTGCTGTGCTCAAAAGAAAGGGGTTAACGTTTGCTAACTGCCGCTTTTAGTCCCCCGAGGATTTCGAAGAAGATCAACAGGAATTTGTATGGGACCGATGCCTTAATGATCAAATGTTTGTTTTTCAAGAACATGAGCTCGAGCGAATTCTGGCTATTGTTATTACGAACATGACGCCACAGCGATCCCCTTCTCAGAAACCCGTTCCTGCCAACCTGCTCTTCCTCAGTGCACGATATGCGCATTACCATGCCAGCCCGGAGCTTTTATCGAAACTATTACTTTCAGCAACCGAGCGGATAAACGATGTGGTTGAGCAGCATCAGTGGGATATGACGATTTTGGCATTTTGGATATCGAACGCGACCCTCCTCTTACATTACTTGAAGAAAGATGGTGGCTTGGTTGAAGCCACGGTGGAATTTCAGCTTCATCTTGCTGAACTAATCAACGAGATCTTTATCTTGATTATCCGGGACGCTGAGCGGCGGATGGATAAGTTTCTTGACACGGCCATGCTCGACCATGAAACCATTCCTGGATTTGAAGATGTCCATTTCCAGAATGAATGGAAACTCTTCCGCTCAAAGACAAAAGTAAAACCTGAACCTCCGGAGAAAATGTTTCGGCCCCCTTCACCAAAGCGACGAGCCCAAATATCTCCCCGAAATATCACATCTCTACTCTCCTCGACGTTATTCGTATTGGATCTATATGACGTCCACTCCATTATAACAACCCAAATCCTTGCACAGCTTCTCTACTGGCTAGGCGCAGAACTCTTCAACCGCATCATGACCACAAGACGCTACCTAGCCCGGACAAAAGCCATGCAGATCCGCATGAACATCTCCGCTCTCGAAGATTGGGCTCGCAGCAACAACCGGCAACCAGAGCACTACGAAAACGGCTCTACCTCATGCACGGGGGATACCACAGTCGACTCCGCGCGCAAATACATGGCGCCTGTCATCCAACTGCTCCAATGGCTACAATGCTTCTCGTCGCTGGGCGATGATAACGACTCGCTGGTCGTCACTCTCCAGCAGCTCCAGCAATTAACCCCGAACCAGCTCATACACGCCGTGCGCCTCTACCGGCCGGAAGTGGGCGAGAAGGGTCTGCCAAAGAGCGCGATGCAGTATCTGATTTCTCTCCAGAAGGATCCCTCGCTGCTAGCGCAGCTACAACAGCCACGACCACAATCTCCACCAAACGCCGAAAATGGCCACGCCATCCCCTCCTCCTCAGAACCCAAACCTGCCCCGGAAACACCACAAAAATCTACCACACCTAATAATACAACACCCCACGAAGACGACCCCTCCACGCCCCATCCTGCAAAATCCTCCTCATCTGACCTCTCCCATTCCGCAACCTCCTCCCCAACCTCAACGACGAAACCAGACCCGTCAACCCTACTGCTCAATCCGTCCAAGACATTGCCATTCTCACTGCCCACAAGCACGGATATGCTGGTTAGTTATGGAGCGGGCTTTGGGGGCACGAATCGCGAGAGGGCGAGGAAGTATATTCCGACGGTGCCGACGGAGTTTTTGAGTAAGTTTGATCGGGGCTGAGTTGGGGGATGGATGCATGGGAAGGAAGGAGAGGAAGGGGTGGTGGGGGTAAATGGAATGGACGTGGTGGTGACGAATGACTATTTGGTTGGTTCATGTATGGCATTTTTGAAAGCTGTTGTTTTTGGTTGGTGAAGGGGGCGGCGGGCGGGTATATCAAATATAGCATTTTTTATGCCATTTTTTTCCCTTTCTATTTTTACTCCACTTCTTTTCTTTTCTTCTTTTCTATCTTCCGTTTTTATTTTATTTTTTGTTCGTATATATCCATAGCCATGTAGCGAGTTAGACAGGCTAAATATTGCATCGTGCATGGTATGCATAGTATGGGACAGACAGACAGACAGATCTACGGACACGCAGCTTTTGATACGATCGCATTCGTCTTTTCCCTTCCCTTCTTCTCTTTTCTTCTCTTTTCTTTTTGTTCCGTGTTAGCATAATTATTTTTCCCTTGTAGTTGGTTAATAAGTTAGTTGGTTAATTGGTTTGGGGTAGATAGTAGTAGCCAGACAAGACAAGACAAGACAAGACACACACACACGGATGAGTTAAAAAAACTTGGCTGCGAAGAAAAAAAAACACCCCCAGAGCGTGTAGATAGAATAGGTAAGTAAGCAGAGAGAAAAGAAACGAGACGTACGGAGTAGAGTTAAGTTAAAAACAGTACACTGCATTGCTTCGAAGCGAACCGTTCGGCACGGGCCGGCCTGGTTGGTTGAGCTACGTCATATTGCTTGAACCCAACGAAATGGCTAGGTAAACTTAATTTGAGCCTAATCTGATCCGTCGTCTGGCCCCTGGCCCCTGGGTAGTGCGTGTGAGTGGCACGGATTGGTCTGCCGAGTTATGTAAGTTGCCTAGGCAGGGTGAGTGTTGGCGCTGCGGTTTTTTTCTTCGGATGAAGGGGTTTGAATAAATTTCTGTGTTCGGAGGTTTTTATTCTAGGAGTTGAGGGAGGTTGTTTATTATTTTCCTCGACGAAAGCTATCTGGCAAATGATGCCCCTCACGTCACTATGTGAATGAATTGAATGAATGAATAAAACTGTAAGATGAGAAAGAGGCTCCTCAGAGAAGGGAAATTGATTCATCTATCTAGCCATTTGCCGCTTGTCCCATCCTCCTTTCCATGTTTTCCCCAAAACCTCACTCTGAATTTTGTGAGCGTGTGATATTGTTTGTTAAGAATGAAGAAAAAAAATGAAATCGATTCTACCACACATGAAACATGGTGTTAGCAAACCTTGATCATCCCCCATTCGTATTACGAGAAATAAACCGACACACATACCGACAGAAACCCCCGTTTCCCTCATAAATCAATCTGTGGAATTGAAACTAAGCTGAACAACATCCGCGCCGCGTCGCTGGGTCAGCAGCTGCACGACAGCCTTGAAGTTGTTTTCCGTAATGGTCGTCACGGGGGGGTAGACGCCATGGGAGTCAGTGGCCCAGATAACAGTGGCACCGACGAAAGAGTTGACACCTTCATCCATGTAGATTTGTGGAATCTCGGGGCTGAGGAGGTCCCAGGCGCACGCGAAGAGTTCGTGGTAGCGCATGTGCTCGTCGAGGCGGAGGACATCGTTGATGCGGGGCCCGTTGCTGTCGGGCTTGATGATAACGGCGACGGAGGACATGGTTGTGGTTTGTTTTGGGTTTTGGTTGAGGGAGGGGTTGGAAAGGAGGGGAAATAGAGGGTTGGATTGATGGTTTGACTGGTTTGTGATTTAGCTTCCCTTTCTTTTCTGTTTAATGCGGTTCTTCGAGGCGCCTTTTATCTCTCGTCGGCCTCGTCAATCTTATGCCGCGGGGCTAACCCCCTCCGTCATTGAATCAGGTAACCATCACAACTGTGGATGGTTATACGAGCTGGTTTCTGCTAGCTGCTTCGTATTCACTTTCTCGTGCCTGTGCCTGAATTCGTGATTTGGCCGCGCCCGTGCAGGAGACATGGGCTAGACAAAGATGATAAAAACGGAGGCAACAAAATGAGGCATATGTATCGTATTTACCCCACTTTATGCCTCTTGACGCAGATGGCGAGAACAGGAAACTCACGCTTGGGGCGGGGAATGAAAATGGTTTCGTGCTCAGAAGCCAGACCGCCTCTCAAGCCATATCAATTGAGGCTTAAAATGCAAGTGATGAGGAGACGGCGGAGAGGCTCTTATGCGGCTCTGATGCGGCTAACTGCAAGCGGTGGTTGGTTGGCATGAAAATGACAGATTCCATACGAGGAATAAACAAGGCTAGAGAATCCGAGCCAGAGAGAGAGGTTTGGCACCGTTTGGGACACTGGGCGGAGCAAGATCGGCCAGCAATTAAGTCCGTTTAGCCCATGCTTCGGGTGTTTGGATGGTTCAGGGGCATGGAGAGAGGGGTCGGGATTGTGGTCGTTCCTTGAAGACAACAGCATCCATAACGAGTAATATGCCTCTGTTAACTGTTATTGCCGCAGGCGAATATAGGCGGTCCTGCTAATTTTTCCTGAGCTTCATTCCACAAACGACTTTCGAAGAGCTCTCGAGGTTGGCTCGGATGAGCCGGAAGATGGAGGGGTTTTTGGCGTCGAGGAGCGATGTGCCGACGGACCCTGAAGAAGGCATTGCTAGAGGCATTGGCATGCCGCCATCCTGTTATCGCTGGACAAATTCTCTGTGAAGGATGCTGGTTCTCGTATTCATTCCTCTTGATGGAGCTGCTAAAATCCTTCCGGGCCACGTGATCCGGGGTCTGCTTCCCGAGGTCGGGAGAGAAGCTTGGACAAAGCAGGAACAAGATACAATCTTGAAGAGCAATGTGTCGAGGCCCTTCACAGCGGCTCCTCCATCTTGGAACAGCCTTTTTACATTTCTGTTTGAAGGGAATGCTGCCTGTCAGAAAGCCCGAAGGACAAGGGGCATCCTGGTCCATTGGAAGGGGTCATTGTTGGCGATACGAAGCTTGAGCGAGAATCACAGCATGCCTCTGTTTGTGGAGCTGTCCAAGCAGGCAGCGAAACAATTCTTCGAGAACCTTCTGTCTCGTTCCTGAAAGTCCCGTCTTGTCAAAACTATCCGGCCCCATCACGAGCTTGAAGGACTCCGAACGAGTCTCGCAAATGGCCTGAATGGTTGGTCTTCGTCCATGCTGCATCGATGGAGAGCAGGGTGCCAAACGCCAACACAATGGACGCAAACAGGAGCAGCAGAAAGGTGACTGGGGATTGAGGACATCACGCTTTTGAGCTCCAGGACAAGGAGCCCAAGTAAGTGGTGCTGCCATTGCGTTGAGCTACTGATCCATTTCCACATGTCCGTGCTGTTATTCCACGGCAGATGAAATATGTCCAACACTTGAATATCCCATATTACCAGTGGTGTTGGCGGCGAACATCGGATGTGATGTCAAATCCATGGCATACTCAGCACTGCAAGCCCAGAGTTCAATCCTAATCTATTTGAGGCGACAGTCTGTAGATTGTTCACTAGCCTCTCAGGTATATTAGGAATGTCTGCAAAAGCTGCTTTGTGCTTCATGTTCCCGATCAACGATAGTCGAATCATCCTTAGGAATGGCGACCTCGCAAAACTCTCCTATGGGAGGTCGATGATTTGGCTGAAGGCGGCGTGAAATGCTTTCGCCATATCAACCTACATATGAACGCCATCAGCCGTATTTTCCTAAGAAGCGGGTTGGATAACGGCTGGAAGAACAGCAACCGGATGGAGAAAATCAAACCAGACCAGAAGAGCAAGATATCCGATCTACACCGTCCAAAGCATACTTTGGGCAAACATCAATCATTACCATCTTCCTGGCTTGTCGACAACACTTTCATAATCCAGGGAACGGCCCACCACTGAATTGAAAGACAGCAAACCACTTCACATGCCGGAGCCCGATTCATTCATCGTTGCTGTGTATTTGTTTCACCTCTCTCCCCGATGACCAGAGAAAACAGCCCCGAGGCGCAGGAATGCCAGACGGACACTTGAAAACATGTGTCGATTTCCTTGGTGAGGCTGATAACTGCATTGCGGATAGTTCAATCAACGCGAGTCTCACCATCCGCAGCCCATTTTTATTTCGATATTGCACTTCAAGGATGACGACAGCGGGACTTAGAGCGGCCGTGTAGTCTTTCCCTGTCAGCTGCGGCCTTTCCCAGGAGTTCCTATCCCCCTGATTGCAGCATTTTAAAGGGGCTGCTGCAGGGAGACTGGTGTGGCTGTGACGAATGAACGGCACCGATTCCGCGCCCCCCATCCGCTGATATTGGAGGAAGGACGTATGGGGAAGGAGCTAAACCTTAAATGTATCAGGGAGCAAGTACCAATGTGGAGAGGTTCGTGGGTGCTCAGAGCCTCGGTGCACGCGCTCTATACAGGCTCTTGTCATTCTTATGCGAAAGGCATAGTCCATCGCCAAGGTGATATTTTATTTGGAATCCTGCTCCAGTTGGCTGGGGTTAAAAGCCGCCTCGTTGCGGACTGGCTCGTGCATCGCCCAGTCCGCACTATCAAGGGCTGTTCAACCATATGGCTGGTCGGGTGGGCTGCCAACCCCGGTCTTGGCTCGAGGTGGAACCACAGCATCGGTTACTTATCCCAATTGGCGATTGGGCCCGAGGGACGAACTTGACTTAACAAAGATCGAGCAGGACGAAAGACGCTATTGATAGGCCGGACATCTGAAACAGGCTAGGCGACTTCGCAGCCAGATTGTGACATTGTGGGGATTCCACTTTGGCCCCTTCCAAGTTCCAAGGCTGCTGTGCAAGCCAGCTATTCTTGGCTCATCTGGCTGCTGTGCGAGCGCCGAGCAGCAGCATCGCGGTTCTGGTATTGCTGAAGAGGTATTCTCCTTGCATGATGCTTCTTCCTTTTTCTGCCCTGAAGAGCCAAGGCTTGAATTGGGGATGAATTCCGGGTTGGATACATGAATGGCAGGAACATGCATTCCTTGGAATGGGGAAAAGGCTGATGCATCGACGGCTATTTGGGGAAGCCTAGCTCGGATCAACCTGCTTTAATTGGGTAAATGCAGATCTTGGGCTCCTATTTGATACTTATTTAGACAGTCCTTCATTTTGTGCTTGCATATCTGATGGTTCATGTGTTGTTTCTGGTTATATTATGCTTGTTTTACATTCTGCAAAGACACCACATATGAGATCAACTGCCTCTCTTCTCATGACTCTCCTCGGCAAGCACCAAGAAGCCAGCCAACCACAGCCCTCCCCGCAGTGAAGTGAGGCTCCTTGACGCCCCACACCGAGTGGGGCAAGGTGTCCGTGGATATTCCCAAACCAGCCTAGCGGAGGTCTTGGCGCAACTCTGCATCCTTGGCATGGCCTCGAGTGGGCCCTGTTGACAAAAGAAGCCCAATCATCCACGGAGCTAATCAGGTTCAGGCCTAGCAGAACTCGACACATTGCCTGTTTGGGACTGTCAGCGCCCGGCTCGGCTTGCCCTGCCCATTCCTGGGCAAGCTGCAGGTGGGGCGTGCGCCGTGCCCAAGGAGGCTAGCGTGGTGCCTAATCCGGGCTCAGGTGCGTGTCGGGAGTGTGGCTGGTGGCTGGCGGGCTGTAGACTGCGGCTTGCGTGTTTACGTACGGTATGGATCTCGCTGGAATTCTCACATTGCGTGGCATGTTCAGTGTCTACGTGAACTCCCTTGTATTGTCCCGGGATAGCAAGCCTGCAAAGTCTGTTGTTCCTCGACTCTCGAGAAGGATTCCTGTTTCTGACTGCAGCGTAGCCTCGAGCTGAGCCCAAAGCACCGGGTGCTGGGGTGCGCCACAAGTACACGCCCCGACAAGGAAGGAGCAGCCCTGTCCGCGCTAACTGCTTTCTGCTCCTGCTCTTTTCGGCCATCGGGTTGTCTCCATCTCCAACCTCATCTTCTCTCCTCGCTTCTGTCTCTTCTTTTCTCATCCCATCTCTCTCTCGGCCATTCTCCTCGACGTCCATTCTTTGCCTGTGCCGGCCAATTTCCTGTCTTCGCTGTTTTCCTTGTCTTTTGCGTCTGTCGCTCTCGTCTCCAGGCCTCTTTTTTTTTCAGCCTTTGCCTGTCCTGTCTCTCATCCGAGTCTCACGAGTCACCGCCTTGATATCTCCTCATATGGCCAACTGCTGCCTCCCCTCTCTCTGTCGACCATGCTGAGTTGGGTCCATTGCGGCCTCCCATCTGAATAGATTCCTCTGCGCAGGGCCGCCAGGCGTCTCACTCGACTTCTACTGTTTGATCGTGCCCTCGTTTGGCCGTTTTGGTTTCACTAGAGCAGCAAACCTTGAGCGCCCTCGTTCGCGACTCCGACCACCCAAGGGGGTAGAAATAGATACCAGTCTCATTTCCGTTGTTTTATTTGGAATCACGGCTAGAACTCATCCATGTTGCTCACCGTGAAACCTCCTTTGCACAACGGAATCCTAGCTCCCCATGAGTACACGCCCAAGCCCGCGTCTTCCCCTCACCACAACCACCAACACCACCAATACTCCTCGTCTCTAGCTCCGCGTGAGACTCCTCGTGTCTCGTCCCCCGCTCTCCCTCCCCCGGCTGCTACTCCTCTTGTGCGTCCTGCCGCCTCTCCCCCCACCAACGAGGCTATGGACTCCTCAGCTGGCCGAAACTTGCCGCCAATGTCCATGTCCCTCCCCCCTCCCGAGCGTGGTCTCTCCGCTATGACACCAATGAATTCATCCATGTCCCACCTACCAGCACCACCTTCCCAATGGCAGAATACAGACGAGGCCATGCGCCAGTGGTTGCAAACAAAGGCAGAGGAGGATCGCCGGAAACAAGAAGAGGAACGAACCCGCCAAGAACTGTATCGGTTAGACCAGCGCAGAGTTGAACAGTCTATGCTTCGAGAGGCGCTCAAGGCCGGCGTGCCGCCCTATATGGTCCCTTTGATCTTTTCGAGTCTAAGTGGTGGAGCAAATGCACAATGGACCCAGCAATATATTTCACAAATGACTGCAACGTCTTCACAGCTGCTTCCTCCTGGCCAGCCACAGACGCTTACGCCGCAATCTCAACATGAACAATATCCTCCCCCGCAGCAACATCAGCAGCAGCATGCTCCTCCACCCGCATCCCACCGTCTTCAACCTCAACCTCAACCCCCACCACCTCCCCAACCTCAATCGATGCCACCCCCATCCCAGGTACCTGCAGCACCCCAACACACCTCTTCAGAAGGCCCATGGGATAACCGCATGATTCCCCCAAATCCATATGCTGCACACCCCCCGCCACCGACCATAGTAGCTCCGCCTTCGCAATCAGCGCCCTCATCACCATCCCATGCTTCATATACACGTGTGTCAACATTGCGTCAACCTAGTCAACAAACCACCGGACCACCAATTCCCAATGCTAGCTCACTTTCGCGTATCAACACCGGAGAAATGCACATCCACCAGCCACCACCCAACACTGGGGTAACAACGTTCAATGCTGCATCCCCTGTAACAGTTGCTTCCCAACCGCAACCCCCATCCCAGCAGGCATCAACACTCAAGTCGGAGTCAGGATCTCATCGTCAATCGCAGCAGACTCAGTCTCCTTCAATACACTTTCATCACTGGGTCCCACCTAATCAATCACAGCCCAATACGCCGTCCGGCAAGAGCCCAAACAATTCTCCGTACTCAGCACACGCAGCTTCACATCTTCGCTCTGAGTATCAAAATTCTCCCAAGAAACGAAAGTCTCAAGCTGCTCACCAAGCTGCTCCGCCCCCATCACAGCGCGCCGAAACTTCACGACCATCGCCCGGTCCAACACCTCCAAGGGGAAATGGGCCGCGAGGACACTTGCGACATCAAAACGAGAGTTCATCGCAGGGTCAGGAGTCAAGACACGGGGATTTACTAGAACCTGGAAGGCCTGGCGGACAAATGCATGTGACCTCACTGGTTAGGAGCGCCGATGAGGCTGATGATCGGGGCGGCTCAAGACGAGGATCGAATTCAGAGCGGGAGGCCAAACGCGAAAAAGGCAATACACGCTTTGCGGGAGGCCGTAATGGGAACCTCCCTGGAAATTACGCTGTGGGTAGCCATCGGGATGATTCGCAGAGCAATCCCGGAGGCCCTGAACAGCCAGCTTCAAGCAACGGTCAACGCCATTCATTCGGTGCATACGGTCCTAGTTATCACAGGCGCGATTCCTCAGGTCCCTCCAATACAGGGCCAGCTGACACAAACTCATATCGGTCGCCGTCTGACCCAACACCTATACACTCCCAAGACCACCACGGTCAACGATCCACGTCAACTTGACCCTAATCTAGACATTGCTTCTTGTTTGTTTCTTTTGCATTCTAGCTCGTTTGCACTGATTGTTTCCTTACGTATATCACGGACATAGAGCATAGCTGGCGGTTTCCATGCGTTTCAGGAACGACCTTTTTTTTTGTCTTTGTGGAATGTTTAAGCATCTTTATACCACGGTCATCATTCATAGCTAGGACTCATTTTCATCTAGGCCTCCCTTTTTAATCATTTCTGTTCCTTTCCTTTTAAACATTTCCCTACACTATCTTAAGTTTGGTTGTTTCTTCGTTATTGTCATTGTGGTTTGGAAATGGGGTATATATGTCACAATTCTTGCACTATATATATGCATTTATACTCTTCTCGTTCGTTGTATATTTTACCACAATTTTTGCTATTTAGTTGACCTTGAAAGCGATCACATCTTTGGACTATTTTGGATATAGATGCAGAGGATGGGGAAAGACCGGCGCGACAATTCAAGTGATCTATATTTACCATATTATTTGGTTTTGTCGATTCCAACCCATTTTTTGGTTTCTCATTGGCTGGTTATCATTTTTCGGGTGGCCAGGGATCTTCCCTGCTTATTACCCCGGAAAATAGATGGATATACCCTGCAGGCTGTCCCATTATCCCGGCAATGCAATATATGGGATATATCAGTCAATCAATCTCTATGTGCTTTTTTTTTGTTCCTGGCCTTCGCTTCGCGATGAATGCACGCAGATATGGGTCGTCAATTTAGCCGGAGCTTGGTGCTCGTGCTGGCTCTGGCGTTGGGGATGAGGAGCGGAGAGCTTCCCCGCTCATGAGCGAAGGATGCTCCTTTTATCCATCCATATCCTACTAACTGAGAAACAACAGTTCCTGTTAGTTCATCCGAGTTACATCGGGATTTAATAGACCCGAGTACCGAACAATCCTCCTTTCTCTCTTTATCCCGAGCGAAGTTTTGTTCCAATCTCAAAGAAATATCGATGATCCCTGTTCATTTTATCCTGACTTTTTACCCGGAAACCACTGACAGTGACTGGGCTGGAAGGAAACTGAATAGCTGAGAGCTATTACGGGTCTTAAACAGTCGCAGTCATTCTAGAAGCTTGGGATATACCCATTCCATCCGTTGGCCGCCCTAGTCCTGGATATATTCCGTGATCGGCAAATTGAGATAAGAAGCTATGGATTCCCCGGATTTATATGGATGGACTGGTGTTCTTTTGCGCCTTGCTCCTTAAGTCCGCTTCATCTGGCCTGACCGTCTTGCTTCCTGAGTGACTTGCCATTGGTATCGTCCAGCAGCCAGACATCTCTCTGTACACAATGCTCCCCACAAAATCCACGTTTCTCCGCTCCGCGGCCGCGCTCCTTGTCCTGCTGGGACCGGAAGCACTCAATGCGCATGCGGAGGAGTATCACGGTGGTGGAGGTCATGGTCGGGAAACTACATACTATAACCCCATATTCCCCGGCTCCCATCCGGACCCCAGCTGTATATTCCTGGAAGAGTGGGACGAGACGTTCTTTTGCGCTTCGTCGAGCTTTAATATCTTTCCTGGTATCCCGATTCATGCGAGTAGGGATCTAAGGAATTGGAAGGTTATTGGTGAGTCAAAGGGGTTTTTTTTTCCTCCTTAATGCATTTACATCGCATACTGATATGATTTTTATTTTTATTTTTTGGAAACCCAGCAAATGTCCTAAATCGAGAAGACCAACTCCCAATGCTGCCATTAACCAATGGTTCAACAAGCGGCATCTGGGCTCCTACTCTGAGGTATCATGATGGGACGTTTTATCTTCTCACGACGCTCGTGCATGATAAGAATCCGATTGAGGATCCGGGGCGGTGGGATAATGTGAGGGTTTTCTCTTGGGATATTACCCGTACAATTACTTCTGCGGAGTCTTTGTCGAGGGGTGTGTTGGGTAGTTTAACTAATGCCCGCCTATGTGTTAAAAATTAGGTAATATTCACATCGACGAACCCATATGATCCCGAGTCCTGGTCGGATCCGGTGCATTTTGAATTTCTGGGATATGATACGTCGCCGTACTGGGATGAGGATGGGAAGGTGTATGTGGCCGGGGCGCATCCTTGGCAGGTTTCGTGAGTTTTTGTTTTCGGTTCACTTTCCTTAGTGTGAGATTATTGTCAAGTGACTAATGGCGAGGGGCTTGGTAGACCGGGTATTTACCAGAGGGAGCTCGATCTGGAGACTGGAGAAGTTGGTCCGGAGGTGAAAATATGGGATGGGACTGGGGGGATGGTGAGTTTCACATTTCACGGAAAGTGGGTTGTTCGGCTGGGGCGTGTAATTGACAGCATCTTAGGCACCGGAAGGCCCTCATATTATTCGAAAGGATGGTTGGTATTATCTATTGGCTGCTGAAGGTATGTATGATGGGACCCTGGCGTTGTATTAGCTAGTAGTTTTATCAAGCTAACATAGTATTCTCCCGTGGCAAATAGGGGGAACTGGTGTTGATCATATGGTTACTATTGCCCGGTCGAAGAATATTAATGGGCCATACGAGTCGAATCCGGCGAATCCAGTATTGACGAATGCGAATTCTACTGAGTACTGTGAGTATAGTGGAATGGCTTTGGTGCCCATGTGGTTGGTCTCTACATCCTATGAGCCAAAAGCTAACCCCTTGCAACTAGTCCAAACGGTAGGACATGCGGATCTATTCCAGGACGCAAATGGGAACTGGTATGTGCTATAGCTGCCATCGAACTGAATACTTATATGGAAAGAACAAACCTAATGAAATGACATAGGTGGGGAGTTGCACTCTCAACACGCTCGGGTCAGTAAGCCCACTTTTCCACCTGTTCTGATAAGCATAGGGGAACGGGATATAAACTAACCGTCCACAGGCCCCGAATATCTCGTCTACCCAATGGGCCGAGAAACCGTCATGGTCCCCGTAACCTGGGAGGACGGTGGCTGGCCGGTCTTCGAGCCCGTCCGCGGCGAAATGCAAGGCCCCCTCCCGCGCGAAGACAGGCACTTCGCCAAACCGCAAGACTGTCCATCAGAAGCAAAACCCGTAACTTTCGAGCCGGGCTCACAGCTCCCGGATAACTTTGTATACTGGCGGACGCCCCGGGAGTCGTATACAGTTTCTGAGGACGGGCACCCGAATACCCTTGCGCTCAGCCCGTCTAAACTTAACCTGACGGGATATGATGGGAATTATGCGGAGACGGGGCAGACGTTTGTTGGCGTGCGCCAGATCGATACGTTGTTTACGTATGCCGTTGATGTGGAATTTGAGCCGGTGGAGGAAGAGGAGGAGGCTGGTGTATCTGTCTTCCTGACGATGGTAAATAACCCTTACCCCCTATATCGAAAGAAAACATATCCCCGAATTTCTACTCCTAACACTCCCTCCCCTCACAGAACCACCACATAGACCTCGGAATCGTCAACCTCCCCCCCACCCCCTCAAACTCCACTTCCTCCAACTCTCCAATCCCACACTTCCGCTTCCGCGCCGAATCCGCCATCCCCAAACCAGCCACGGTAATCGAACCGCTCCCGGCCGCCTGGCACGGTCAGAAACTAACGCTCGAAATCAAAGCGGTCAATATCACGCACTACGCGTTATCTGCGGGGCCTGCGGGTGCGCAGTCGCAGATGAAGACGATCGCGTATGGAGGGGGGGATTTGGTTAGTTGGGGGTTTACGGGGACGTTGGTCGGTGTTTATGCGACGAGTAATGGGAGGGGGGCGGATGGGGAGGGGGAGGGGACGAAGGCGTATGTTTCTAATTGGAGGTATTGGGGGCAGGGGCAGTTTAGGAGTTAGGTATGGAGGTATGTAGGTATGTAGGTATGTATGTACATAGGGGGTTAAAGGGGAGGGGGGGTTTAAAGTGTGATGGGCAATGTAGTTAACAAAAACGGGCAAGGAAAAGAAAACAATAAATCATAGATAGAATAGTTAGACATTGTTTACACAGGGGAGACAAGTGGACGAGGAAACCAAAAACAAAAAACAAAAACGAAAAAAAAGAACGAAAAAAAAGAGATGCCCCCAGCCAGGATCGAACTGGCGACCTTGAGATCGCTAGGTAGTTTGTGCTAACCTATCATATTGTGAAAGGACGTAAATATGAGACTCACGTGATAACCAACTACACCATGGAGGCTTGTCTTGTTGGAGACTGTGCTCTCTTTACTGCGTGATATTGGTCATTTGCTGGCACTTGCAGCCACAAGCAGCAGGGTCCGATGCCCGGTCTATTTCCAAGGTTGGTAATGGTGGGGTTTAACTATATTTTGAGATTTTCAGTGCTTTGGGATGATGGGGTTAATGGTGCTATGCAACTATGTTTTTTGAGGTCCGCGGTTTTTTTTGTTGTTTTCTACAATTGCTTGCCGGGGAAAATATATTTCTATCGGTTGTGTTCGTTTGATGTTGGAGATACATACTTTCTTCCGACGCCCAAAAACAAGGCAGGAACAATCGAAAGTATACATCAAGGAAATACAAGAAGAAAACTGCCTTGCTAGATATGCAACATCATAAAATCATCATCACCAGAATACCTCCCGAAAATCAGACGTAAACATATCGTATGTATCATACTTCGACTCATATCCATCTTCATTCAAATGTACCATGAGAGCCTTACCCGCAACGATATTTGTTGGCCCCTCTGGTGGCGAGCGGCGGACAGCAGCGTACATATCGATCTCCGTCCCCCGAAGTATATCAATCATCTTCTCACATGCTGCCTCGAGGCTGCTCGACCCTGCCCACTGCTGGAAATAGAGGTATTCTGTCACAAAGCGATCAATCTCAATTACCCTCAGAGAAGGGCGAATACCACGAGACACCATGCGAGCCACGCCTCCGAAAACCCCAGACTTGCATGCCCGCATCGTGAGATGCTCTATAGACGGAGGCAGCTCTTTAGCCCCAACCATGAAGCAATACGGGAGATCTACGCGTTTTAAACATGTATAATCCTCAAAGGACGTGAGGCCATGTCTCTCTAGACCCTCTTCCGCTAGGCGAAGGTTTATGCTCCCAACGTCGATTTCCAGCCTCTCAAGGGAATGCTTATGTGGGTCCAGGGCGAGTTGTATCTCGACAGGAGTAACTTGTTTCATCGAGTCGCCTTGGGAGTCGGGTGAGTTCTCGCCGCGATATCGAAATGTTCGGAGGTCCTTGCAGCCGGCGATCAATGCAGCGAGGCACGGAGAGTCAAAGCTGACATAGCACATCTCAAACTTGGAGTGTTCGTTTCGCCTGGTTGAGACTAATTCAAGGTGGGATATATTCAGCGTGCCTGGTTCGATATCTAGTTGGGGTGTATGGCTATGCTTGTATTCATTGTAACCTACAAGCCCTTCTGCGTGGAATGTCTCTAGCGCTGGAAGACGAAGAAGGGGAGTCATTTGCTGGAGGCGATGGGATTGGCAGCAATTTCCTGGGATGACTTTCAGGTACGTTAAGCCCGAGCAGAACGGTACGAGAGATCCGTCTGGGGCTGGGATGTGTTTTCCTGTCAGGTAGCGAACTTCAGTCAAAGGGTTCGAGGATAGGGTGATATGGAGAGACTTTGCATTCGGAGTCCTGGAAAGGAGAAGTGCAAGAACTGCGGTGACTTTGAGTTCCCCGAGATTGGCCGTCCATGTGCACAGCTGCTCAGAAAGCAACGGAAGACCCTTAATGGAGCGTTTGAAATCTTCCATCATTTCGGGGGAAGGTGGGTCGAGATATTCCTCGTCGGCGGAGTACAATAGGTCATTGTCATAACTTTCGATGATAACGTCTCGCACATAAGAAGCCAAATCGGGCCGCATGATTATGGTATGTGTGAAATAGACCAGCGGAAATTTGGGCCCGGACCCCCTATATGACCGCCCCTCAGGGACATCTCTCCATGGCCGGGGTCTTGTACAAGAAAACTCGCGAAACAATCGGGGTTGCGCGATCGAGCAAAGCTGTTTCGACGTTCTGCAGAGGCGCAAAAGGGTGCAACGATCGGTGGATGGGAAGTTGGAGAGGATAAGCTCAAGAAGCTCGACTGGGAGATCGGACAATTTTGCCATTTCGAATGAGGGGCTGCCTAACAAATGAACTCTAGAGTAACCACCAACGGGTTTAAGATGTTGCTGTTCAGGGCGTCAGAATGATTTCTCTCAAGCTGAGGAGGCCTTTTGGCCGTTTGTTGTCCTGTTGGCGACCACATTGCGGGGTCGCTAGTTAACTATTAGGACGGCCGCCTGGCGAATCGTGCCTGAGATCTTGGCCTCAAAGACCTCAAACTCGTATTCATGTTGGAGACGCAGCCTGAATAACTTATCATGAACCTACTTTTTTAACATCTCCTGCGATGCAGATTGTTTCATTCGAAGCACCTTTTGATTGTCTCAACTGGCCCGTGTGATACCGCCACACCCAACATGGCACTTGGTCCCAGGGAGATGTTTCGAAGAATAGGAACTTGAGACTCCCACAGCACAGCAAAGATTAGATAGATGGTGGCGCTGTCGGGGATTAATGAAGCTTGGCGTTGAAGGGGAAACAAGTCACATGACCGCTCAGCCCTAATTCGAGATCGGGGAGAACTTCACCGAAACAATCCAAAACAAACGGGAAAAGGGGCATAATGCAAACCTCCATGATTGACCACGGCTAGCGCTGCATGGAAGGCATGAAGAGAAATGGAATATTTTAGCCCGCCGCAGAAGTGATTTTCCTCCAATAGCCAGCGAGCACATCCCTACACAAATCGAAACGTTCGGCCGCCATTGTCGATCCTTTAGTTACTCGGCACGCCAACCGTCTATCCTAGGCGGTCTTTGCGAAGTTTGGGAATGCTCTGCTTAGAATAATGCCGTTCTGCAGGGACACCATACCGATGATCGTCCTGCTAGATGAGCCGGTTTGCGGGATTCCACGAATCTCTGCTCCGGAGGCGGGGAAGCAAGGTACAAGATCGCATTGAAGAGCGTGTTTCGAGCATCGGCCAAGCACTTCCACCACTGACGGAGTGGCTTTTACTTTAGCTTGTTTCATGCATGAAGCGTTGATCGAAAGCATCGAGAAATGCCGAATGCTCTGGGGTACCATGACCATATATAACCCGCTCATTCCTCGAGATCTTTGGCTTCAATACGGTCCAACCCAGTTCATTTCTTTCAACCTCTTAACCTTGACGGTTATTTTTCACTTCAAATATTAAAAAACCTTTACTTCTATCTCCTTTCGGGACCCAACGGGAACACACACCTTCACGATGCATCTCAGCTACACCCTCGCCCTGCCCGCCTTGATTGGCTATGCCTCGGCAACCCCATTCGGCAAGCAGCTCACCAGGCGTGCTACTTTCCCTCTCCCCGAGTCGCAAGGAAGCGAGACACTCAGCGAGCCAATGGTGATCACAGACAGCTTTGATGGTGGAATGAAAACCTATGGCCGTGGTGTCGAGTGCAGCGGCGATTCCGAGGGCGGAGACAGCGATGCTGTTTTCCAACTCGAAGAAGGCGCCACTCTGAAGAACGTGATCATCGGCCCAGACCAAGTTGAGGGCGTGCACTGTATGGGATCATGCACGATTGAGAATGTTTGGTGGGAGGCTGTTTGCGAGGGTATGTACACTTCAGCACAATGGTCGAGTAAATCAAAAATCTAACAAAAAAACCCCCCCCAGACGCCCTCTCCATCAAACAATCCTCCGGCACCAGCAAAGTAATCGGTGGCGGCGCCCAGGGAGCCTCTGACAAAGTCATCCAGCACAACGGCGGCGGCACCGTGTCCGTCGACGGCTTCACCGTCCACGACTTCGGCAAACTCTACCGCTCCTGCGGAAACTGCGACGAGATGTTCGAGCGCCACATTACCCTCAGCAACGTCGTTGCTGTCGGGGGCAAGACGCTCGTGGGTATCAATTCCAACTATGGAGACACCGCAACCATCGATTCCGCCACCTGCGCTACTGATGTGAGCAAGATCTGTGTTGAGTATGAAGGAAATGATACCGGTGATGAGCCTGAGGAGATTGGTGAGGGACCTAGTGACGCGTGCCAGTATACTGAGCCATTGGCTGCATGCGAGTAAGGGCGTGATGTGAGGTTTTGCGTCAGGGGGGATGGTCGAAGAATTAGGGGCAAGATTGGGCTGAAGAGGTCTGTGTGACTACTTGCGATGACGCTGTGCGTTTTTCACTAAACATTTTCTCTCCTTGTTGTATGATTTTTTCTTCTTATGTATTTATTTTATCGTTTACCAATGGTATGTATATATACCGAACTGGTAAGGTTCCTCATGCGACTGGTTTCCCTGGAGCTTCATACCGGTATTAGAGACGTACTAGATTCCTCTATATGCGGGTTGAAATATAAATAAAAGTTGTGAAATGGCCGAAAGCGAAATATGAACATATTACATACTATAAATGAAGGTTTCCACCCATTACTTTAGTATAAACATAGATGCCCTAAAGTTCATTCTCCCATCCAACCAACAAGAAAAGAAATAAGAGAGAAAGAGAAGGGAAAAAATTAACCTAATTCACTTCCCCCCTAATACCCCCAGAACCTCCCCCGCCGCCCTCTCCCCCGACTGCACCGCCCCCTCCATATATCCGCTCCAACTCGTCGCCATCTCTGTCCCCGCCCAATGTACTCTATCAATCGGCTTCCTCATCCAATCGCGGAACATGGTCCACACCCCGGGCGCTGGCACTGCAACCGGACACCCCGTCGACCACTCCTCATCCATCATAGTATACATACTCAACCGGCTCGGCTTACCCGCTTCGTCACCGAAATATCTCACAATCTCCTCAAGGACAACTTTCCGCCTCGATTCCTCATCCATCTCCGCAAAAGCAATCGCTTTCGCGGCATAGATGAACCCCATCAACACCCCGCGACTCTGATCTTCTGGCGACGCATCGTACATGAGAGATAGGTAACTGCCAGGGCTCACCACATCGCCCCTGAGGCCATTACCACGCCACATAGGCTTGGGGTATGTTGCGTAGACCTTCCAATTCGTCGCCATCGGCATATGCTGGAGCATCTGTACCCGCTGCCCAGGTAATCGGGGCGTAAACCGCAGATTCAAAATAAGCGGTGGTGGAATAGCGATAACCACCGTGCGGCATGTATACCTCCCCTTCGCCGTCGTCACCACTACCTCTTCAACCCCGGCCTGATCAACCTCCATCACCGCCTCATCAAGCCTGACGACCTCACTCCCCAACCGCTGCGCCATCTTCTCCGCCACTGCCTGCCCACCCCCAGTAATCAACTGCTCCTGGGCACCTCCCTCAACACTGCTCAGCACAGTAAAGCTCACCCCAGCCTTGGAAAGCCACGACGCATGCAACAGACTAAACTGGCTCGCATCCACGCACCAAATCCCCTCCACCGCAACATTAATACTTTCCCTCGCCTCGCTAGTCCAACACGCGCTACCCAACCACTCCCTCAGCGTAACCAAATCCCATTCCGCCGCCTTCGGTGTCTCCCATGGCTTCTCCAGATCCACCGTCCCCGCTAATCCCTCAAACTTTCTTATTGCCAGAAAAGCATCCAGTTTCGCTAGCGGCGACAGCGGCGGTAGGAAGCCCGAATACTCCTTGCGCTGCCCGCGGTGGTAGAAGACTGTATTTCCCTTCGTGGGGATTTTGAAGGTCTTTATGCCGTGGCCGGCGGCTAATGTGAGCATGCGCGTATGCTGCGGCCCGAGGAAGGAGGCACCGGCATCCTCGTATGTACCGTCAGCATGATGTATGGTCCAGGCACGCCCGCCGACTCGCGGACGGGCTTCGAGGAGGAGGACTTTTTTGCCGGCTGCGACAAGGGTGGTGGTGGCGCTTAAGCCGGCGTATCCAGCACCGATTATTATGGTGTCGTAGGTTGGCATGGTGGGGTGGGAGGGGGGTGGAGGGGGGTTTAGGATGGGGGCTTTATGGGATATGGAAATTGGAAGGGACATCGTGGGTATTTGGTAGTTAATATATGGTATTGGGATGGGCATGTGAGCTGTATCTCGAGCGCTGCGTGTCTGTTTCTTGTACTGGTCATCGGAGATGCTGACTGACAGATGGTTGAGGTAGATAATTGGATGCCACAGAACCTTGTGTCATGATTGTTGCACAAAGAGAAGGGAAAAGCGTAGCGATGGACAGTTTAAAAAAAGAAAAGAAAAGAAAAGAAAAGAAAAGAAAAGAAAAGAAAAGAAAATGAATGAAAAGCAATTCATTGTACCGAGTTTGGAAAAATAACAGATTTTTTGCGCCCGCGCATGATGTCCGGCGCATGATGTCGGGCTGAAGCGGAGAATTTAGGAAGTCGAGATATTCGGAGCTATGAAACTCTGCCCATCTCCTTCCTCATAAGTCGCCTTGCGCGCCTTGTACAGATCCATGCGCATGGTGCATGCCGTACGCCATGAAGATGTAAGAAAAGTGGATTTGGGACAGAGCGTTATCGCTGAAGGGTTAGTCATGAGGGTTTGATTTTAACAATTTGCCAAACCACTAGGATATAAACGGGGAACGGAACAGGTGTGATGCAACTTGTCAGAACGAACTTGAAGCACAGAAGAGAAGAATATAGAGGGGGAAGTGATTAATATTATCAAGGTAAAGTAAGGTTAGGTAAGAACGTTCTTGCACGACAAAAAATCAATGCAAGTAGGAGGTAGAGGTATCTTCTTAGAAAAGGAAGAAGTACCGCTGCGATCGATTAAAATCAAGCATTTGTAAGGGGTATGGAAGAATTAAGAAGGAAAAACATATTCTTGTCACAAACTAAAATCACAAAGTATCACAAAAGGCATTTTTTTTCTAAATCGGACGCACAAAAAAGCAAAAAGCAAAAGGGAAGATAAGGAAGAAAAATCTTTAAAAGCCCAAAAATTCCTGAAACATGGAAAAGTTATATAAAAGCACGACAGGGGGGTATCTAGATACTCTCATATCAAAAAAAGGGAAAAAAGGAGACGGAGTTTAACAAGAACATAATAAGACTTGGGGTTAAATAACGCGAAAAATGCATAAAAAAGAGAAGAATTATAGGGAGGTTAGTAAAATAAGATGGCAATACGAACATGAAGAAAAGAAAGGAAACACAAAACCTTGACCCCAAACGATGAAAGGTTGCCAGGGGAAGTATTAAGAGAAATTAAAATTAGTAGGGTTTGCCAAAGGGGAGCTCGATGTATGTAGTGCAGACCGACGGATGGGATGCGTTGCATCAAACAAAAGGACAAAAATACCACCGATTCGGCGCCTGGAGAGTAAGCAAAGCCGATGAAAGTTGGAAAACCCTGGGGGTGGCAACGTGGAGGACGACGGAAGGAAGAAAAGGGGCGCCCGGGCAGAGCGAGGAATAGATGTGGAGATCGAAATTGGCGGATTTGGGTCGAGTTTGGCTCGGCAGCGTCCAAAAGCACTACCCCTTCTTCCGATAATGCACTTTCCACTCCGCCCTGGCGACCCTCATAAAAATCTCCACATCCTTAATCGGCACCCAGCTGGTCAGCACCTTCATTGCGTTCTCGAAGTCGGACTCGAGAATGATATCCCGCATCCCGTCAATCAACGCTGCCGAGGTTGCATGCAGCACGTCAAGGGATTTTCCAAACGGGGGTGCGCTTGGTTGGGATGTTGTTGGGCTGGGTGTATTGGTACCGTTTGCAGCGTGGGAGCTGGTTGTGGCGGGTCGGGATGAGGGTGGTGCTGGTGAGGTTGGTTCGCCCGAGTCGCCGAGGAGCATAAAGACGTCCCACACGCGGAGTTGGGCGGGAAAGGGGATGGAATAGTTGAACAAAGTTAGGTACCAGCGGGTGCCGTAGGCAGTTGGTGGAATGCCGAGTTCGGTCTAGACGAAAGGGAGTAAAATGCGTTAGTGTTTGATTTCTCGACGAAACATTTGTTCATCTGTTTAAAAAGTCGAAACATACCAATTTCTCAGCGACCTCCCCAGACGCAAGCCACTCCTTCTCAAACGAATCCAGTGCCTCCATCAACCCCGCGAAGCCCGACCTGTACAATCGATCTAGGCCTCTAAGTAGCCACAATCTGACAAGCATGACAAAAGCATGTTCTTCATCGTAATACGCAAGCAGCGTTGCAGCAAGCGCCGCCATGCCCTGAACATAACCGGTCTCTGGGAAGTAAATCGACATAGCATGCAAAACCCTAAACAACAGTCTTTGGCCACCGCGATACCGCCGACGGAACATGATATGGCTGCTGATAGTCCTGGGAACATCAATATCGATCTGCACATCATCCGGCGACCCTTCCTCCTGGAAGTCATTGAATTTCTGAATAAGTTCTGTATCCGAGGGGCTGTCTTTGCGTTTCGCCGCACTGGCACTCAGGAACGCGTACCAAGCCGTTGCGCGCCATCTATCTGGGATGCCTTTCCAGGTTCGTTCAATCAGCTTTGAGCTTTTGACGTCGAATTCAAACGTCATTCCGGCGCCATCTTGAGGTTTCGATACAACTTTGGCCATTTTTCGCCATTTTTCCTCTCGTTCCCATTCCTTCTTCTTCATTGCGAGAGCATGTGGACTGTCATCATCTTCTCCATCCAACTGACCGGGGAGGGTTAACATGTCGCTCGCCTCGTCTAAAAACTTCCGGTTTTTATTATGAGGTAACCTATTGGCAGCATATCGTAGTCGCGAAGTGGATCTGGTTAGGTTATTGTGGTAAGAGCTTTGCGAAGATGTAGGGCGGGATTGATCAGTTGATTTGCGCGTGGGAGAACGACCGTGAAAAGAACGAGAACTCGCCGCTGTAGATGGTGCGCGTCGTAGTGTACGTTTTCTACGCGGCGTAGACGAGGCCAGTAGTAGACTGGTCGAGACGCGCTGAATCGTCGGAGGCACCTCGGGGGTTGCCGCATTTTCTTTTCGGGGAACTATAAAGCCGTATCTATCCACGTCCCCTATCTGGACATTCTCCCAATCTTCCAAACCGCCAGCTAGCTCGTTCGCCTCCCTCTGGATAAAGCTACTTCTCCTGGACCCGGGGCCAACAACGGAAGTAGCTGGGGTAATTAAACGCTCATTACCAGACTCATCATTCGTGGTTGGGACAGCATCGGTACTAGTACTTTCGTTAGGTGGGTCATCTAATACCGCTTCCTCATTCTCCAGGCCTAGCAGTTCATTAACCTCGGCCTCCTCAATAGCTTCATCCCCCTTCTCATACATCAGCCGCACGCGTTGCGATAATATCTCCTCGTCAATCGACAAGATGCGCGTAGCGGAGCTAGAGGGGCGCGTACGTAGTGAGGCATTCGATTTGATCCGTCTGGCGCTCAACGAGCGCGGACTTGCGGGCTTGCTGTCATGCAGCACGTCCAAGGTATCCTTCTTACCACTACTGCTCACAGGAGGACTCGTAATATCCTTCTTCTCACTGTTATCACTCATAGCAATAGTAGCCGTAGGCGCAGCGGTAGTCGTGTGATCCTCCTTCCCTAGCCCATCCTCATTAATCGACGCCAACGACTCACTCGTCAGATCCCCAATCGACCCCGTCGGAATATCCAACGTAATTCCCTGAAATGGTACATCATTGACAGGTGGAAGCGGCGGGACGGCAGGTGGGATCTCAGTAGATTTCCTGCTCTTGAACGAGCTCCACATCCGCTCTGACCGGCGGGAGCTGGGGCGCGGGGTCTCTTCGTCGATGATGATGCTGGGGATGCTCGGGGGAGACTTTAAGCTTGGGGCGGAGAGTTCATCTGTAGCTAGGGTTGTTCTACTGTCCCGTCTGGAGGGGGCGAGGCCGGAATCGCGTCGGAGGGAGTCGACATCGACGCGATGGACTGCCTTGATGGGCGATGAAGGGAAGGAGAGAGGCGGTTCGCTGGGGGCGCCATTCTGCGAGCCGTTTCGAGTATCTGAGTCTCGAGATGCGGGAGCAGGGGCTGGTGCGGTCGTTGGAGGTGGAGGCGGGGGGAAAAGCGGAGGAGCAGGGCTATTCTCGAGGGGGCCCTGTGGTAAGCTTGAACTCGAGGGTGGTCGTTCCGGGGATGCCAACGCGGGCATGGGGTCTCCCATTGTGTCGACCCTGGAGGCTCAAGGCCTCAAAAATGGTATTGTGTGGGTGAGGGAGTGGGAATCCAGAACTCGTTTGCCGTCTGTGACCGTTTGCGAGGGAGGATGGAGGAGGAAGATGAGGTGGTCGGACAGCTGGACGTGGAGGAGCAGGGGGTGGCACTCGCCAATGGGATGCGCAACAGGGATGTAGGGGCAGCATTCCTCAAAAAATCGAAATTAGCTGGACAAGACAAGACGCAGCAAAGCGCCAGCTGCATGCATCATTGATAACCCTCGCAAGCAGTGGGAAGTCGGCTTGTTTGAGGACGGATATAAAAAGGGGGCGGGAGTTGATGTCGTTCCAAGGTTCGTTTCAATCCACGTGACTGTTTGGCGGTGGCGGGCGGCAGAATGGCCGATTCCCCAGATGAGCAGACCCACTGCAGCTCCCGGAAGCCAATCAGCGCGCGCCATTCCAAGCTTTGGGCTCAAACGGTTGATCCCGGGCCGCACTAGGCCTGATGCGGGCTAGTGCACGTGGCCTGAGCCTCATGCGCTCCAGCTTTTGCTTGTTTTGTCCGATTCAGGAAGGCAGTTCGATGCATCAAGAGTGCATTTATTGTTGAGGGACAGACTGCAGCAGGAAGGGAGTACAAGGGGCTGTTGGTTACAGCGGCCAGCGCATACTTCCTAGCATGTCTGGGTACGTACAGACAAGCTTTGTTGTTTAAGACTTTGCATGCCGATTCTTTGCCTCAGACGGCGGCTGGTATGACGGAAAAAGGGGCACCGCAATGCTGGAAATTAAAGGGCTCAAAAAGAAAAGAAAACGAAAAGAAATAAAAAAATAAACTATCACCCCAGTGCTAATCTTAAATTGCCTGCAAAGCTGCCTGTCCCAAACACCAACCATTATAACAGATCATTTCCCGCATAAATTCCATCAAGAAACAAAAAAAAAAAAAAAAAAAAAAAAAGAGGGAGGAAGAGAGACGAGGACGACGAGCGAAGAGATTAAATCTGCACCCATGTTCTTCTCCTGTATCCTTTCTATTGGCTTTGTTTTTTTGTTCGCCCTTTTTTATTGTTCCCCTGACTATGCACATTGCTATATGCTTTGCTCTCCCTATATTTTTTTGGTTCCAATCCTACACTCACAACGACAAATGAGCCCCAAAGTCATGTACTGACGCGTTTTTGGTTTCTATCTTGATGACCCTGATGTATCCCTGCTTTTCGAAAATAGGTTGATGCTTATGTGTACCGCCTGCCACTTTTTTCCACTTTGTTTTTGTGTCCTTTTTTTTTGAGAACGAACTTACCACCGCTGGCATCTTCATTACACAGGAAATAAAACCACGAACCGGGCTCGACTGTTATTCGACGCGAGGGAAAATCGTCGTCATTTGGATGAATAATGATGCTGCTCCTTTTTGGATCGAGTAGCTTCTCTTCTTGGATCTTGGATAAGAAGCTAACATTGTGAAAAACATAGTTCGAACATCCTGCTTCGCATTGCTTTTTAGGATTCTACAACCAGTCAGGGTCTGGAGGCCATTGATGTGGCGTGGAGGATGATTCATCCCCCTTTACTTACTTTCCTCAGATCTACAAACCCGTCTACAATCCTCTCTTCATTGCTTGGGTCATTTTATAACCAGTTGGCAATTCGAGGTTGCCAATGTGGCGTGGGGGACATCTTTCCCATGTCATTATTTCTTCTCTCGCGTTTTTAAGCATTTTCCAGTTCCAAAGATACTAACGACACTTACAGACTGTTGAGCGATTTCTCTAAAATCCACCCGACTTTCTTCATTTTGCTCGCCTAGCGGGAAACCATTACAACCAATCACCAGCTCGAGGTTGGTGATGTGGCGTGGAGGATGAAGCATCCTGTCTCTTCTGTTCATTTCTTGTTCATGCCGGGTTTATAATAACCGGTTAACAGCTCGAGGTTGTTAATGTGGCGTGGAGGATAAAGCATCGCTTCTCGTTTTACCTCATTATCCTTTTCCCTTCCTCGTTCTCATTAGGTTCACAATAACTAGTTAGCAACTCGAGGTTGTTAATGTGGCGTGGAGGACATATCCCACCCGTCCTTACTTCAATCATCCTGCCTTCTTCGCTCGAACATCTTCCACCAAATTAAACGCAGGGGTCTCGGGAAAATCACAACTTGAAGCGCTTTTTCCCGCCCCTGAGATGATTTCGCAACGGCTAGCGAGAGCATCTTAACCCTAAGTCCCTTCTACTTCCACCTTATCCAATACTTCGTTTCTTGCCTGGGTACAATAACCAGTCAACCGTGTGAGGCTGTTCGATGTGGAATGGGGGACTTTCTTCTTTTCTTTCATTTTTTACATTCCTTTCTTTCCCGTGGCTATCACGTTCTTGAAATGGATATGCATCTCTAGCAGGTTCTGTCTATTAACATGACATACCTGGCAGATCCCCCCTAATCATTTCGAAGGGCTTTTAATAACCAGCTAGCAGCTCAAGGTTGCTAGGGTGGCGTGGAGGACTGCCAGAAATATTCAATATCTAGGTATGTTTTCTGCACAGCTGTCTTTTATTTTTGTTGCTGACACCCCTTAGGTTTGCCTCATACTTCATTTACCGCTGGGAATTTGATAACCAGCCAGTAACTCACGGTTGCTGGTGTGGCGTGGTGGATTACATTTTTTCTTTGCCAATCGACTCTTTACCTTCCAGCGCGCAATCTTTCTGGGGAACTCAAAGATCCTTCCAATGGTTTTGTATATGGCGAATGCCTCTCACTCTGTGGTTTGAAATTCATTTACAATCCCCCTCACCCTCCTCCCCATTTTAATTGACCACCTATTATAGCCAAGCTGGACTATATATTGCGTCCCCGCTCACAGCTTCAACCGGGAAACATATAACCATTCAGTAGCTCGAGGTTACCGAAGTGGCGTGGTGGAATTTCTTCCTTACGTGTATACAGGCCCTACGCATACACGACAATTACCAATCCTTTCAAATTCATGGGCTTCTTACAACCAGCTACCAACCTCGGGTTGGTAGGGTGGCGTGGTGGATTTTTCCTATTTCCTCCTATCATTTCTCTCGAAATGTTTCCTCAACATACCCCCGTAGGTTTCATATAACCTGTCATCTTCTCGGGGGAGATGTCGTGGCGCGACGGACCTTTTTTGCCTTTCCATAACCCTTCCACATACTCACCTGGGCTTCATATAACCAGTTACCACTTCGAGGTTGGTAGCGTGGCGTGGGGGATCTTTTTATTCTTTTCGTTTGTTTTTGAATCCTGTTGACGACATATACTACTGGGTTTCATAACCAGCCATTTTCTCGAGGACAATGGCGTGGCATGGTGGATGCCATTTGTCCCTCCTCCCAGTTCATTCTATTGATCCAAGCTCTCTTTTGGTCAGGGGATATATAACCAGTCGATTCCTCGAGGGAATTGTCGTGGCGTGGAGGATCACCAATTCTACCTCGAAGTCCCTTTACTACTTTCCACTCCGAATATTTTATCTTACTGACTTGGCATCAGAAATTTGCTTCGGGAACATATAACCAGTAGCCAGCTTGAGGCTGCTAACGTGGCGTGGTGGAGCCTATATTCGACGTGTTTGAAGAGCCCATGACCCCCTACAGACGGCTCGCTAACACTGTTTAATAGTATTTGAACGGGCTTTTGATAACCGTTCAGGAACTCGAGGTCTCTGATGCGGCGTGGTGGAACATTTCCATCCAGACATTCTCACATTTCCTTCCACTATCTTTGGGAACAGTCTAATTGTGCAAAAAGCTTTGAAGCTTTCCAGACAGTGTGGCCTAAAAAAAGGATTCACTTACACGCCCCTGAAAATTACCTCCAAACTCTATCTGGCTGACATTAAAAGGCTTTAAACTCCCTTCATATTTTTTCCGGGTGTCAAATATAACCAGTTAGTATCTCGAGGATACTATTGTGGCGTGTTGGAATCCCCCCCCAACGCATTCTACAGCTCCTTCAGCTCGGGAAAAGATAACCAATTAATATCTCGAGGATATTAATGTGGCGTGGAGGATTTATCTTCTTCCTCGATTTCTTTTACACTCATTCATGGGCTTACACAACCAGTCAGTAGATCGAGTCTACTGGTGTGGCGTGGTGGATATTCTTTACCTGCCCCTTTTTCTTACTCTACACCCTTTACATCTGTTTTGTCTCCTTTTGTTCGCTTTTGGAAGAAGCTTGCCTTGTACTAAACCAAGCCTGATCGATTGGTTTTCAAGGGGTTAACAACCACTAAATAGCCCGAGGCTATCAATGTGACGCGGTTGAATATCTTCTTCTTCTTCTTGTTCTTTTTTTTTTTTTGTTTCATATCATCGTCTGCTCACGGACACACACACTTTTTGGGAACATGATAACCAAGCATCAACTCCAGGTCGCTGCTGTGGCGTGGAGGGATACCATTTTACTAACCGCATCTTTGCATCAAATTACTCTTTCTGCTGAACTTCAATGCGCTCGCCACCTTTTCCCATACTGATACCAGAAAGCCACCTCCGCAGCGAAAACTCCTTCTTTTGGGTTAATATAACCATCCAGAAGCTCGAGGCTTCTAGAGTGGCATGGAGGATCTTTCTTTTTCCCCTCCTTCGAACCTGGGACGTTGAACCAGAATCACCTTGTGGGGGGGTTCGATATATAACCAGTCAGCGCTACCAGGGCACTGATGTGGAGAGGAGGACAGACACTCTTATCCGCTCTTTCTTTACGTTTCCTTTTCAACTATGGGAATCTTATAACCATCTGGAAACTCGAGGTTTCCAGAGTGGCGTGAGGGATCTCTTCTGCCTTTCCTTTGTCATTTCTAGGGTGCAATATAACCACCCAGAAACCCGGGATTTCTGGGGTGGCACGGAAGAGGTTTGTCAATACTTCAGCATATCGCGCTCTTCGTTTCTCATTCTCATCAATTGGATCAAGTTTAACTTGGTTTCATCACCTGCCTCCCTTTCCTTCCGGTTTTGCAACAACATAACTGATTAACAACTCGAGGTTGTTAATGCAGCGTGGAGGAGCTCTCCCTCTCTCTCTCTATCCAGATGACCTTTGTGCATCCAGCTACAGAAATTGGTGCGGAATTTTGTCGCTTGTGTTCAAGTTTCTCAGGGCAAACATAACCAACCAGCAGTTCGAGGCTCCTGGCGTGGCGTGGTGGACAATATGCAACATAAGCAACTTTACCCGTCAGGCAGGTTGGGAGGAATATCGCGGCTAGGGGAAACAGCTGGCGAATGGGAATCATCGAGGATTTTGCAAAGGGGCGAACGAACAACAAGTGGAGAAATTCCTAAGACTTGAGGTTCAGGTCACAGCTGGAAATGGTCAGGTATATATCTTAGACAATGTCAAAATGACTTTTCCCCCTCCTCGGGTCATAAATCACACCTATATACATGTTACATAGTATGTACTGGACAATAAATCGCGCGCAATGATAGCAACAGATTATGAACAAGGCATCAGCCCTTAGGGGTACGGGTATTTTATCCTGAACATCCAAGCATATTGAATCAATTTTCCAAAAAGTGACTAGGAATGGGTATATATATCCAACACTGCCGCTAAAATTGATGTGTTTGGAACGGCCATAATTTCTGACTATTACATTCCCTCAATTACAACTTGGAGGCGGGTGTGTTCCTATATCTTCATGTCAGCATCTACCACGCCGCCCGACGAATGGGAACTTGGAATTTTGAAGGCCTTACAGGAACGCAGTACACTCAACCTCCACATCAGAGTTGCGAGGCAGCGTCTTAACAGCAACACAAGTACGGCACTGGTGTAGAATCGGTTAATATGCATTCCACAAAATAACTAACATCAGAAAGAAAGAAAAAAAAAGAATCAAAAACATACAGGCTTAACAGGTCCAGAAAAGAACTTCTCATAGACCTTGTTCATAGCGGCAAAATCATCCATCGAGGCAAGGAAGACATTGACCTTGACAACGTTGTCAATGCTGCTTCCACCGGCCTCGAGAACGGCGGCAAGGTTCTTCAATGCTTGTTCCTAGATTGGGTACTCATGTTAGTTGAGTTTGTGGAAAAGAAAACAATGGCGGAAGTAGATGCGCGGGTGCTGCGCAGGGTGGGAATGGCAATGTGTAATTTCAAGTTCTTTTCGTCTGGAAGTCACTCACCGTTCTAGCGCCAACTGGGCCGTCAACCATTTTCCCCGTGGCGGGTTCCATTCCCAGGCTGCCGGAGCAGTAGATCATGCCATTGTGGACAACGGCCTGGGAAAGGACAGGCAATGGCGCGGGGGCCTTATCAGTTAGGACTGCAGTTTTGGAAGCCATTGTATTGTGAAAAATGAAGGACGAAGGTAATTTTAAAGAGCAGGAAAGTTATTAGCCTCGTTATTCTGGAATAAGAAGCGGATAGGTGCGTTAAAGCTGTTCAAGGGTCCTGTTTTTTTGTGTTGACGTTGCTATCTTATCTCGGGAATGAATTTGAGGGTTTTCGGCAAAAACTTAGCGGCGCGTCGGGCCGACTTCGGGAAAGCTATCCCGACTTCATCAGATCCAACATCGGCTGGTCCGCGCGTGTAGTTCTGATCACGTACTATTTTTGTCCCAGGAGTTCATTAAGAAGGCTTAATATCCCGACGCAGGACACAAAATTGAATTGATCATGTTGGTAATATCCCCGTTGTGCTCTAATTAGAGGCCTCATCTCTCGAATTGATGCCCCAGGCGAACATACCTCTACACCGGGAAGAACACCTTCACCATCGGGATATTGACCTGTTTAAAGCTGATGGGTGATGTTAATTGGGAATACTAGCTGTTGATATGAAGTTGGATTTTCCTCCGGTTCGTGTAGAAGACTCTCGCGCAAGGAATATGCAATTTGTGCCCTGTGAACTGCGCCAGGAAATGACTGAGAGCATAAGACAATATCCTGAGATGATTCATTAGATAACTATCTGGTATGTAAGGTCCTGCTAACCGAGGAACCCCAGGTCACCCAGATCTTCACGAAATGATATCTATTGTGGGATATCACTTTTAAGACACTATGTTGCTATTTCCTCATACCCGCACAGAGGGCAGGCGGTATTACCCTATACTCCATGCCAGGGGATCGAATATCTCCCCGTATTAAAATCACTCATCAACACCCATGACTCCTTTATTCCATACATATTATTCCTAACCCTTTCCATTTATCTTCACAGCTTCCTGTGCTGCTAATGGGTATATCAAAAACGAGCCGAGCAAAACCACCAACCGGACCAACCATAACAAAAACAGCAACCAATGAGAACCAAAGCCCGCTCACTCATTCCCGAGCATGTGCTTTATCGCCAAAGTTTCCATCACCAGCAAAATCAATCTCCAATACAAGGCCGCCCGAATTATCGTCTTTCCCACCTTTATCACTAGCAATGCTGCTACACGTACCCATCACGGTTGATTGGGACCCTATACTCTGTGAAGTGACATGGCCCGCCTCCGCTCTTTCCTGCGCCGACTTCCCGAAACCAATCCATTGCGGAAGGTCGGGTACGCGTATTGCAAATCCGCCTACCAGACATATAACCACAACGATGACCTCCTGAAGAGTAGACATGAGTATATGGGTAGTCACGTCTCCATCGACAAGATCAAAGCGGGGATCCGGAGAGAAACAGTCCAGCAGGGAGTATACGAGGCGGACAAGGATGAAGGGTTGCGAAAGCGCCACGATGAAGAGGAGACGGCGTTCTCCTGTCTGTAGACGTGGGACCATTCGACAAGTGGAGATTAGCGTTGTTGCAAGGAGGACCCATGCGGCGATGAATACTGTCATTGCGACTTTGGTGGTTGTGGAGGAATGGGAGAGGTCGTCGACGGTGTTATTGTTCGTGATTGAGCCGATGACGCTGAGGACTAGGGCTATGAGGGTGAGGGCGGAGATGAAGTAATAAGTTAAGCGTCTGGTGGTTTTATTCGATTCTTGTTGGATGGATGCTGTTCTGTATCATGTTATAGTTAGAAAGGGTTCGTATGTGGCACGGATGGCATTTGCGGTTAGGATAAATGACAGGGACTATCTGCCCATTAAATGGGGCGATTGGAAAACAAACGTACACTCGGGTGAGAAGCCATATACAGGCCAGCATAAGCGGCGACAATCCTATTGAGCTACAAATTGCGGCAGCGGTGAATAGCTGGGTGGATTGGTTCGACATCTTCGCCAGTTCACAACAGGCGCCCACGATCCGCACCGCGCAGAACATGGCCAGATATATCCACCCGAATATTCTGTTGAAATCATGGCGGAAGATAAGACAAGCCGTCACGAACACGCAGGGTGTGTAGACTGCCAGTTCGAAGATGAAAATGGCATCACGGCGGTCCAGCACCATGGTTCGATGGCACCACGAACCGACCGGGCTCTAGAAATCGCGTGGGAACCAGAGCCGGAGATATGGCGCTGCGATAAAACATAGCAACATTGATGAACGGATGAAGGTCAGACGTGAGGAATAACAATGCAAGGAGCCAAGTATTAATCATTTCAAAATAGATTCTTCTCTTGATCCAGCCTCATAAACTGGATACGGGAGTTGCAACTAGCCCGAGGCTAGTTGAGGGGGAACTGGAGACGCGCACATCATGGCGCGAAAACATGCGGCCAAACTCATCAGATAGTATGGCTCAAGGTAGCCTCCAACTGTCGCGCTCTACCAACACATCTATGACGGAGTACTTTATGTGCAAAGTCTCCATTTCAATGCTGGTCTCGGGGTTTGGAAACGCGATGTGAGGCGAAGAAAAAGGAGTCAAGTCCGAATACCACATGACATCTCGGCTCGTGCGAGATGCATATTATGTCAGCAAAAACTTAGTCAGCCCAAAATGCGGGGAAACAAGATTTAGTGCCGCACTAGCGCATATAGCTTAACTCTAAATCCACGCATCCTCCCGAGTCGACTCCTCGGGCAACTTTGTCAAACGACAAGAGAGACATGACATCAGCAATACATGAAGGGCGTTTTTGTGGCACAATGAGGTAGAGCTGGTAATTCTTGAGAAGTGTTCGCCTAAACACCCGCCCTACACATTAGGATTAAGCTTCAAGATGCGCCTGTCCCCTCCGGGGGTAGGATTTGCAGCATCATCGCGTAACTCGAAAAGGCCTACGTTACTCCTAGGTGGTATGTCTTTGAGAGATGTGCCTATTGAAAGATCGTCATGCAACTCTAAAATTCTTGAAACTAGGAATGCAGTCGTACAATCTAAACCTCCCTATATTTGAGAAAGTCGACTTTACATCATCCGAAACGGCCCTCACAAACCATGTGTGACTGTAGCAAGACATGTGTATGTTCCACACTACCGTTTCAGAAATCAGGCGTCAAGATTGCTAGGATAAAGCCTCGACGTAAATTTCTTGTTTTTCGACATCCCCCTACCAAGCCGTCACCAGCAACAACCCTGATACTACTCTAGTGTGAGACGCGAAAAGATGGTTAGACGAAGGAAATGATTGTCTCAGGATTTCGGTTTCTGCCGCAAAATATTTCCGACCATTATTTCGGCTTGGGCCGATGGAATAAAGGATAGGATATGGAATGTTACACCCGACCCTCATAACCAGTGATTCTGGATTTGGTTGCTCATCGGCCATCCAGGCTGCGTAATCGTCACTATGAATGCTTATAATATTGCAATTGGCAAAGCTGAGAAACTGAGGATGGTACTAATTGGGATCCATCTGTAAGACCAAAGAATTTATGACAACAGGGATACTATGCAATAGCAAACCTAGATATTTCATATAAATCGGTCGTCCTATACCGAAATTAAGAAATCATTTCACAAACATCCCCAAATTAGCTCAGTGTCCCACCGGAACAAACCTCATCGTCGACCGATTCCAATATCCTTGACAGTAAATCTTCAGTGAACCGCCAAAGCATCGCGGAGTCGTCCGCGTGAAAAGCAAGCCTAGTGTAAAACGTGTTACGCCGACCTTGGAGAGCATAAAGTTTCTTCTAGAATCCCGCTTTGATATCATCTGGTGAAACCTCTAAGGCAAGCGGGCTATGGTTTCTATAGGCGACAAGCTCGGGCTCACTGCATGCCGGAGCGAAACCAAAACCTCGCAGCCTCTTCAAAGTATCCAGAATATCCTGTTTGACAAAACTATCCGGGAGCTCCGAGTCGCTGCCGTAGTGAATAAGTAGAAGTTCAGGGTTTGAAGTGGGGAGGATTTGGTAAATCGCTGGAAGCTGGGGCATGGAAAAAGGTCTATGTTGGTCTTGGTTGGTGAATGAAGTGCCTTTTTGAAATCCCGGAAGTTCGGGCACCGCTACATAGTAACCTGTGATCTTGAATGCCGAAAACAGACCCCTTTCGTTTGGATCTAGCTCAAAGCTTCCAAGGTTGTCTATTGTTGGAGGAATTGTAATGAGAACTTTCTTTGCTTTTATTCTCTTGATGCCATTTGGGGTCTGACAACGGATAATGACGTGGTCAGCGGAATTTCTATCCACAGACACTGGCTGGCTGTCGAGGAGAACGCGAGGTCCAAGGACCTGGAGGGCGGCCTTGTAGATGTCCTGAGGATTCTTGCTAGCAGGTTCTAGAAAGCCAGATTCCAAAGAGCGTAAAAAGGTGGAACCGAACACATTGAATACATATAACGTAGGTTGGCTCAGCACCTCGCCATATCCCCGAAACAGGAACCGAACCACGTCACTGAGGTTGTATTTCCGAACGAAATCATGAAACGGTATCACCAAATCGTCCGGAACAGGATCTGGAAGATAAAAACCGTTCTCGAGCTCAGCATAGGAGGCAACAATATCCTTGTACCTTGATAAATTCTCGGGGACTTCTGTCCCGTCGTTTGGCATACGTTGTCCGGTTTTGAAATTAATAGCGATTGCGTCGGCATCATTGGTGTAAACAACATTCTTAAACGGGATATTTAAGCGGTTCATAAATTCTGCAAATGGCTTGATATTGCGATAAATCATAACTCCATAACCGATTTCTTGGTTCGTTTTCGGATCCGTGTACGAATGGGTATGTCCGCCAAATGCGCTCTCCCGTTCGACAACGACAACGTCCTTCCCCAGGTCATGTAATCTAACGGCAGCATATGTCCCCGACCCGCCTCCTCCAATAATGCAGACATCAGTGATGAGGACTTCCTCGCCTTGGTTGGGGGCTGTTTCGACAAACTCTGCAGCCACCCGAGAGAACGCAAGGGCCCCGAGTAGTATATCGTTGAGCTTTTTCAAGTATAATATCATGGTTACCGAGGATTGACCAGAGAACAATTTTAGAGGGTTCGAGCGTCGCAGGCAAATTTATCTGGTGAAAATCGCCGACTATATATGACCACTCGAGGGGGCTCTCAAACTGAGCTGCCGTCTAAAATTTGGGATAATAACAGGTGAAACGGTTGTCAACATGTTTCGATTGTAAGACACTGTTTCCATCCGATTTTTGAGTCAGCCATCCTCATCAACAAACGAGCCATGCCATCAACATCCATGAATGTACATACATACCTTCAGGCAGACTCGTGCCCTATGAGGGGGCTATACAACCAGCGACTACGGGCTCATGTCGTTGACGTATATTGCCACAATGCGGATGGTTTCTGTAAACCATCCATTTGGGAATCAATACGTCATTCAACTGTTTAAGCCAGCTTTATGCCGGGCAAACCCCTTGGACCCGGCCGCGAGCCCAAACGTTGTCGTGTAGGGGAAACGGCTGGCCTACCCGAAAATTGGACCCAGCCGATAGGTGATACTTATCAAGGTAAGTTGATATCCCATACAACCTACATAGTTAGTTTCAAAGCGTGGTTACTATTGCTCGCTTGTCAGTTATGACCCAACACCTTCCAGCAAGATTAATGAAGTTCAGATAAGCTTCCTTGCGCCAAGCGTCTAGTGCATTTCTAGCGTGATAGCGAACCATGAGAACCAATAATGAACTAAATTAAGCTTAAATCCAGCACTAATCGTGCCTTCGCTGCTGACCTGGCGGCCCGCAGCACCTAGCAGAATGGAAGAGGTGCAGCGCCAGAAGCTGCCCACGACTTGGTGCTGCAGGCCGCCAAGGCCCGCAGCGAAGGCACGATTAGTAGCTATCTTGGTGTCTCTTTCTATCAAAGGTCTTGAGGAGTTCGACAGAACAGTTATATAAGATATGTACATGTACAAACCAGGATTGGCTTACTAGCACAGCCACCAATTTCAGGTGTGGATTCATCGCCAATGCTACAACTAGTAATTATTGTTTGCTTGCTTATAACTTCCCAGTCTAACACGGACCTTAGTGAAACGATTGAATTTTCAAATACAATTTAGCAACGTTCAACAAGTTGTCATCGCGATTAACACCAAATCAGACACAAGCAACGCCTTCCCCAACTGAAATGGTGACTGCCACCTTCCCCTAATGACAGTAAAAGGCACAAATATTAAGTACACCAGCAACATACGCTTCGCGGCCACATAAGCCTTGACAGTCATATGTCCGCAGTCTCATATTTTGCTAAAGAGAGTAGAATATCTGAGCAGTTAATCCCTAAAACTTTATCTCCCCCCAACACTCCTACCCCAGTTTAAATATTTCCCACAGGCAGCCCCAATTTACAGCCTAGTTGCTCACAGGAGGCAGACTCCTTATGCCCCCGCTCGGACTAACCATCTGGATATTGGATTATCCAGTCAATGTTGCGACACGTAGATTGCCCCTGGCAGCACTTTCTTGTCGTCACCATATTGGTAGGGCTGTCGTTCCCCCAGTTACTTTTTCGTTTAATCATAGTCACCATAACCGAAGTCGCCATATTCAAAGCGCTGTCGTTTCCCCAGTTGCTTTTTCTTTTCATCATAGTCACTATAGCGGAAGCCATCGTCCTGTCGGTTCTCCAGTTGTTTGGAACCCTCGGGGTAAGGGTAAAGAGGATTTTTCTCGGGAAGAGACCTGGTTTCTGGGCTATCCTTCGAAGGAATTTTTCTGTCATCATCGTCGTCATCGTCATCATAGCTGTAGTAGCCGAACCTGTCGTTCTTGTCATCCGCCTTTTGCTCCTTGTTGGCCTCTAAATATAGGTAAGTATAGGTCTTTTAATTAAATTGGTAATTGATCTAGTTTTCTCTTACCCATCGGATCAATTCTTTTATCATGGTCGTCGTATTTCCTGTAGTCGAATCTTTCATTCACGCTTTCCCCAGCCCCGGCCTCTGGAGGAATTTCAGGAACCGGCGCACGGTTGTCCGGGAAAGGAGCAGCAAGAACCACGGCTGCGATGCCGCTGAGGATGGGCAAAATATAAGTGAAATGCATTTCGGACCGCGCTGTGAGATTAAACTAGAATGCTTAGATTTGTTGAATTCTCGAGGTGTGTATTCAGCTGCCTTTCTGAAAGGAGAGGGATGTGTGGTGGCAGAATGCGAAATAAGTATGACTTTATATTTTCATTCTCTATCTTGCCCCTCAATAAAGCCATCTTATAATTATATCTCAAAGGATTTGGTCTCACTTCCTCGCTTCATTCGGATATAGCCCCCGGGAAGCTGCCCTGCATGCGTGGATCATATCAAGATGCTGTGGTTGATTGCATAGTAGCATTAAATATAGTCAAATGCACGTCCATTATGAGAGTCGTGTCTCCGTGAAGGTGTTAGCATAATTTGCGAAGGTGTTGCTTGTAAAACCGGAATCTCCGTGAAGTCCACAAGATATAAATGGGCGTTACTCATAACATTGTGAAATGTAACCCTGGTTGAGGCTGTTCTCCCCTATTTAGAATACTAATTATTTCCCTCAATCACTCGTGGGGCCTAATCCTAACCTGCTAAAGACAATATGGCAATGATAACATCATATGGACAGTAAGCATCTCACCCTGTCGGGATCATGCTATTACAAACAGTGTGATTGTAACCGTATAGTTCCGTATTACTATACCCCATGCAGTGGAACATGGTCAGTGGGATTGGATTCGCAATCATAGTTCGTAAGTAGGCATTATGGTTTGTCTCCTAGCATATTGGGAATATAAGCAGAGTAAATATTCTGTATAACAGTGCCTCTCAGGTCCTTCACCATAATTCGAAACTACCCGCCCACCTAGGATGCCAACACTGTAATGAATTATACATAGTATTTAGTGCCCTTGCCATTTTGTTCGCATAGACTTCAAACTGGTATCTGACCAGCTCCCATAATGTTCAAAAATTGGATCACTTTATCGGAATTCAAAAGACTGCCTCAAGAATCGCAATATCATGACGATGAAGCAGAGGAGGGGCTTCTTACGAAAAGGGCACATTTCCTCAATCCACCAGCATCGACAGGATACAAGCATCTTCTCTCAGGAGTAGTTGGTGCTCTGATTGGAATATCAGCCACGGTCACCTACTTTCTTTGGTTTTCCCCGTCATGCTTCTATGGGAAGAATTCAGCACTCAAGAAAACCTCATATTGGTGTGAGTGTCATACCTTCCTCAAATAGTGCTCGATTCAGACTGATTCAAATGTATAGCGCCAATCCTTGACGATCTAGAAATCCCTACCTACACAGCCGAGATGAACGGGACATTTTATCCGCCTCCAAATCCAGATTTGGGACGTCAAGAACCTAGCCCGGAAAATGATGAGGCCTGGGAGTTTTACGAGAAGATTCGCACCCACGTCGTCAGCAGAGAAGATATCATCAGGCTCGGCAAGGATCCAAATACAACAGCACGGTTTGAGGACGAATACTGGGGCTTTGGGCCCCATGCATATATGGCCCAATTAGATGTGATGCATGTATGTTGGAACGCCTTCTCGTACAAGGATATCGCTAACAATGAGTAGCAAATTCACTGTCTGAATCTCCTGAGAAAAGCAGCCTTTGTAACATATCCCGGATATGAGCCAAAGGGGTTGGAGGCCCTCGACTCAAAGAAGGGGTGGATCCACGTTGCCCATTGCGTTGATATGCTACTACAGAATATCAAATGCAATGCAAACACTGATCTCATAACCCTTGCCTGGGTAGGACGCACTGGAAAACTCTGGCCGAATTTCAACGTCAGGCATAAATGTCGAGATTTCGAAGCTATTTCAAAGTGGAATCAGGACAACGCTGTTTCTCGCGATAAATTCAAACACATGCCACTACCCAAGGATGCGTATATCTGGCCCGAGCCGTGGAAATCCTCCGGCTTTGAGTTGGATAAGCCACTAGGTAATCACACTTGGAAGAATGGCAATAAATGTTCCGACTAGAGGAATAGATGGCAGTTAGCCGGAGGGGGGTGACGGGACGTATATATTAGACTATTGTTTTGGTTTGGAAGAATCCCCAGTTCAGGAACTCTCTTTCTATCCATCCACCTTAAATGTTAAACAAATGTCGACAATTTATAACGCAGATATCACTGCCCCTGATTTCTCTTAATTTCCTACAGGCTCATACCTACATGTGTGCATAATCAATTCTTCTTGATGCTACTCTCCAAAATTGAGGAATAGGCAAATTAAGCAACACTTTGCTTTCTTTTTTGTGTTCTATAAATACGGCTCTTTTCCGTCCATTCGGGACATACAATTTTCAAATGGCTTGCAAATCAACACGCATGTTAAATTCGAGAGACCATGCCTTCACGATCATTCAATTGGCACCCGTTAGCTTCCTCATAGTCTCCAAAGCTTTCGCGCAATGCTCAGCCACATCCAACTCCAAAATAAAATCCCATCGACATGGAAGCGCTTCGTCTAGCTTCTTTGGATCCGTTCCAATTCCTTCCCCAAGTCCACACATGATTAAACCGGTCACGCTGCTTGAATCAATGATTCGTTGACATCGCGGCCTTCGTACAATGTCGAATGCTTCGAACGCACTTTCAATTCCTTCCAGTGACTTGGCCTCGCGAAGGAGAGATCCGAGGACCATGGCATCCTCGATAGCCATTCCAGCCCCTGAACCCTGCCAAGGGGTTGTCGCGTGGGCTGCGTCGCCCATGATGCAGACAGCGCCTTTTGCGTACGTCGGGGTAGATCTGTGCTCCCATTGAGAGTATATCTGTGGACTATCCTGACTGAGGGATATCTATCAAAATCGTTTTGTTAGGCGAGTTCACGAAGAGAGGGTTAGTTGTATTTTAGAGGGAGGAAGTACCTCAGTTATGCCTTCAGCGAAGGACGCAGTGGGACCATCGACGCACGGTGCGAGTATTTTGGACAATAATTCACGGGTCAGGTCCTGTCGTCGGTGAGGTGTGGGATTTTTTTCCGGAGCCGACACGACGACGTGGACACTATCCCCGTTCTCAATTACATCGTGCATGATGAATGCTCCTTCTACAATCCAGCCATATTGACGATTGGCCTCGAATAATTGGGGTCCTAACAGAGCTTTCGCTTTCTCCAATGAAACTAGGCTCCTACAATCCCAAAATCCTGCAGGCGTGGGCCCGTATTTTGGATCGTCTCCCAAAATATGATTGCGAACAGAGCCAAAAATGCCGTCTGCCCCGATTACTGCATCAAAATGCTCAACCACACCATCTTCAAATTTTAACTCGACTGACTTCCCTCCAATGGCGTTGATACTAGCCAGTTTCTTGCTAGCATGCAGTATTTCCTGAGGCAATGGTGCTATCAATTCCTGCAGGAGGGAAGCCCGGTGAACGACTGTGGTTTCATCGACTGTGGAGTCAAATGCCTGGCACCCAGCCTGCGGTCCAGAGCCCTATTATGCATTTTTCAGCAACATGTCTTTCCATAGATACTCGTATGGGTTTTATTTTATTTTATTTTTATTTTCGTGCAGAACATACCGACATAAAGCGCACAGAGTTCAAGCGCACGGCGCCCGCCTTCTTCAGTAAATCCGACGCTGAAGGAAATATCTCTCCGAGTGCACGTTGGGCGTTTACCGATAATCCAACTGCAGCACCACGCTCCGAAAACTTAGGTGCAGCTTCGTAGACATTGATATCTAGGTGTGGGATGTTGATGAGGGCGTTAGCCAGGGTAGTACCGGCTAGGCCCCCGCCGATGATGGCGATGCGAAAGCGTCTGATAGCCCCGTCCGACATTTTGTGGCTTTGGTTGAAGGAGGCCTTATATCAAGATTAGAAAATCGTTGCGGCAGGTATCATGTCTTTTGTCCTTTAGGAAGAAACAAAGTCAACTAAATGCCTCTTTAAAAGGGATTGTTATTTTGCTGGAGAACTACTGGGAGCTGACTCCTCAGCTGATATGACGACCTGGTTCTGACGTAATATTAGTAGGCATCACTAGCAGGGGATTCGCCAGGGATCAATATCGGTAAGCAACCTTGGGAGGTAGTGTCGGTTTGTCCCGGTACTTCAATAAGATGAATTTGGAATCTTATACGCCCATATCAAAGCCACTAGGCGCAAGAATTGAAACTTTCAGATGAGAACCAGATGCGAAACCCCCTGGTTGGCATTCTGTCCTGAGAGTTGGGCAATGTAGAGAAATTTCATGGCCATAAGCCTGATAATCCTTCAGTTTTCATGTTGGAAAAGTGGCTCAAGTTAGATCAATTGTAAACCATACACTCCTGTGGATAGGGGAGTTGAAGTCAAATCGTTGCTCGCTCCATTCTTGGCAGAGGGCTGATTTTAAGGTTTTGGCTAATGGCCTACCTTTACAGTGATTGGCTTAAATGCTGATTAAGCTTAAACACCTGACGCTAGGCTGGATTAACTCTAGCGCATAACCTTAAGCCCCCACCCAAAACACAACCACCAAGATACAAGATAACTTGAATATTCCCATCCTTCCATCCATCCATAACAGCCCAATCCGAAAATTTCCAAATCCAAACCTTACACACCCACAATGCCACCCACCCCTCTACCAAAATACATCTACAAAATCCTCCCATCCGCCCCCGTCGACCCCATCCCGGATGAATACCCGCTCTCAGAACTCGATCAAAAAGATGGCTTCGTGCATCTTAGCACCGCCGCGCAGGTATGTACTAATGCAAACAATTTTTAAACTGATCCCCCCAACGACCAATGAATTTATACACCGTAGCAAAACATCTTACATACTATACAAATTCCTCCGCCAATATCCAACTGCCAACCTAGTAGTAATTACTAACACATATTAGGTCCCCATAACCGCCGACCTCTTCTTCACCTCCACCACCAGCATCTGGGTGCTGAAAATTAACTTCCAGGGGAGCAAATTGGAGCCCATGACGGAGTGGGAAGGGGATGGATGTGCACATTTGTTTGCGAATTTTGGGAAAGGGGATGTTCATTCTGTGCGGAGGTTTGAGAGGGGTGATTGTGGACAGAAATGGGCGGAGAGTATGTGTGGTTCGACGTGGTTGGAGTAAGTTAAATAACCTAGGCTTTTGGTAACATTGGTTGGCGCGGGGGCGGGGAGGGGGGGGGTTGTGTTTTGTGGGGTTGGGCTGGGACCTTTCAATTATTCATTGTCAGCTGGAAAGATAGTAGTGTAGTTATATCTAGGGATTGTCCTTTTACATGTATAAATAACATCGTTGCTTTCTGAATGGTTGAAATTCTGCGTAATTCTACATGATCCATTTACTGTCTAGCTATCGCTAAAGTAGGAGGAAATGAGTAATCGCCTTGGGGGAATATAATAAAGTAATGAGCGTTGCGCAATAAGCCATGTCCCGTCTTCCAAACGCCTTGCAAAATCAATTATGTTCAACTCAGTCCCTTGCAAAAAGCGCCAATAAGGTGGGAGAGTTAACCAAGCAACGCGATAGCATCCCCCATAGGATCCAAATTGGAATCATAAATTTGGCAGGCGGTGAAGTCGGAATTAAAAACAATTTGGAATAAATGCCCATCATCTGACGAGTCAGCACAAGTTAGCGTCAAGTTTCGTCAAGCAGGGTAAAAGAAATTCCACACGTACTGCGTATTTTTTGTGGCTGGGATGAACGGAAGTCCAAGACCACATAATCCTGTATTTCTTCATTTTCCAACCAGGGATAATAGTTGCCACCAGGTTTGAACCTTGCCAAATGTTCCTCGATGTTACACCCGTCTCTCAGAATTTCTATCGCCCATGGCATTCCTCGGACCCGGAAGTCGACACGACCACCTTGTTTGGTCCCCGACCACTCAGACGAAAGATAAAGCTGATTCCCGAGTAAAGTGCAACAAGACCTGTAAAACTCGTCTTGGTAAATCGCTTCCAATGGCCGCAAGCCCAATGCCGGGTTACTCCATTCCTCAGTTCGCAATGCAGCAGGGTTGATGTTACGGATCGTAGCAGAACAGAGATCCATCAGGGTAGGGAAACGATTAGTAGGGAATGGAGGCGCGTCTATGGCAAGAATATTTTCCATGTATCTATATTTCTTTTTAGTTACCTAAACATGTGGCTCTTGGTAAGGATGTGAGGCTAACCTTCGATGAAGTGGAGTAGCGAACCCGTACACTGGGTCTCCCTCTGTTGAAAGCTCAGCCTGCAACCAACCCTGTCGATAGCATATATTAAGGGCAGCATCATTCTCCGGGCTATCGCTGGTTTGCCGCATGATAACCATACTCCGAAGAAATTTAACAACAGAGGGGTTGTCCTGTAGGTGTTTCTTTCTTGGAAGACCTCGCTCAAACCCATGGATTTGGCAGTTTCTGAAACAATCAAGAATAAAATTATCATCGGCAAAATAATCTCGCGCATCTGCGAGCGAAATCTCGCTCGAGGTTTTGCGGAAGCGACGGAATTTCTAACAATTGTTAGCGTTTCTAATTCCAATGCAAATATGAAGGACGATACTAACATCGGAGACGGCTAGCCCATCTAATAGAGACATCACAGCAGCTGGATAGCCGGAGGAGAGGTCAAAGATGTAGGCCTTCAGATCATCAGATAGTAAGAATGCTTGCCCATGCTCCCCATGACTTCGAGACACTCGAGCGACGACGTCATCGAACTCTTCACGCGAGAAAAAGAGACCAATATCAGGGTTAACGGGAGTGGGCCGTAAGGAAATGCGCTGACTGTCGCTAAACAGGATAGGAGTTGGTGTCTGGTCTCCTAACGGCGCCTCTGTTGGAGAGCCATATGAGGAAAACAGAGCAACTAGAGGGCCTTCAAAAGGGATAATACTTTTGATCAAGTCATTCCATAGACTAGTATACGCGTATGATCCTTGAGCCTCATCGATAATGATTAAAATTCTCTTTTGCCTCCAGTCGATAAGCCCTAGATCCCAGTCGCTAAGTAAACTAAGCAACCGGGGGTATGGTGTTTGGGTCCAAATTTTCTTCGGAAATTCCATGGGCCATGTGATGTGTAAAATATCCAAATTAGGAGCAACTTTTTTAACATGCGAATGAAGAAGAGCAGCCAGAGTTGACTTCCCGCTCGCGGGCGTTCCCCGGACGTGTACGACCGCAGTTCGCTGCAGCCTCCCCCACAAGGCTTCGACGGTTCTATTTCGTGGGGTCCGAATAACGGGTTGTTGTTCGGCTGGCTCCACAATTGTGGCATCAAAAGCCTGGCTAGGCTCCGCCGTGGCTACTAGACAGTTAACATCAGGTTTGCACAAGCTATACGAAGAAAAGGGATGGGCTTGAGAAATAGCAAAGAAAATAAAGCACCTTGGGGTGGATGATTCTCTTCTTGCCTGGTGGCATTTTCATGCACTGCCAAAGGATGTTCGCAACGTTTGCACAAAAGGTCAAAGTTATCGGGAGAATTCGAAACATCAAACATGCCGTTGTCGCAGGGACAAGGCAACACGTATTGCCCTATGGCCACAGTTCTTGTGCATTTCCCAGACGCCATGATGATGAAGCGCTCCACAGGCTTGGGAAATTCTTTTCCACCCGAGGATGAGCGACGGTTTGAGGGATCATCTCGAGTGAAATATCTCAGACAACGGGATAACATAGTGATGCTTTGAGTGGAATAGCACGAAGCTGCCACAGTCCTGCCGTCGTCGTTGGGCACGAAGGTCGAGTTGAGGATGGACGTTGGGCAGGAAAACAAACTGGGGGAGAAGTGCCAAGAACCGGGATGAGCAAGCCAGACAGGCGTCTTCACAGGCGGCAGGCTTCCAAGGTTCCAGACAAGGCTGATTCAATAACTCGAATGGAGGTGAAAGACGAAGAACAAGAAGAAGAATAACGGGATCCGTTGGGGAAAGTTTGTGTGGGCATAATTCACCTTTATTTTATTAACCAACCACAAACTCTAACAATCCATGGCACAATCAATCACACAGAATTGCTGGCTGCTGTTTGAGAAGCTGTAATAGTATTCCATTGTTTCCCGGCTTTGTTGGGCAGCTCTGCCCATCCAATATCATCCAACAATACAGTTACCCCGGTGATGACGGATGCCTTGCCTCCAACCAATCAAATAACAGACAGCCAAGCACTTTTCCGCTCCCGCATTTCTTCCTGTCCATCCATTGATTTCTGCCTCCAACAAGGCTGCATCTTATTATATATCAGAACAAGCATATATTCTTCAAATTAATACCAAACTCCAGCCTCGGATTCCATCCTGGTCCATCCCAAATAAATACAAACGTGTAAAATAACAAGCTATCCGAACATATTAACAATTTCCCTTCACCCGACCAGCCAACCCAGCCACTTTTTTCAAGCAGATTTGACTCTGAATGGGTGTGCTTCCGTATTGTAGACATATTTATTCTTTCCATCGCGAGCCACCTGCCAATCGCCCTCTAGAGAACGTGTTAGCAAAACCAGCCATATAAGCACGGTAAGGATACTGCGGAACGAAAGTGAATGATTGCCTTACCTGGGGCAAACGTCATGTAAGCATATTTCATTACTTCCGCAAAGAGGAAGCTTTCTTGATTGTCACGTTTCTCCCCGCCATCCTTGGCGTTGACATCTTTGATCGCCGTAAACGCGGTATCGGTTCGGGTTGTCTCGTTGATGGCAACGAAAGCTTCCCATACCCAGTCTTGGTACTATTTTAAAAGTCAGGCGGCTAATCCAGGTAAATTTGAGAAACGTGGGGGAGATAGTACCATAGAATCACCCGTAGCTCTATATGCATAGTAGTAGCTTTCGATGACTTCTGGCCTCAGATTATAGTCACCGTTGTTGATATAAAAGCCATTTTTGTTGTAGAAATCCTTCTGGTCGTCTGGGATTTTCCCCGTATCCCAACCGAAGGACTCGGGTCCTATTTTGGTGACGGTGGAATGGTATGTGTTGCGGCAACCTTCGGTTAATTTCAATCCAAAATCCAGAAAATCTTTGCGTTTGAGTATTTGGCCTCCGAGAATAAAATTACCACCGTCGAAGCACGTCAGATGTTGGGAATCCAGGTTTAGCTTTCCATCTTCGTAGCTAGCCAAATAGATCAAATCTTTGCGAGACGACGGAGAGGATTTAAGGTGTTTCATTGTGGATTCGGCCGCAAGTATCCATCTACGAATAGATGATTAGCAAAACACCGTTAAATATGCGGTATAGATGGCCTTACCTATCTTTATACAGCTTAAACCGACTCTGGTCATAAGCAAACATTTTGATCAAATACTCATAGGCAGAGTCGGCGCCTCCATTCCAGCTGACCTTCCCGTTCAGTAAAAGTCCCGTGTTGACGTCGAAATTTGATCCGATAAGACCAGGGAATGGTTCGAATTTCTTTGGTTTTGGATTCAATATATGCGACTCCGCCTTTGCGGCGAGTTCGCCATACTTGGGATCGTTTGTAAGATCAGAGAGCCGCATCCCTGTATGCAGGTCAATATTTATAATAAAAGGATAACGACGCAAGCAACTCACATTCGAGGACAAGGGTTCCGGTTGTTGCGAGTCCATTTGTAGGTTCACCGATCTATTGCTTATTAGATCGTATGACACGGCATCAAACGTGTGGATGGGATAATGCAAAGTGAATACAGAAGGACAAGACCGGATGCTCATCTTACAGGTTTCTGAGCAGTAATATCCAACCCATTGTAAGGGATGCCGCTCTTGGTGTCGAAAGCGAATTTCATCACGTCGGCCAATTTTTTCGATTGGGTTAGGAGAGTCTCGACGTGGTCAGGCTATGATGGCGCGTCAGCTATAGTCACTCTCACGCGCGTGATGGCCTTCACATTTTCAGCAATATCCGTCCCCTGAAGTAAATCATAGCCAGAAAGCATTGCGCCCAGATAACGAATGGTGGTTTCAAACAAGCTAACTTCGGTTGCCGTCTTGGTGTAGTCAATCCCTGAGATATGTTCTAATATCTTGTTGACAATCTTCGGATTGTTCATGATAATTGCTGTAGAAAGGGCATCAACTGCGGAAGCACCCCAGCCGTTTCTATGCGAATGTTCAGCTTGAATGTTGGGCCCATAAATTAGATCGGGGTCCAGCGTACCGAGAGTCGCCAGGCGTATTTGAAACCGGGTGTAGTTCATCGTGAGGAAACGCATACTCCAGATACCCGCTCCAGGCGAATTCGAAGGCGTCTTTGACTGCGGCTGCTCTTTCAGCATCGCTTGCTCGTCTTTCCACGCGGCTGTTGGCTGAAAGAGGAACAGAAATAACGGCTGGAGTCAGTGACAGCACTGCCAGAGCCGAAGCAAGTGAGGGAGCGCGCATATTGAGGTCTCAGATAATAGCGCCGTTAAGAGCAAGGGAAATTCACCAATTTTCTCCTAAAAGAGAAAAGAAGAGAGAGAGAAAAGAGAGAGAGAGGTAACTGCAGGAACAGCAGCTATATTTCAGACAAAAGTAGAACAAAGCATCCTGGGGCCCAACGGATCCATTCAGAGGGAGGGCGACGACGGACGCCACCAAACAGCCCATAGTACTACTGTGTCTAGTGGCAGTAGTCACGATCGGATCTTTCCCCACACCAAGGACCAAGAGCAATAGTTCCATTCTGCCTTCCGGGCCAGCGCCACGGGGCTGCACTCCGTCTCCAGCGGCTGAGAGAGGTGGTGGAGCATCAAGGCCAGGATCACAGGCCAGCATGGCACCCGATCGTGCATGGAAAAGGGGCCCAGCTGATGGGCTAGAAAACAGACCATGGCTGTTGGAAAAAAGCATTGTTGGTTGGTGCTCTGGCATGTGCACTAACATTCCATCATGGTGTCACTATCCTGTCACGCCAGTGGTTGACTCCGTTCTGTGTTGCGGTTGTGACCAGGAGATTCTGGCTTGTTAGGATCAGCGCTGGGCTGGATGAGAATGTTCCATATCACGTGGCAGTCGAGCCCTACGCACTAGCCCAAAGAGATCAGCCGCTACAGCCGAAACAGGCTTAGTCTGCGGCTGACCATTGGTTTCTCGCCGGATCAACTCTGTTCCGTGACACGACAACTAACCACACACGTGATTCGCCAGTTGTCACTGCATCCTCAATTCATTTCAGTCTCTCAGCAAGGACAATCCTTTCTCTCGCCCAGCTCAGGTCCACTCTACAGGGCTTAGCTAGGCAAATAAGCGGCCTATCCAAGTTAACAACTTATCTAAACAATGTCCTCCGACTATCACTTCAAGTCCGAGTCGTCTTTACCTGACTCCCATGTATCCAACCAACCGCTCAGGCCTTTTTTGGACCTCGGGGATGGTGATCTGCTGGCTTGCAGGAACTTGATGTGTCATGACGTCGTCTGATCACTTGTTTTCTAGTCTCCGGGCACGGCATGATACCTCAAGCATTCCGAGGATGCCAGGTTCTTTCTCTACGTTCCCAACACCGACACATGTCGTCTGCTTCGGGATGCTCTTGGACTTGGAACCCAGAATGCCCAACTACGCTAAAAACACAAAAATCAATCCTGGACCGACACCTCCATTCGTCCTGATATGCCCTGGGCCGGTAGAGGTGACATCGTCCCTAGGAGTACACCGAGGACCAACTGTTGTGCTCGCGCAACAAGGAACAGAGCGCGATCCAGACTCCAGCGTGACTCTCGAGGTCTTGAACCGTTCTGGTTTCGTTGTATTCTCTTGGTGCAGGAGTCAGGAGTTGGTGGCACGCGGACATCAAACCGTTGGTTGTTTATCTCCTTCAAATTCTGATTTTGACTTGCAAACTTGAAACTGCACGATCCATGACCTATGCAGTATAAATAACCTCGTTGTGAAAATTTCCGACGCCCCCGGCTATTTTGAGCCTTACAAAGAACACATTCCCCTTCAGCTGCCGTTTCGAATTCACACTGGGTACCAGCCTACCAGGGGGTGGTGAGTCCAGACTTCTCTCCCCGACAAGGATTATTATTCAAGAGTGGTTACATGGCGCATCACCCTGCCAAGTCTTGCAAAAGCACCCTTGCCAGCGTGACCGCAGATCATGCAGCCACAAATCTTAGCATTCTTCCCCATGAAACCAATCTGGTAAGTAAATGGAAGCCAAGGTTTCGTTTGTCACGTCTCCAAGCATAACTTCTAGATCGGTGGAGCACCCCGCACTGATATTTTTTTATTCTATCCATCATAACGTGCTGCCGCTATGCCTTACCTCTTCTGGACAACACTTATCCTGACATAGCCGAGGTGGATTATAAATGAAATATTTCATACCGCCCCCATCAATCATTGCAGGAGCCACCTTCCCCTTGGGGCAGATTCGAAATAAGATTATAGCCCCTGACAGTGTTCCACCAAAAAGTTTCACAACATCCTTCACGAAGCGTAACCTTTCAGATCTCGATATAGAGCTCCCGCCCAGCACTGTTGCATACAACATCACGAAGGTTTCATTTCACCTATTACCCCCCTTAAAGGGGATTTACCTCCTACGGCGTTTCTCTGGATTCATTTACCCGGGAGCCAGACTCTTAATATCCGACCGTCTGGTCACTACATGGCGAATCGGATCTGCAATGCGAAAGGTTGATCCGTTTCGTTTCTCCACAATTCATGGATCAGCATGAAAAAAAAATCCTATTTATTGACAGCTACGGATTACTGTTAACCCCAAGATATTTCTCATTAATCTCTCTCGGCTAACTACGTGTGGCGGGTAGCTTATTATTTTCCTGAACCTTGACACAACACAACACTACAATTAGATTCAGCAGCAGATGTTGGACCCTTGGCTTGAATACTGCGAGGGATGTTTTGGCAAATAATGAATAATTCCTTCGGCGATTGCCAGAATTTCCTACGATGGGCCAAACTCCTGGTTTTTACCTCCCGGTGCTTGTCGGTCTTTGAAGAAGTCTAAACCATTGATCATTGGCCCCTGTTAATGCACCTCGATAAGTGCACTGATAGGTTTCTGTATTTCTTGCAGCTTGGAAACCTCATTCTGCAGGAATACATGCAAAGCTTCCCAAAGCCTTCATCTGTGCAACCATATCTGAGATAGCTTTCCCCTGCCAAATACATCGAGAGATACAAAGCCCACTGTTTGCAACCACTCCCTGTTTTCATGTTTGTCAAATCTTCTATGCGAATTATCTGATCTATCTACATAGTAATAGGAGAAAGCCAATCGTAAAATTAAGGTTGCGCCTAGCGGGGGTCTTTCCAAGGTTGGCGGGCCGTGAACCAGCCGCGCCAGGTCGTTTTGGGTTAGCGCGGGGAACAGCAATCTTTTGGCTGTGACACATCCCACTCGAGAGTCGACATCTCACACCCCGACATCAACACACCACAACACTCTCTTGAACACCCCCCTTTCTCGCATCCCCCCTGGGACTCTCCTCCAACCTCGAAATCCCCCTGCCAATCCCTCAATCCCACCCTGCGAGGCTGCCCTCAAAATGGGGATTCCCTTCCTCATCTCCATCGACTCCCAGTCCCTCTCCGCCCCCTCCCCCTCCGGCCTCACCCTGAAGCAGATCTCCTACTTCGGCCACGCCCTGTTGAGATCATGCACCCTCGAGCAAGCCGTGTCCTTCGTTAAGGAAAACTCCTCCCTCCTCGATATCTACATCGATGCGACCTCGATCGAGTCAGCCGGAGACGTGGTCGATGTGCTCAACACAGGAGCGTCCAAGGCGCTGGTTACACCCGCTCAATTGGCCACATTATCCAAGGAACAATCTGTCCCGTCATCGAGGTTGATCGTTTCCGTCTCCTCCGCGGATGAGATTACCGCATTGAAGAGCTGGGCTGCTGAAGTTCCTGAGCGGAGGGAAGTTAGTGTGTATAGCACCCTATCGTCTCCGGCGATCGATGCCATTGTGTCGGAATTGGCGGCCAAGGAGGCTGTCAAGACTGCCTATCGTGCATACGATACTGCCGCGACTCAGGCAACTGTGCTCGCAAACCAGAAGGACAATGTTGTCAGCGTTATCCCCTCCAGCGCTTTGTCGCTTGAGAAAGACGATGCCTCCCCCGCGAAGCTGTTGATTGCTGGTGCCACTGCCGATAGTAACAATGGTCTCTATGCTACAGTGGTGACAGATGAGAGAGGGGTTGCGTTGGGTCTGGTGTGGAGCAGCGAGAAGAGCATCTCAGAAGCTCTGAAGACCGGCACCGGTGTTTATCAGAGCAGAAAACGCGGTCTCTGGTACAAAGGCCAATCGAGCGGGGATACGCAGGAGCTGGTCCGGGTTGATTTCGACTGTGACAGCGACTGCTTAGTCTTTGTTGTGAAGCAGAAGGGAAGGGGTATGTTGCTTCTCTACTTCGTTATCGCTATCTAATTGCCTCCTACTAACACGTTTTAAAGGATTCTGCCATCTAGGAACCGCAAGCTGCTTCGGCGAATATAGAGGGCTCTCTCGCCTCCAAAAGACCCTCCAAGCTCGCAAAGAGAATGCACCGGCCGGTTCGTACACTGCCAGACTCTTCAACGATCCCAAGCTCGTCCAGGCAAAGATCATGGAAGAGGCCGAGGAGCTTTGCCAAGCCACTACAAAAGAGAACATCGCTTTTGAAGCTGCGGACTTGCTATACTTTGCACTGACCAAGTGCGTTGCTGCTGGTGTCACTTTGGAGGATGTCGAAAAGAACCTTGACCTGAAGAACCTGAAATTGAAGCGGAGACAAGGGGACGCCAAACAGGGCTGGGCTGAGAAAGTTGGCCTCTCCAAGGGCGAAGAGGAGACGAAGAAACCCGCCGAACCCGCCAAGCCAGCTGAAGATCCGACTCGCAAGATTGAGATGAAGCGCATTGTTACGGCCCAGACTTCTGGGGAGGTTGTAAAGGAGGCTTTGCAACGTCCCTCGCAAAAGTCTAACGATGCCATTGTAGCTCTTGTTAAGCCGATCATCGAAGATGTCCAAGTCAACGGAGACGCAGCTGTCTTGAAATACACCCACAAGTTTGATAAGGCCACGTCTCTTACTTCTCCTGTCATCCGCGCGCCGTTCCCAGAGAATCTGATGCAGTTGACACCTGAAACTACCAAGGCTATTGACACCAGCTTCGATAACATCCGCACATTCCACGCTGCTCAAAAGGATGAGAAGCCACTGCATGTCGAGACCATGCCAGGCGTGATATGCTCCCGGTTTTCTCGCGCTATCGAGCGTGTTGGCCTCTATGTTCCTGGTGGAACAGCCGTTCTGCCCTCCACAGCTATGATGCTTGGCGTTCCCGCCATGGTAGCAGGATGCCAGAAGATCGTCATCGCCTCGCCACCACGATCTGACGGCAGCATCTCGCCCGAAATCGTATACATCGCACACAAAGTCGGAGCTGAGAGCATTGTCCTAGCTGGTGGTGCCCAGGCCGTCGCAGCCATGGCCTACGGTACCGAGAGCATCAGCAAGGTCGACAAGATTCTTGGACCTGGCAACCAATTCGTCACTGCGGCTAAGATGCTGGTCTCAAACGACACCTCAGCAGGCGTCAGCATTGACATGCCCGCGGGCCCCAGTGAAGTTCTCGTCGTCGCTGACAAGGACGCCAACCCAGCATTCGTTGCTTCCGATCTCCTCAGCCAGGCAGAGCACGGCGTTGACTCCCAGGTGATTCTGATCGCCGTCGATTTTGACGATTCCCACCTCAAGGCTATTGAAGCTGAGCTACACTCGCAAGCCATGGCCCTGCCCCGCGTTGACATTGTCCGTGGCGCGATTGACCACTCGGTCACGTTTGTTGTGAAGGATATCAACGAAGCCATCACGCTCAGCAACCAGTACGCGCCCGAGCATCTTATCCTACAGGTGAAGAATGCGGCAGATGTGGTTCCCATGGTCCAGAACGCCGGAAGCGTGTTCATTGGCGAGTGGACACCGGAGAGCGTGGGCGATTACTCTGCTGGTGTTAATCACTCCCTGCGTAAGTTCTTGCCATTCATATGATTCCCTTACATGTTTGCATTTAGCTAATAACTCCTCTAGCAACGTACGGATACGCAAAGCAATACTCTGGCGTCAACCTCGCCTCCTTCGTCAAGCACATCACCAGCTCCAACCTCACCGCTGAGGGCCTGCGCAATGTCTCTGGTGCCGTGATGCAGCTGGCGTCGGTTGAGGGGTTGGACGCTCATCGTCGGGCGGTCAGCATCCGTATGGACTATATAAATAAGGCTGGTAAATGAATGACGTAGATGAAACACAGCAGGTGTTGGTTTCAATTCGGTGTGCCCTTTTTCGAGAAGCTCGGGATTATAACGTTTTTTCTTTTTCTTCTTTTGTTTCGATTTAACAAAAGGTGTTTCTTCTCAAGTCTTCTTTCCGGGTCATCAAGCAGCATCTGGCGGGGTCACCAAAAAAAGGGAAAGGGGAAAGGGGAAAGGTGAAAAAGCGAGGGTTTATGAGTGATGTGACGCAATGCGAGACAACCAGATTAAAGATATGCATGGATTAGCGCAATAGATATAATCGAGATCATCTCCCTTTCTTTCCTTTCAATTCTACCGGATAACAATATACTCTTCAGGGGCTGTTTTTGAGTGCGTGCACCATCCCTCCCGGCTGTGGAAGGAACTGTATTATCATCTGAAATGCCGAGGTTTAACCACGCTCCGAACTACATGGACGAAGTCCCGGGCACTCCTAACAACCAACTCAACTTCCAAGGGATACGCAGCTTCATCTTTTTTCTAGGAGTTCACGTTCTTAATCTCAGACTCTTCCACGTTTGGTTTCCCGGTGGCTACATAAATTGGAGCTGATAGATACACTTGATTTGCGGAGTCAGTGGTTTATTTAGTTACTCCAGGCTGTTCCCCGCAATTACCGACGCTCACTCTCCCAATCTTCACCGCCCAGTTCAAGCAACATTCTTCCTTCTGTGCAATTCAACGAACAGATAAAAGGAGAAAAATACAAAACATACAAAAGCATCAAAAATGAAGACAGAAGGACGCACATTCGTCGTTTCCGGCGGGTAAGTGCTATAAACCATCCAATCCAACCATCCAACATCCCGTCCCAAAACCACCCACCCCCTACACACCCAACAACCAACAACCCCCAATCTCACACCAGCCAGCTCCTCCGGCCTCGGCCTCGCAACAACCCTCACCCTCCTCTCCGCCGGCGCCAACGTCTCAATCCTCGACATCAACCCCCCCCCACCCACCGCCTCCCCCCTCCTCACCAACCCATCCCGAACCCTCTACAACAAAACCGACGTCTCCCGCACCCCCAGCCTCCAACACGCCATCTCCTCCACCCTAACCTGGATAAACACAACCACCCATCGCCCCCTAGGCGGCGTAATCTGCTGCGCGGGCATCGGGTACGGCGAGCGCGCATTGCCGCGGCAGGACCCCAACAACAACAGCAACAGCGAGGTCAAGACAATGTCAATCGAGGCCTTCGACCGCGTCATTGCGATTAATCTGCGCGGTACCGTGGACTTGATCAGGCTTGTGCTGCCGCATATCGCAGCCACGGAGCCGCAGGGAGACGATGGGGAGCGCGGGGTGGTGGTTGTTGTGTCGAGCGTGGCGGCGTATGAGGGGCAGGTGGGCCAGGTGGCGTATTCGGCCAGCAAGGCGGCGGTGGCGGGGTTGGTGTTGCCGTTGGCGAGGGAGGTGGGGAGGGCGGCGGGGATTAGGGTGGTGGGGGTTGCGCCGGGGGTGTTTGAGACGGGGATGACGGTGGCGCCGAGGAAGGGGGCGGGTGGGGGTGGTGGTGCTGGTGGTGGTGCTGGGAAGGGGGGGAGTGGGGAGAAGAAGAGGCCGAGTACGGCGGAGAGGAGTGGGGTTAATTCGGGGATGATTGAGTATCCGTTGAGGATGGGGAGGCCGGAGGAGTTTGCGGAGTTTGTGCTTGGGTGTGTGAGGAATGGGATGGTTAATGGGAGTGTGTTTAGGTTGGATGGGGCGGTTAGGATGCCTAGCAGGCTGTAGGGGATAGGAAAGGAGAGGATCTGGAGGGGAGATTCTGTTTGGAATATCTTCATCTTTTGTAATTTACAGTCTAGTTAGTGGTTTGATTCCCGAATCCCGTCTCATTAACCTGATATAATTTTGGTATTTGCGCCTGTTTTAGAACACCCTATCTCTATCTATAAACCGAAATAAATGGAACAAAAACTCCCATACTCATAATTAAAAACAAAGAAGAACATAAAACCCTCACTTCTTCCTCTCCCTAACCTTCCACTTGACCCCAAACTTATTAACTCCTCCAACAGAATGTTCCATCTTCCCCCGTTGCCGATCCAGCTCCTGCTCCGCCGCCAAAAGCTCCTTATGTTGTATCCGCAGTGCCTCAATCTTCTTACTCCGCACCTCCGCCGCCCTCTTCTTTAACCTCCTAGCCTGTATCAATTCCTTCCGCGCCCGCTCCTCCGCCTCAATCTGTTTCTTCGATCTTTGCCCCCGTTTGGCCTGCTTCTCCCCAAACGACATCTCCTCACCACTACCACTCTCCATATCCTCCTCATCATCCCCATCCACCCCCTCCCCTAACCTCCTCTGCTCCTCCACCGACTCCGCAAACACCACCTTCTTCCCCAATCCCATTCCCAATCCCCTCCCAATCCCATCATAATCATCATCCTCCTCACTCCCCCCCTCCCCCTCCACCACCTCACCAAGCACCCCCCTCATCCCCCTCTGCAACCTATCCTCCATCTCCACCCCCTCAAGCTGCCTCCTAACCTTCTCCCCCACAACCCTCAAATACCCCGCATCCTGCGTCTTGAGCAACTTAACCGCATCATGACTAAGCTGGGTCGCCTGGGAGTCTCTCGCGCCGTGTTTCCCCTGCCTCTTGGAGCCATCAGACATCATCCCAAAGGCGAACTCGTCTGGGTTTCGGTCGCGGGCTTTTTCGCGCAGACGTTGGAGTTTGGCTTTTTTGACGTTGTAGTCGCGTGCGCGGAGGGAGTAGTCCTATGGGGTTTTTGAATAAGTGGTTAGTGGATGTGATACTTCTGAGCTGGGGAGCTGGGAGGAAGATGGGATGGGATGGGATGGGATGGCTTGGAGGCGGCAGTTAACGCACCTTGTGTTTCTCGAGGATTCCCCATTTCTCGCGGGCGGCGGGCTGGGCCCGTTCGCGGTGTGGCCGCCGCTGGACGGCATTCCGCATGGACGACATGGCGGATAGGTATTATATTATGATGGATGCGCTGCGTGGGGTCAGGCAGAGGAGTTGGTAGCTGCGACAACAGCTAGGGGAATAAAATATAATCCTCTCGCTTCTCAGGAGCAAAAGGACAAGAAAACCAGTGCGGTCGAGAGTTGTGTTGTTATTTATGTTGGTTCAAAAGATTTCGAGGGATGATGATGATTTTGATAGATTTCTTAGCCCAGCCATTTTTAGCGTCGTTCGGAGAGTCAAAAAAGCTTCCCGCAAATCAAACCCAAACCCAACCACAAACATCACCTCGACTTCAACACAGAAACAAAACAAAACAAAACAACGACTACGCTGATGCTATCATATCCATCTTGACCATCGCTCTTAATGCATTGACCGAGCCACTCCATCATTCCACACCTCACCACCAACCACCGACCACAATGGCCGCCGCAACCTCCACCAACACTCCCGCAGACACAACCCCATCCCCATCCTCCCCCACGCCGACGGCTCCTATAAACTTCCGAAACCCCCTGCCGCTATCAGCCGCGCAGGAGGCACAGGTGCAGGATCTATTTCATAAACGGGTACGGAGCCATTGCGCGGCGGAGATTAAAGGTTAGTTAGTGTAGCTAAAGGAGAGCTTCTTGCTCTCGTCTTGTCGGGGTTTGATTGATGGGGCGACATATGTCAATCAATCGATGCAATGGCAATACAATGGAAATAGAGCTTTCCTCCCCTCCTCCCCAACGTCCAAAATCTCGCCTGACCCCCCTATTTAGAATTCGCCGCCTGCGCCATAAACCGCACCGTAACCGCGACCTGGATCTGCCGAAAACAACGCCTAGCCATGAACGCGTGCATGGTCGAGCACGCCAAGCCGGAAGAGGAAGACCGCGCGAGGGAAGAGTGGTTTGCCGGGCGAGAGGAGCGGAGACGCGCGAGGGAGGCGGAGCTGAAGAAGATGGAGGAGAGGAGGGCGGAGGTTGCGCTGATGATGAGGGAGGATGATGAGAGGAGGAGGAGGGGGGAGGGGGAGGCGGGTAAGGCGAGGGAGAGGGGGAGGGAGAGGGGGTGGTTTGGGAAGGGGTGAGAGGGGGACTTTTTGCGTTGCGTGTAGCGGGTTTTCTGGCTTTTATATCTCTCCTGTTTGCATATATTGGGTGTTGGGTGGGCTTCTGTTTTTGTTTTAAATGTTGTTTTCCGTTCATTTTTGATGGCGTGTCATTCAGAATGAATGGATAGAGGGGGAACACAGCGGGTTCTCCTGTTTCTTTCAAGAAAGGGGTTTCTCTTTCTTGAATATTGTACATTACATATATCGGTTGTATACCAGCTTCTTATCTAGATCTCCGCTAACAGGGAACAGTTATGTTTCATGTTTGTCCTTTATTCTTCGGAAAATTCGGTGTTTTATTGGGACAGTCCCCAGGACGCCTGCGCTTGGAGACTTGCATTTGGAAAAGATGAGACATAAGAAAGAATACAAATGAGAAACGTTGAAATTGAACGCCTGTAGATATCCCCGCCCATAGATAGTAGTATAACTAAGAAATACAAAAGCTGAAAGAAATAAGATATCAATCATAGCGCATTGGAGAAGAAGCAAAAGGCGAATGCCATGCATACCACCACCCAATCCAATGCCTGCTCGTAATATAGCAAAAGAAACGACAAAACACAAAAGTTCCTCAAAACATCAAACATCCGTCATCGTCTTATCCCCATCCTGCCCGTTCTCATCCAACTCCCCATCCCCAAAGATATCCTCCATCGTCCCATCCCCATCATCCTCATCCTCACCCTCCACCCCACCTCCATCCTCCTTCGCCGAGAAACCCCCCTGCGCCGCATTACCATCAACATTATCAACCTCCATCTCCTCCTCCCCCTCACTCTCCCACTCCTCCTTCAACCCCCACCCAACCCCCGTCAAACAGAACCGCTCCGGCGGCAACCGCACACCACCCATCATAATACTCGACGACGCCCCCGCATTGGCCGCAGACGATGACCCACTATCCACCCCGCGCATCACCCCAGGCAGCATCATCCGATTCCTCTCCGCAGCGATATCCATCAAAAACTCCTTGGGCAATCCGGGCTGGAACTGATAATGCAGCCGCGACGCAATGCTCATCCGCAACGCGCCCAGGCTGACGGGATTTAGGTCTGCCGGCGTCTTTCCGTCTGCGCCGCCGGCTTTGTTCGCCCCCGCACCCGCACCGCCGCCGGCGGATTCTCCGGGATACCCTTCCGTGGCGAGGTATACAGCATCCTGCAGCGTGCTGGAGGTGTATCGGTAGGCAAAGTCTAGTAGTTGCAAGGGGACGCGCTCTTGGTAGGATGTTACGCCGAGTGAGGCGAGGAGCATGTGTATGAGGCGGGCATCGCGGGGTCGCCGCGATTTGCCGGTGTCTTGGAGGGATGTGGCGGGGATTTGCGTGGGGTGGGCGACGGCGGGTGAGGGGGCGGTGGTTGCGGCGGTGGTTGCGGTTGCTTGTGAGGTTGGGTTGTTGGATGTGGTGGGCGCATCGGCGGGTGGGGTGAGGGGTTGGGTGGAGGGGGCTGATGCGCCTAAGTTTGGCCGCGGCGAGGTCATGGTAAGGGTTTATATGGGCCGGGGCGCAATGGATGAGATTGTGGTGATGCTTTGGGGCATCCCCCCAGGAAGCTAATTGTGTGGGGATTGGAAGGTCTGGGCCAGACAAGACTTTGTATAATCAGTTGAATGGGCTGTAACAGCAAAATATAAGGTATCCGTGAGAGTGTGAGTAGATGATAAGCCAGAGGAGTCGGGGAGAATGCGGTGGATGGAGCTGGTTGGAGAGCTGTGCGACAGGCACTAGTCCAACTATGGTTAGGCAGGACTCTCCCCAGATCACCTGACCTCAAACCTCGCCCGCCAGACTAGGGGGATGGTAACAGTGATATGGCGCGAGTTCTCCTGAATATTGACTTTGTATTAAATAATTCTATGGGCATTAAAGTAGAGTAACGGAATAACACATGCAGACCCACAGCAAGCCCAATCTATTCAGGACTACCCCCTGGATCTATAAGTCAACAGAGGGAAAAACAGCAAAACTCCCGCTAATGCATTTCAGCCCATACTCCCTCCCAGTTTCTCCAATGGCTATATCAAACCCCGCACAACAAACTCCAGCAAGTTACAAATGCAGTCTTCCGCCTCTTGCTGGATATCAGGGGATATCCCCTAACAAGTAGCGGGTATAACAGCCATCCCCGTCCGAAGGAACAATGTTCATCATCATCCACCCGCTCTTAAACGTCGTTTGATCGACTTCTCTTAGGCGTCGTCGGTAAGTCTTTTAGCTCCATGGTTTCGGTGGAACGCTGCAAGTCATCGTCGAAGTCGTCTTCCTCGTCCATATCCGACTCAGCCTGGTCTTCGGAAGCAGACCCGACCATAGAATCCGCCATATCTCCAGGATTGTCGATAGAATCACGAGATATATAACTGTCTCCCAGATCGCCTTGGTCTTCCTCGTCGTACATCTCGCTTTCCCCTGCCTCGCTGGCCTCGCCGTCATCTGCGCTCTCGTCGTCGCTGGAATCCGTAGCAGAGAAGTTGTCCAGGTCACCAGGAGCCTCTCTCCAGTACGTGAAATCGGTAAACTCTTCTCCTCCCTCTTGAACAAGCATAGTAACAGGAGGGAAAAAATGGTCGACAAGTTCCCGCATCGATACATAGCTACTTCTGTACTTATTCAGGCTCAAGAGGTCTAGTGACACTTCAGCGTTGGAGTTGATGGTAAATATCCTCGAAGAGGGGATATTCACTGATCGGTAGCTCAGCGCATCGGTGAGTCGGTTACCGAATCCAGCGTAAAATGGGTTTTTCCTCCCGCGGAAAAGGCTCAGGATATCACGAAGGCATGCCATCTTGAACACCTCTGGTTTCCTCAAGTATATTTCCCGACGTAGGGCAGCGATTGTTCGGTCAGGGCTCATGATGACAGGGCCCTTGGGTAGCTTGAATCCCTCTTGAACGATCCCGCTAAGGTACGTTCGCGTCGTGTCTGCCTGACCAGTAGATCTACTGGTTAAGTACATCAGATTATAACCGTTGCTCACAATATCCGTGTACAACTTGGCCACTCCAATATGGGTCCAGTCGCGACCGATCATGTTAAGCACATGGCCCAAAGCATCAGATCTAGAAAATGGTCAGTAACAAGACCCAAGAAAAAGCAGGAATCAGGCATACTTTGTAATTGTGCCATCAATATCTGAAATGACAATTGGAACTTTGTAATTCCACAGGTACATCGTTGCAGGGCATGTCGCTTTATTGACACTAAACGACATAGGATTGGCTCCAGGCTTCAGTGACAGGGACTTGAGCTGGTCGCTTGTCAGCCTGAGAGTCTTAGCGTAGTTGCGACTTGGTTCGGCTACTCCATCAATAGGCGTATGCGGTGGAGTCAAAAATCCCCCCTGGACGTCCGAGTGTGACCGGTGATGTCTTTGAGTGGGCTCTGGTTCTGGGGCACTCTGTTCACCATCGCTGTGATAGCCTGGATCGGAAACAGCATCGCCCATAGTATTAGTGGGCCGCATAGAGTTCAAAGTTGCTCTACGACTGGCGGCATCTTTGGACTCCTCACTGCTGTATATCCATAAATTGCCTTGGTCGTCCGCGCCAATCAATGCGCCAATATCATAATTGCCCTCGAGCTCTTCCGCGAGGATTTTTCTCGCAATTACTTCTGCACGGAGGGCATCCTCCTCGCTACTCTTATAACCGGTCATATCTAACATCAAGTCGCCACTTTCCGTAACGTGGGACGGGATATTCGATCCGGAAAGTTTCTTTGAAAGTGCCATTGCTCGAGAAAATGCTTCCTTAGGCGTCAATGGGGGAGGGCTTCGTGGTCGATAGGGTGGGGAGTTCTGATCCTGTGCCTGATCGATGGGCGAAGTATCCCTGGAACCGAAGGTCACCGGAGGACCAAGTCTCCTCGACGTGGGCTCTGCAGATAAATCTTCGGATCGAGATCGATCTAACAGTGGAGATGGAGCTAGCCAGGTCTGCGAACGTGCAGAACTGGACGACTCATTGTCTGGAGATCTAGATAATGGCGTCATGATTCCTGCAATCAAGATTATTAGCATTGTTAAAAAATATGACTGCGCAAAACCTACCCAGATCACTCCTAGATCTCCCAGTGGCTGGAAGGGTCGTGGGAGAGGTGGAAAGTTGGTCTTCGTCATTCTTCCCAGGGCTGTTTAATTTGCCAGTTGTGATATCCAGATAATCAGGCTCCTGAAGAGCATTCCCATCTTCACTAGCGCCAGGTTTGGGGCTCGTGGCTGGAGATACCAGCGGGGAGGTCTGGAGAGATTCGGGGATGTCATCGGAGGTTTCAAATACGAAGAACGCTTCGCCGCCTTCGCCCAGCTTCATGGAATAGTCCTGCTTAACTCCATTTACCCGGAATTCGACCTATAACAATCAGCCTCCGCGCTTAGCATCAGTGGAACATTGTATAGTGCCAACGCTACCTTTTTCTCGTAAGGTCGAAGGAGAGAGAATTTGCCGAATCGAACATGGAAGGGAGAACAGGCCAGCGTTCCTAGCGCATAGTTAGCTACTGCAGCAGGGAAATAAAGAAGGGCCTAACTCACCATCCTCCTGTTCGATCACGATCACATCAATCGCCCCACTGAGGGTAGCAGGATTGATGGAGTTCCACGTCTTCGACACCGAACCGCTGATACTCCGCACGTACTGCATGCCCGAATCGCAAAGCCGAGGAGGCGATATAATAAAAGCAACTCAAAACTCCAGCCCGGAAAAGTCCACGACAGTCACGTTAGGCACTCTGCGATGGGCGAAAGGGACGCAGGAATGCGAAACAACTTTGCTTCGTAAGAGCCGAAGAGGGACAGCACATGTGACGCTGGGGCGATCCGATTCATGAAAGAGCGTGGGGGTAAGAATAGAGAAGATTATTAAAGGATTACCGTAAAAAAGACCACAAGAACGGCCTAACTCCAGCAGCACGGGAGAGGCATTAGCGACAGGAATTCTCAGTGCTCAACATATTGGAGATGGCGAGACGTTGAGCTGTTCGGCGCTGAGCCGCGGCGGAGGAGGAAGTCTTGCCGCCCCCGGAGCCGCGCGCTGATTGGCTACCAGCGGCTTGTTGGGAAGAAGCCGCCAAGGCCGCTGACTAACCATCCAACTGCCGCGCGCCACTAACTTTTTTGGGCAGCGCGCTTAGTCGGCCGGATTAGCTATGTGCCGAGGCTGACGTCAGCTCCAGGGCGGATCACGTGATGTAGTATCGGATCTTCTTAGCTCCGGCTCCGGAAACCTAATCGGGGAGAAGATCATTGTCAGCGAGAGACGACGACAGACAGCAAACAGTCTCAAGCACAAGCATTTCTGCAGTCGACATTGCGATCCTGCGGACGGGTCATGGATAGTGGGAATGTACGAGCCACTGCGTCTTGTATCGGATAGCTACCCTAGTGTAGTCCCGGTAGTGAGAGTGCACGGCGCCATGGCCCTGTTTGTTGCTGCGGCGATCCTATGGGCGCTGATATGGTGAGTTTTCTGTCGAATCGCGGGCAGTTACCAGGTGTCTAACATTCAGTGCGACTCGTATAGGCTCCTGTATCGAGCATATCAGGTCTGCCAGACGCCAAACGACCTTCTCGTTGAGAAGCTGGGCTTGGACATCCCCCCCGCCCCCGAGCTAACTCTGGAGGAGATTACCCCGAAGACGATTCGCATTGCCTGGAAACACCCCGATCTGCAAAATTCGATTCACAAGCATATCGTTCAAGTCAATGGCGTCAAAGGTGAGTTACACATTTTACTTAGACCCGTTTCTCGACGAATATTGACGGGATTTAGTTGGCGAGACAAAACGTTCCGAAACCGGTGTGGCCATTTCCAACCTGGCGCCTGGACATATTTACCATATATGCGTCTCCGCCGTTAGCGCCGCCAATTTCCAAACCTCGAGTGCCCTTCTCCATGTCCGTACCAAAACGCTATCCATTTCCGACACCCAGGAAGATGAAATTGAAGGCGGGCCTATTATTCGGGCCTACATCCCAAGGGCCCCTACACCACTGGTCTCACCCTCTGCGCCGGTTATGTGTCGTGAACATAGTGGTGGACAACCCCAGGGGAAGCGCACGGCTGGCGGCAGGAAGACTTTCCCACCGTTAGAAGGAACCGAAGATCGTCAAAGATCCGGTAGCATTGACGAATCCGATGAAAATCTTGCGCGATTAGCCGAACGTCTGAAGGGACTGCAGCAAGAGAACGAAACTTTGGAGAAGCAGATATGCGTCGAGGAAAAGGAACACGATCTCATGCTACGGGAGTTGGAGGAGCAGCGGAACGAACTGAAGCAGCGCGTGAAGGAGAAAGATGAAGCAAGCGGAGACCTCAGGAAGCACGTAAACAAACTCGAAAGCATCAACCGCACAGTGCAAAGCGAGAAGAGTAAGCGGGAACGGCTCTTACAGCAAAAGGAAGCAGAGCGACAGAAGCGCAAGGAGGACCTCGTGCGATGGGAGGAACAATTAGTGGGCCTCCACGAGAAGATATCCCGAGCTAAGGATGAAAAAGCCCAGATCGAATCTAAAGCTGCTAAACAAGTCAACCAATACCGGGAGAAGATCGCGGACGAACAAGCGGAGATGAAAACCCTAGACGAGGACATCAAAATAAAAGGAAGTCGCATAAAGGATATGGAAGAGGAAAGGCGCCGACTTGAAGGTGACGACACAGATGATGGAAGAGAGCTTGATCGTCTAGAAAAAGAAAAGGAGCACTTTTGGGACGTCAAGATGGGAAACCTGCGTGCGCAATATGCGTCACTCGTCAGCGTCCACAACCAGGCCCAGCAACAGTACCATGAGGCTCAAGAACGTCTCAAATGGGTTACTGCCCAACGATCCAACGCTGTGGTTCCTTATGGCCCCCTCCCGCCATTAGACCTAGAACTGGTCCACAGAGCTAGCATGCACCGTCGCAGTCGTCATCGTAGCTCCCTAGTCAGCAATGTGTCGTCTCCTGTGAGCTATCCCCTCATGGATACTTCATATGCGAACCCAACAAATTACAATTCAGTTGGGAACAGCTCGCCGACGTTTCCGCCAGGCCCAGCATTCTTCAACATCAACAACGGCATGACTATTGCAGACCCTTCTGATCAATCTACTACGAGTCGCTCGGATACAGATATATTAGGAGGAAACCCTCCCATGAGCCCGCGGGCTGATTCCTTGTTGCCATCTGATCTCCTTGGTGACGAAGAACAAGCAGTAGGGCCTCGCCCTTCGTCTAATCAATTTCCCAAATCAGGCGCTTTCGATAACCTCATTCCAAACTCTCCCTCTCCAGTATCTTCTGGAAGCCGCCCTGCAAGTATATTTGCAAGCCCTCGTGAAAGTTTAAACAACCTACATGAAAGTGGACACGGTTCCATGGCAATGCCAAATATACCCTTAACTCAAGGGCCATCGGATAGTGTACAGAGCGCGTCTCGCCGTCTCTCTGGGCTTTTCGGGTTCCATCGTCAAAGGGGTAAAACTATTGCGGATGGGCCACCAATGCTTGGGACTCTTAAACCTGGCCAAAGCCAGTCCTTCCCGAGGAATCTCGAACAAGGACTTGACCCAATTGGAACTAGGCGGCGCCGTCTTAGCTATACAGGAAACTGGGCGAACCCGATGACCAATCTATTCCCTCGCAGCGCCACCACCAATGTCACCAGCGACAGCTCCTCCGACCGACTCCCTGCTACTCGCAGAGCCATGTTCCCGAGTTTTTTCACCTCGGGAAGATCAAGTAATTTGGAGAAGTCTCCTCTCGACCGTGCCGATCTAGCTACTGGATACAACCAATTTAGCCCAAGACACGACCCTATTGATCCCTCTATATTGGGAACTGTCCGCCGTGGCTCCCTTTCCCCAAGACCAGGATCTACATATTCGTTTGAAAATCAACTTCCGCGTCCAACCACAGATAGTCAGCCTTTTGGATGGCCAGCTCCAGATAAAACCGGCCATAGAGGAAGCCCCCTGGGATTCGACTGGTCATCGCCTGTAGCGTGGTCACGAAGTCAGTCACGCCGGCCGTCCTTCCAGTATGGGTCATCAAGTCACCTGCCGCTAGGTATGCCGCCCACAGAGGTAGATTTTCTTGAAACGCCATACGAACTACAGCGACCGGTTCAGGCTCCGATTGGAACACGGCCACCATCCTCACACCGCCCAGTAACACCAAAACTCAATCCCGCAGCTCCCTCCTTTAAGACTCTCTTCGGCAAGAAATCCGACAAGACCAAGAATAAAGAAGCCGAGTCCTCAAAGCTTGGGGACCACGAGTTTATTCCAGATGACTGTTCTCCGCCTGAGTCTCGACGGTCGAGGGATTCCCGTTCCATCCGCACCTCTGCCGCAGAATCATACGAGTCCTTGGAGCGAACATCATCAGGCACACCATCTGAAACAACCAATGCAAAGGAGTCGTTTATCCAGAAAATCACGCGGAAGAGCAGCTCCAGCAAGTTCAACATTCCTTGGAAAGACCGCGCTAGTCTCTTTTCCAAAAAAGGTGACTCTTCCGTTCAAGGCGATATCGACGAGGATGCCGCCGCCGCAGATGCTTTGCTTGGGAGAAGTGTAGAAAGCGTAGTCTCTAGCGCCCCGTCTGCGGACAAGTCGACCAAGAGCAGCAGTTTGGGATTTGGCTTCATGCGCAAGTCGAAGAAAGCGGACAAGGCTGCCAGTGAGTGTAGTGAGAAGGCTAGCGAGACTGGGGATGAGTCTGTCTCTGAGGATATTTGAGGACTGTGTGGGTGTTTATTTACTTGGTACCATTGGATTCTAGCGTTGTGATCCCCTTTCTAGAGGAGTTGTGTCTTTTTCGGTTCTTGGATACAGGCAGATTAGGCAGTTGTTATCTTTATTTGCTAGGAGAATTATACCAATCAGAAGAGCAGTTTAACAAGGATACCTTATTTCTTCATAATCTCCATTCGTACGGTGATCATGTGGAGGTGTGAGATTGCAAATACAAACTGGCCATCTAAATCGTCATGCCCGTAGTTGGCTGTTGAGCCACAATTTGGTAGAGTCAAAAGTTGCCCAACCTCAACTTCGCTTCGAAAATTCCAAGCACCAAGCACCAACAAGCAACAACCCAACCACATCCCCTTACACCTTAATTCAATCCACAAATTCCGTATATATAAAAATGGCAAATTCAAAGTAACTAATTTCCACCTCCCAACATAGATCTAGCCCACAGTTTCCGCTAACCATGGTTTTCCACCTCAGATACGAATATGTCAAGCTGTTCGAGCAGGACGATAACCTGCTTCCCAACACCTGGATAGTCGTCCGCATTGATGGTCGGGGGTTTCATAGGTTAGATTTTTGATATTCCTTATTATTTTTTATCATCTTTCGTCATATTTTTCGTGCTTGTGGCGTCTATGCTGCGTTGTGCCGTGGGAGGGGGGCTTTTGCCCCTCCACGTACCATGTCGAGATTCCCCAAATTCCCGCAGACTATATAATTCATACTATATATAGCCTGTATATGGCGTTGTCTACTTTTCCTTTCGCCTCATTCATTCCATCTATCTCTTTCCACTCGGAGAGATGCCCTTCCATCAAATCAATCCGCTAACAACCCATCCCCAGATTCTCTGACCGTTACCAATTCAAAAAACCCAATGATAAACGGGCTCTCGACCTCATGAACGCCGCCGCAGTAGCTGTTGTGAAAGACCTTCCCGATCTGATTATCGCGTATGGCGTTAGTGATGAGTTTAGGTGTGCATCGCCCTACAAACCTCCTCCGTAGTGTGTGGAGTCCTCCTAGAGTGCAATGCTAATGAGATATGTTTGAAAGCTTTGTTTTCCACCGGACCTGCCAATTATTCGAGCGAAGAAGCAGGTGGGTGACTATGCATACTGATATTTGCGGTTATTCTGTCTAATGCTGGCGCATCAAACTTTTATATCTAACCTGAACATCTCCCATAACAGCAAACTCGTAACCACAATCGTGTCGACATTTACAGCGCATTATATATTTAACTGGTCAACATATTTCCCAGACACCCCTCTAGAACCAGGTTTCTTGCCGTCATTCGATGGGAGAGCTGTTCAATATCCCAGCGTGAGGAATTTGAGAGATTATATGAGCTGGAGACAGGCTGATTGTATGCGTCTCTTTTTCCGTTCCCTGTTATGGGTTTTGATGCCTTCTCGGCTTCTAGGGGCATCCATGCAAGAGGATAAGAAACCGAATGTAACGGTCACCCATTACTAACGCAATTCAAATGCTTCAGGCCATATAAACAACCTCTACAACACGACGTTTTGGAATCTCATATTGCGTGGCGAAATGAGTAATACGGAGGCTGAGAAGGCATTGCAGGTTAGTATTATACAAAGCAAAGCTTTTTGAATCAGGGTGTTTATCGCGGTTTGCTTTGGGAGTGTTGGTCCTTGAAGTATACTTACAAAACTCAAACAGGGCACGGTATCGGGAGATAAAAATGAGATCCTATTCTCGCGGTTCGGTATAAATTATAACAACGAGCCGGAAATGTATAAGAAAGGCAGCGTCATATTCAGGGAGGCAAGTTTCTTCTACACAATTATCTTCCTAGCTTCGACCTGTGCTAACCATACAAAATAGTATGAAATCGAACAACCACAAACCCCACCACCAAAGAGCAGCGACACCTCTAAAGAGGAGGACAACGAAGCTGAAGGAGATGAGGGACAGCCAACAGAGATGAGCAAGTCCCAACTAGCCCGACTACGGAAAATACAGAAAAAGGCAACAGTAGTGGTTCGGCATGTGGACATTATCAAGGATGATTTCTGGGAACAACGGCCGTGGATACTATCGAATAAACCAGGCAAGTTGCCCGCGGAAAGTTGAAGTTCGTTTTGCTTGGTACTAGCTAGGGAGGGAATTAAATATACCAAAGCAGACACTTATGGGGTATCATAAATGACAACGTGAGAGAATGTCTATATAATCGTGCATGCTGTGCAAAATCCCTGCGCTAAGACAGGGGATTGACAAAATAGAACCTGCAAAAGGGCACGTCCAGCAGTCCAAACGTTATATCCGATCGATAGGTCGTTTATAGGTGCCCGTACACTGCATATTGAGGCAGCGGATCGTACGGGCTCTGTCCTCGCGAGCCGTCAAAAGATGACAGTTGCAAGCACGCGTCGGTCCAGACATTGCTGGGCTGGCTTGAAGCCGACATATTGGCGTTTTTAAACGGAGTTAATCGAAGTGTGGTGGATTCTTATATATCGGGGACCCATTTTCCGTTCGATCATATCTTGTCCTTCTTCTTCCTCTCTTTTCGCTTCTCTTTGTCGCTCTTTGATTCCTTATCCTTTCGTTTTGATTCCCGTTTACCCTTCTTCTCCTCCTTTTCCGGGGCCTTTTGCTTCTTTCTGGCCTTCCTATCAGACGAGTCATCCTCGTCGGCCTGCTCAACGGGTTCCGTAACTATGGGTTCCGAATCGGGAGTTCCAGTTTTCTGCTTCTTCTTCCGCTTCTTCTTATCGTCGCCAGCATCCCTAGTAGCTAGCTCTGCGCTGACCGTTCCATCATCTTCAGCTGCGGCCTCAGCCTTTTCCCTTTCCTTCCTTTCCTTCTTTTCCTTCCTTCTCGACCTTCTCTCCTCCTTAGATTCTATCCCACCCTCACCACCCTCCGTCGTCGAAGCCTCACACGAGCTCTCCTTATCTTTGCCCTTCTCCATCTTCCGCTTCTTCTTTCTCTCCTCCTTCCTCAACGCCCTTGCCTCCTCCTCCCCCTTCCCCGCATCCCCCCCATCCCCCCCCCTCTTCCTCTTCTTCCCCTCCCCTTTCTCCTCCGCATACCCATCCGCATACCCATCCGCAATAGTCCCCTTCAACCCCTCCCCCCTCACAAAAAACTTATACAACTCACTCGTCCCACTCCCCCCACTCGTACTATCCGTCACCTCACTACACGGCGTCGCGCTCCCATCATCTCCAACCCCCTTCAACGCCGCCTCAAACCCCTTCAACCACCACTGATTCGTATGGTCATGCGTAGTCTTCTTCCCGACGCCCGTCTTGTTCGCTTTGCGCGCGACGAGGATCGGTTTTGTAAGGCCCAGGCCGCCGTGGGGACCTGGGCGGCGGCCGGGGTTTAGAGGGTTGCCGGGGCCTGACCAGCCTTGGCTGATTAGGTAGGCGTGGGCGTCCATGGGGGTTTATGTTTCGGTTTGGATAGGAGAGTTGGTTGTGATGAGAAAGGTATGTGGGAGGAATAGTTCGATACAGCAATGAGGGCGCGCACGACGGGAAGATGGGCGGAAGGTAGGAAATTATGTATTGTTGCTTATTAGGGGCCGTATAAATACATGGTCGTCGCGTCTGGAGTAGATCTGAGATGGAAACCCGTGGCCAATCCGCCTGTCAGTAATTGCCCTCAAGCTTTGTGACGGAACGAGAAAAATAATTTCGTGAAATGTGCTTAGTCAGCATTGTTTTATCGCTCTTATCGCATCCAGCGAGTCGGGAAAACTCAAAAAACAACTTCAGTTCAAGAGAATCAAGATCTTCTTTAAAAAAAGCTTACAATTTGAATTTATTTCTCTTCTACCTGTCGTAACTAATCTGTGTACATCGAACCGAAAGCAAAGAAAATAAACAAAACGTAAACCCTTCTTTGCAAAATGGGCAAGGCAAGCCAACGCCAACAGAAAAATCAACAACGTCAAGGCGGAAGAAAAAGCATCTCCAACGCAATGCTATTATGTGCGTGGGTGCTAACATATCTAATTTGTAGGTTTCAGTCTCTCTTTTTTTGTCCCTTTCTTTCCTCGAAAAGCCCTTTTTTTTTTGCCCAGCAAACATTACATTTTGGGAGGGGATTGAAAAAGGGGGAAATGGCGAAAAAAAAAAAAAAATAATCAACCGGTTATTTAAAAAGAAAAAAAGAGGACGGTTTCGGAAAATACATCGCCATAAAAGGAATTAAAAACGCCATATTATGAAAGAAATAACCAACCAACTGATGAAAGCCTAGCCATGCAGTATGGATTTTTCGGTATGCAAGTGCTAATGACATGAAAATAGTAGTACAGCGATGTTGTAAAAACAAAGCATCGCAAACGTAAACAAGAATGACAACGAAACTCTCAATACAAGCGTCAGGCCTACTGGCGGGGAGATCTAGTAACGATCAGCATGGGTAATATTTGCGGAACGTAGAAGGATTGATAACTTACGTAGGGTTAAAGGTAGGGGAGGTCGGGCTGTAGCCAGGGGACGTGGGTCCACCGGGAGATGTTGGCGAGCCCGAGAAATTTGGAGAAGTAGGCGAGTAGGTTTCTGGACTGGTCGGAGACCAGCCAGGAGAAGTTGGGGTATATTTCGGAGAGGTAGGTGAAGTTGGCGAGAGATGTCTTCCAGTCGATCCTCCCAGTGCAGGACTTGTGGGGCTGTAGCTGGGGGATGTAGGACTGAACGCAGGAGAAGCAGGGCTGAAACTGGGGGATGTTGGGCTGTAGCTTGGCGACGTAGGAGAAAAGCCAGGAGACGTTGGAGAATACGATGGCGAAGTGGGCGACTGTTGGTAGCCAGGAGAAGTTGGCGAATAGGCAGGCGAAGTCGGTGCGAACGCCGGACTGGCTGGTGAAAAACCGGGAGATGACATGAACCGAGGACTGGTGATGCTCATACCAGGCGAGGTTGGAGAGTATCCAGATGACGGAGAGTAGCGAGGTGAAGTGGGGCTGGTGTTAAATGGGCTGCTAGGCGAATAGCCTCCAGGACTTCTCGCGCCATGAGGGCTGAAACCACCACTGAATCCAGGAGGCTGGTATTCGGTAAATCCTGCAGGTGTCTCTGATCCAGCCTGTCGGATGGGAGAGAAATCTGCGCCGGGATCCGGTGTGCCGATATACATGTTGTCCTGTAGCGGGGAACTGCTATCATAAGGCGTGGCTGCTCCTTCACCAAGCATTGAAGCTTTGGCATCGTTGGTCATCAGCCCTGCGTTGCTAGACACGACTCCCATGAGCATATCCTGATCCAGGAATACATCGAACTCTCCAGTTCCAGCTGGCGCCATCTGGCCCAAAATCAGATTCTCAGACACACCACGGCAGTCGTCAAGTTCGGCAAACGCAGCAGCATCGAGCAGAATTTCGACTGTTTCTTCGAAAGAACACCTCATCAAAGCGCCAGTATCCGCACGGTTGATTCCATGGCGAGTAACAGCCATCAGGAATCCTCTAGAGGTCATAACGTCGACGAGGAGAGCCAAATGACGGTGATTGACATAGGAGCCATCAAAGGCAAGAACCTGAGTCAACTCCCGCAAAAGCGCAGTACGAGTTGCCTCGATACCAAAGACCTCGAGAATTTCAACGAACTGGTTGGAGTATGTGCGGGTAGTGTCCACCCCAGGGATAGTCAAGACCTCACCAAGAGATGAACCGCTAGTTTCAAGCACCCACTCTTTGCACAACGGATCCTCACTGCTCTGATGAAGCGATCCATCCTCCAAGACACGAACCCTAGCTTTTTCGTTGATGAAAGCACGCTCAATGCCGGAGACACCCCGCAATGTAAGAGTGTCAAGCAAGTGGCTCTCCAGTTTCTTCAGTGTTACATCGTACTCGGTATCATCATCGTCATCATCCTGCTTGGCATCCTGGATTTGACGAATACGAATAACCTGTTCATCGGCGTTGTTGTCACTGAAAATGACTGCAATGTCCTGTGGATATGCGCTTTTGATCTTGGTTGCAACATCCTGGACGGTGAGGCCTTTGTCGAGAAGTTTTGGTCGACTCAGAATAATTCTGAGGAGCCACTTGGATTGACGACTCGAATCATCCGCGACATCTTCCGGGATAATGAAATAGGATTCAACCATGTCACGATCGGCTTCAATCACAGTGGATTGAATATCAGGATCATAGTAGATTTCTGTTGCTTCCGTGACTGATCTCAGGCTCGTGTGTTCAACAACACTACGTAGTTGCTTAGCCGATTCCTTATCCATCGCACAGTCCGGTTCCTGATAGACTGTCATAGAAGGGGTCTTGATGTTCGTAGCCACATTAAGAATTTCCTTGAGACGAGGTACACCGAGGGTAACGTTCTTAGACGAGACACCAGCGAAATGGAAAGTGTTCAATGTCATCTGGGTGGCTGGTTCACCGATAGACTGCGCAGCCAAAACACCAACCATTTCGCCAGGGTTTGCCATTGCCTTGGCAAACCTACTCTCAATTGCACCCAAGACATGCTGGAAGGCAAGCCGGTTCAGCGAGTATTCAGCGACCAGTCTCCGGAATGCCAAACGAGATCGAAGCTGGGCTTTGAAGAGCAATGTGGCATTTTCTTGTGCTTCTTGAGAGATCGGATCGTCACCACGAACAATAACGAGCCGGTCAAGGAGGGCTTGTACTTGAGGGATAACCTCAGATGGATGCAAATCGCTAAGTGCGCCTTCCCGGATTCTGAATATTGTCTTGGCTGACTCGAGGATCCGCTGTACATTGATTGGCAGTTGCATCATCTCATCATCCTCCTTCGCTGCGCTGCGCATGAAAGCGCGGTCCTTCAGGAGCTGTTCCCATTCTTCATCAAGATACTTCTGGACCTCCATATCGCCCGCGATTTCCGTGGCTTGCTCCAACACATCTGGCGAGAGAGTTCTCTCGGGATCCATTAAATCAACGCGGAACCTGTCACGGAACTTGTCGTCGGAGCACTTGATGATATCAACGCGCTGGTTCTCAATATGTGCACCGTCCAAGCCATCCTCTCCATAAAGGAATTGAACGACATCCCCCAAAGAGTTGCGAACAGTACCGTCATATTTGACCATGACCTCCTCGAGCGCCTTAACAAGCTTCCGCTGAATATATCCGGTTTCGGCAGTCTTGACAGCAGTATCAATGAGACCCTCACGACCAGCCATGGCGTGGAAAAAGAACTCGGTTGGTGTGAGACCACGCAAATAAGAGTTCTCGACGAAACCACGAGACTCGGGCGAATAATCGTCCTTGGTAAAATGTGGCAAGGTGCGGTACTTGAAGCCGAACGGAATACGTTTCCCTTCCACTGACTGTTGTCCCACAACGGCCGTCATTTGGGAAATGTTAATAATTGAACCTTTAGAGCCAGAACGTGCCATCTGGACGGCGTTGTTCAAGTCCTTGAAGCTCTTCTCTGTCTCCGTACCAGCCTCGTCACGGGCGTTGTTGAGGGCCCGAGATACCTTGCTCTCGAAAGTTTCACGAACGTTCATACCTGGCAAGGGTTCAAGGGTATTGTCCGTTGCGCTAGCGGTAATCTCATCGACTTCTTCCTTCCTTATACGAACCGCCTCTTCGATCTTTTGGATTGTAGGAAGGTCGGGAATTGTGTCTCCAATTCCAATACTGAAGCCATGATGCAGAAGCCAGTAGTTCACCACAGTTTGGGCGCCGTTGAAGAAGCTCATGGCGACGTCAGAGCCATACTCGTTGAAAATCGTATGGATAATGCCTCCGCCGGTTGCACCGACTGTTTTCTTGGCAAACATTCCATACATAAGTTCGCCTCCGTGAACAAGCAGGCCTCCATCGGTTGGAGGAGAGAATTTCTCGGAAAGCGGTGCCCGATCCCGATCAACTCGGAGAAGGTTCAGACCAGGAGGGAGTACCATGCTGATTACCTGCTTTCCGGTCCATCTTGGCCTTGGTTTCAGAATGGCTGGCTGAGGAATTACACCATCCCAGTCAGGCACCCAAAGCAGCACGTTCATGACCTGCTCTTTAGTGAGGAAAACGTCACGACGGCAGATCTTGTAGATTCCGCAGAGAGTATCCTGCACAATACCCATCAAAGGACCGTTTCGCTGTGGAGATACGATATTCAAGGGGACCATGCACAGCTGGCTAAGTTCAGCACGGGCCTCTTCGCTTTGTGGAACGTGCAAATTCATTTCGTCACCGTCGAAATCGGCATTGTATGGAGTGGTGACGGACAAGTTAAGTCGGAAAGTTGAGTAGGGCATGACACGGACGCGGTGACCCATCATGGACTCCTTGTGTAGCGACGGCTGTCGGTTGAAAAGAATCACATCCCCATCCACAATATGGCGCTCTACTCTCCAGCCGTATTGCAAGAAGTTTCGGCCTCCTCCTCCCTTGTGATGACGCAAGTCAATGCGTTCACCAGTGCTACGAATAACGTAACGAGCTCCCGGATGAACATCGGGACCATTGTCCACAAGCTCTCCAAGCTTCGCGATGTTAAAAGGCGTGACAACTTCGGGGTAAGTCAATGTCTGCGCAATGCTAATTGGCACTCCAACTTCATCCAATGACAAATTTGGATCGCCTGTAATAACGGTACGAGCCGAAAAATCGACACGCTTCCCCATCAAGTTCTGACGCAAACGACCTTCCTTGCCCTTCAGCCGGCCACGGATAGCTTTGACCGGTCGATTAGACTTTTGCATAGCCTGTGGCTGTCCAGCAATGTCGTTGTCCATATAGGTTGCGACGTGGTACTGGAGCAAGGACTCAAATTCACGGACCACGTGCTCGGGAGAACCTTCTTGTTCACATCGAGTTACGTTCTGGTTCGCCCGCACAATTTCAGCAAGTTTGTACGTCAAATCATCCTCTCCACGCTGGCCTGTTCCGCTTCCTCCGACAAGAACGCTAGGGCGGACAGGTGGGGGCGGCACTGGAAGCACTGTAATGATCATCCATTCAGGCCTGGCGTAGTCATTACTCAGACCCATTAAACGAACGTCCTCCTCTGAGATATTTCGGAAAATATTCAAAGCCATCTGTGGGGTTATCTGCCTCTTCTCCGGTTGTTGCATGTCCATATCATCCATCATATCCCGCATCTTGTTCGGCTTCCACGTTCCAACTAAACTAATGCCTTCTTTGCGCACCTGGGGTTGAGCATTTCCACAGCCACCGTGGGATCTCACAGGCTTGGATTCTTTGCCGAACGGGTCATCATCGTCAGGGGAAGGGTCAGCCTCGCAGATTAGTACATCTTTCGATAGTCGCCAGATTGCGTCAAAACGTCTCTTCGGATCGCGGAAACGGAGCGCGTCCAAATACTTCTGGTCGGACTGGATTTTATGAGCACATGTTAGCAATGATTGCAAGCTAATGAGTTGCCATCCCCGTTAGGGATGACTAACCGTATTGGCCTTAATCTTTCCACAGTTGTGGCAAACAGTCTCCAGTAGTTTCTTGATTTTAGTCAGGAAACCTGAGGTAAGTGTCAGTTAAATTGTAGTCTAGCATGAATCAGACTTGACACAAGTCTCACCAATATGGAAAACCGGTGTAGAAAGCTCGATGTGGCCGAAATGCCCGGGGCAGTCGTTGATGCCTTCTTCGCAGGTAGCACACCGCCAGTTACGATCGATAGTACCGAGACGAGGATCATTTAGACCCTTCTCTCGGGGGCGTTGCCGTTGTTCATCCTATGTAAACGGTCGTTGTCAGTTGTGTTGCCCGAGAAGCCAAAATAAACAAATGTTGTTTTCGGGGTGGCCTACCATAGTTTCAGGGTACTCCACATGGCACACGCTCATGCGCTTGATCTCCTCTGGTGAGAGAAGACCAAACTGGATCTCCTTTATCGTGCGCAGCTGCGCCTTCGAGTAAGGGAACTTGACGGACGCCATGGTTGCGGTCGATGGAAGCGGTGATGGGTTGTCAAGGGGAAGTTCGCAGGGTGCGAGAGGCGACAGATAAGAGGAACACCAAACACGCGGCGCTGCTAGCTACTGGACCCGTAAACTGATATTCCGCGAGAAAACTGACAATCAAAGCCAGGTAGAGTCAACAAGACCGCTCTGATGATGAAAATGACCGTGGTGGCTGGCCTTCGCCGGCCTTTGGCAGACCCTGCCGCGAGGGCGCCTTCGACCCGTCCAACTCTCTTCGGACGTGATTTGCTCGCGAAAAAGAGCGCAGTCGCTGGTAATACCGTGGCGGGCGACGCTGGAAGAGATACCGCGATGCAACACGCGATATGCTCGTGTCGTGGTTGATGGCCGGGGGGTGAGTCGTGGTGATGAAAGGAGGTTGTGTTGAGAGTTGCCTCACTTGCGATCGGACATATCCTTTAGCTCGAGTTTTTCTTGAGCCGCACCTCCTGCGCTAGCCACGGCACCACTATTCCACACCCGCGCTAGCCCGTATATGAGTCTTGGCGATTCTTGTGAGTGGCAGGGAAGGGCGTCTTGGCAGAAAAGTGACTCATCTGGAAACGGCTAGCGGTGGCTGGGAGTGCGTTTTAGAGGGGGCTGTGGCGCTATTCCACTCTCGGATTGGTGGAGAATTCTGCCACCGCCTTGGCTTCTGACTGCTGAGTCAGCCACTCCGGCACTTAGTGAATCTTTCTGTATCAAACAACCTCAACCTCGCGATGCTTTGGCGCGCAACAATGACTACAGACCAGCAATCCCTCCAGTGGCACATCAACAAAGACACACTGCTGCCCTGCTGACCCCTGCAGTATCCTCGATGAATTCTTGTGCCTCCCTTCGACCCTTGAACCACGAGCCACCATGAATCTCGCCTTGATCGACCCGTTTGTTCTAGCGCAAGACTACCCAGACACCCTGACGGGCAACCTACGTGCGTGAGCTTCCGTGGTGTCTCTCTGTCAAACCAATATACTAATAGTATCTCTAAACCACAGGCAGCGGACATGCGACGTGCTTGCGGTTCAACCGCAAGGGTGATTTCCTAGCCTCAGGACGAGTATGCGCATCCTTCCCAAACCAACAAGTACCTACGGGCTAATATATACTACAGGTTGATGGCACAGTCGTGATATTTGACGTGGAGACCAACGGTGTTGCACGGAAACTGCGCGGACACAGCAAGCAGATTCAGTCACTGAGGTATGATCTACACGGACCCGCCCCGTTTGGACAGAGTTAACAGGCAATAGTTGGTCGAGAGATGGCAGATATCTTTTGAGCTCTTCCCAAGATTGGAAGTGCGTCCTATGGGATATGAAAGATGGATCCCGTGTGCGAACAGTTAGGTTTGAAGCTCCGGTGTATATTGCCGAATTACACCCATTCAACCAGTATGCACTGCCCCATTCTTGTACATTTTTATACGCGCTAACATCTTGATTCCTCAGTTGGCTCTTTGTTGCTTCGTTATTCGAAGAACAACCAGTGCTCGTCGATATATCATCTCCACGACCGGTGAAGCGGATTCTCCCCTCCGCACCCCTCCGCCCCCAACTATCCGATGACACCGATCCAGCAGTGGCTGCAAAGCAAGCGGCGCAAGATGCGAAACATTCCACCTGCGTAACCATCTTCACCGCATTAGGCAATCACATTATCGCAGGCACCTCAAAAGGCTGGATAAACATAATCGAAACCCAAACTTGCAAAACAATCCACTCGACGCGCCTCTGCAACGGCGTCGTCATCCTCCTCCGTCTAGCCAAAAACGGCCGCGACCTCCTCGTCAACAGCTCCGACCGCGTTATCCGAACCATCATGATGCCCGACCTCTCCCAGCTCGGCGTCAACCTCGACCCCTCTGGCATAAAGCTTGAAGTCGAACATAAATTCCAAGACGTCGTCAACCGTCTAAGCTGGAACCACGTCGCTTTCTCATCGACCGGCGAATTCGTCACAGCCTCCACCTTCATGAACCACGATATCTACGTCTGGGAGCGCAGCCACGGGTCACTCGTGAAGATCCTGGAAGGCCCCAAGGAGGAACTAGGCGTGGTGGAATGGCACCCCAGCCGTCCCATGGTGGCCGCCTGCGGCCTCGAAACCGGCTGTATATACACGTGGTCCATCGTATCTCCGCAGAAATGGTCCGCCCTGGCGCCCGATTTCGCCGAAGTTGAAGAAAACGTCGCATACGTCGAGCGCGAAGATGAATACGACATTCACCCAGCAGAAGAGGTTCATCAACGTCGTCTGGACTTGGAGGACGAGGAGCCAGACGTGTTAACTATCGAGCCTGTCAAGGGCGAGGAGGACGATGATGCGGGAGCTTTACACGCTTTCCGCATGCCTGTCCTGCTTGATATTACCGATAGCGAGAGCGAGGATGATATTGTAGCTGTTGGGCCGGGGACGATGAGAAGGCGAAGCCCCGGTGCAGGCAGGGATGCGGGGAATAATAGTGGTATGGAAAATGGTACCGGTGCTGCGGTTACGAATGGGGTTGGCCGCGCGCAGAATAAGGGGCGTCGTAGGTAGGGTAGGGCGGTGCAGGGGTAGATGTTGAATATACATGGATGTCCCCTGTATTTGATAATTGGCATGGGCATATAAGTAGGGACGACATGCATGCATGATGTATTGTGTTTACCCTATGTGCGTCCTATTTTACGAAAAGGGGTTCGTTAACTCCCCCACCTCATGGATAGGTAGGAAGACCATCTATTTTGTCCTGTCTTACTATGAAATATTGAATGAATCATGGAAAGAAAAAAGTCCTCTGATCACTAAATCAATTACTTTCTTGCAGGTAACAAAAGGGATTAGGTATGTAGTACATGTAGTATAGAGACGATGCAGCTGGTTGGTTTGCCTGGTTTTGGTATTTCAAAATGAACCCCATGCTAAAGATCCATATATATATCCCGCACGACTGCATTATTTCCAACCATCTCCAAGCATCTATAGGTAAGGTTGCTTTGCCCCCCCTAAAACATCAAACAATGTGAATATAAATAAAATTTATCATCAACAATTCATTCACACGAAGATTAAACAAATAGTTAAAAGGGCCAAATCCACATAATCTGAATTTGGCTACGGTATCCTGCGCTGCTTCCAGATGTCTGTTTCTGTTTGAGCCCGGCAGTTCAATGGAACGTGTGGACTATATCTATCCGGCAATGTGATATGAATTGATCACCACATCCAACCTGTAGGCTGTACCTGGAACTTCTGTGCTGTTGCTGCTACGTAGAACAAGTTGACCAGGAGAAGAACTGAGATGAAGCAAAAAGCTTGAATCAACAATATCAAACTTTGGGGGGGGTGGGGGGGAGAGAGGAAAACACAAGGTTCTTTGGCACTCTTTGCTGGGAATGGATTATTTGAGTAGACGTAATGCATGCGGAGGGAATGCTTCAAATCATCATCATTTATGTTGGATGGTTGGTGCTGAACCCAGAAGAGATAATTGAAGTAAGTACCTAGGTACATGAGACAATCATAAATGCCACCAAAGAAATATGTGATGGTATTTGCCCACAGATAGCTATGGCCAGTCTCCTCGCTTTCTCCGCACTCTCAAAGTTTCTGCAACTGCTGCTGATAAACAGCCTCCTCAAACTTCCCAAACGCCTCCGACGTCTTCACGTCACCCGGCGGAAGCAGCTGGCTCGCATAAAACAGCGCAACCCCCTTTTCCCTATCAACCATCCAATGCAAATTCGGCAACCCACTCCACGACAGCGCCCCCTTACTCCTCCGATTGGATCCCGCACCATTAGCATCTTCCACAAGCAGTCCCCCAAGCGAATATCCCACCTCCGTCCCCGCAGGCAATCCACCAAGGAACTTCTCGCCGATTTCTCCATTCTTGTTCCCTTCGTAGTTTCCATATAGCAAGAAATTCAGCGCAATCTTCGACTCTGCGGAAAGCTGTGGCTTGAATAGCTCTTCTTTGCTCGCTGTGGAGAGCAGCTTGGAGTCGTCCTGCAGGAGGTCAATTAGAACCTTGACGTAGTCCTCCGGGCAGGAAAAGAGGCCGGCTCCGCCGTAGTCATCCTTGGAATCGTCGGGGAAGAAGCGGGTTGGACTTGGGATGAGAGTGCCGTCGGGGAGACGCATGCTCATATCTGATCGGGCTGCTAGGATATCTTGTCGTGATAGGAGTTTGAATGAGGTGCGTGTCATGCCGAGTGGGTTGATGATGTTTGCGTCCATGTAGGCGGAGAGAGATTGTTTCGTTACTCGTTCCAGAGCGAGGCCGGCCCAGTCAACGCCGACTCCGTAGGACCATGCGGTGCACGGTTCATAAACGAGTGGGAGGGAGATATGTTCGAGCTATATAAAAGTGCTTAGTTTGTGTATTTGAATAATAGGCGCGAGAGGATTACATACCAAGTCCCCTGTCATCTCAATCTTCCCGCCTCTCGACCGAACTTCCTTGTCGAGCTTCGGGTCAAACCCAGCATATCCAAACCCACTACTATGGGTAAGAAGGGCTCTAAGAGTGATTTTACGTTCCGCCTTCTTGTAGACTGGGGTTTCACCCTCGAATCCAGTCAAGATCTTGATTTCTTTGAACTCCGGAAGGATACTATCAGAGAGATCGGCATCAAGATCGAGAAGCCCCTTCTCTACGCACTGTAGGATGCTAATTGCCGTAAGCAGCTTTGTACACGAGGCAATCCACATTGTGGTGTCAGCCGCGATTGGCTTGCTGGCGAGAGGGGAAGTAGGATCGAGAGACTGGGTTCCGGATGCATGTTCGTAGGTGATTCCTATGGAATGATTAGTACCATTAGAATTCGTGTAGAGATAATAGTCCGGAAGAAGAAAACTTACCGCTTTTGTTGGCCGCAATGACAACAACGCCTGGGAGAGTGCGATTGGGGCCTTGCGCTGTGGCGGCCTGGAGGTATGATTCAAAAGACATTTTCAGTTCCGATACTGATACTGACGGAGGACAAAGATGGAGGAAATGGGAAGATTCTCTCTGTATACAATACTTGATCAGGCTCCCAGTTGCAGCTCGCCCAGCATTTTAAACCGGAGGCTTCTGCTTCTGGCACCAATGCACCATTGGACCAAAGAAGACAATGGCGCTATCCACCTCAAGGGTCGGTAGGTTGTTGAGGACCCCCAGACTCCAGTGGTCAAAAAGTGACCGAGGCAGGGATTGATATATCCCGAGACAGGGATGGGTAACTATCTGCCGGGAATGGAGAATACACCAAGTGTAAACTATACATATAGTTACAGAAGCATCCTAACTTTCTCCATGCTCCGGCAGGATGGCTTACACTTGGTGTATTTCTCATTCCCGGTAGATAGCCCCTTGTCCCGGGATATATCAATCCCCGCTTCGGCACTTGAGCAGGAGACTTGAACTTCTCTGTGGATCGGGGAATTAAGCTGGATGGATTAGACTTTGTTCTCATGTGGTTGCGGGGGCGCGGGGGCCATATGTCGGCCAGAGCAGCCGATGTTTAGTGCAGGCGGGTCCGGCCATGAAATCCCATGCTACATGTAGCATGGAGTAGTCTGCGGGGTTGTCACGTTCCTCCCTCGATCTTCACGCAGTATTCTTCGTCATATTTTTCTCGGCTAAATGGCATATGGCAGTCAGCGACTATGATAATTAGCTAGGATGTGGGAGTTACTAATTGAGATACATGATATCATTGATATGTGTCATCATTGGTGCGGGCGCAGGCGCAGGATATCGTGCCTCAGGAGGCCCCCTTAACATTGAGACCTGTATAGTCAGTGGTCACCCATCTCCTGCCAACCACCGCCGTACTAACATAGCAGTAAATTATCAAGGAAATACTTCAAACACATTCTCGTTAAAAAACCAGCTCTGTATTCTCTCCTACTCGAAATAGTAAAGTACTAGCTACCTAACGTTCGTAGAGAAACCATACCAACTTTACTCAGCTGTCAACTCCAGCCCACCCAGCTTCCCCTCCGCTCTCCAGGCCTCCAAAAGTTGGATGAAAGCAGCAGAGCCATAGCCATAGCTGGAGTTTCGTAGAGCCCTATCCGTAATCTGGCCTTCCTGGTTGTAGTATCCTGGAGTACACTCCTTCACAAAATTCCGTTGCAGCTTACCCCCTTCCATAATAGTCTCCACCCACTTCTTCTCTGCCTCTTCCGCCGGCTGAATGCTCTTCGCCTTCCGCTCTTTGCACTCCTTGACGACGTAGGCAATGTGCTTCGATTGCGCGCCCAGCATATGGGTGAAATTGGGGGTCACGCCGGACTGCAAGATGCTGACAATGAAGAGATTGGGGAAGCCCCGGGAAAAGAATCCGTGATAGGTGCTTGTCTTCTCCCCATCCTCCCATTTCTCGGTGAGAGTGGTTCCGTTGAGGCCCTTTATCTCGATACCAATTCGCTTGCTATAATCGGTGCTGAATTCGAATCCGGTGGCGTAGATGATACAGTCCAACGGGATCTCTTCGCCGTTTGCCACGATTCCGTTTTCGGTGATGCGCTCGACTCCTTTGCCGTCCGTGTCCACCAGGGTAACGTTGTCTCTATTGAACGTGGGAAGGTATTCGTCATGGAAACAAGGCCGTTTGCAGAACTGGTTGTAATATGGTTTCAGTTTCTCCGCGGTCGTCGGGTCCTTGACGATTTGGTCGACTCGGGCTCGGACTTGTTCCATCTTTGTGAAATCGGCCATTTGCATTGCGGCGGCGGCTTCTTCTCTCGCAGTGGGTTGATCCTTCCCTCCAAGGACGGAAAGGTTCCTCAAGATATCGGTCCAACCGTCCTGCACAAGATCTTCGTCTTGATGCCCCCCAGCTACAATGATATTGAAATTGTCCATCCTTTTCTGCTGCCATCCCTTGGTCAGGCTGGCCGCCCACGCTGGGTCCGTTGGCTGATCAAGACGCTTGTCAACCGAAGAGGGAGTCCGCTGGAACACGTAGAGATGCTTCGCCCCAGCGCCGAGATGAGGAATTATCTGGACCGACGTTGCGCCGGTTCCAATTACCCCAACACGTTTATCAGCCAGTTTGGCCAATCCGCCCGACATGTCGCCTCCAGTATAATCATAATCCCATCGGCTAGTATGAAAGCTATGGCCCTTGAACTTCTCGATTCCTGGAACGCCAGGCAACTTTGGCTTGTGAAGAGGCCCGCTCGCCGTAGCAACAAATTGGGCACGGATGGTGTCGCCACGATTTGTCTTCGCAATCCAACGATTGGCCGTCGCATCCCAGTTTAGGGTGAGAACTTCGGTCTGAAACAGGGCCTTGTCGTAAAGTCCGTATTTTCTTCCGATGTTGCGAGCATGCTCAAGCAACTCGGGTGCTCTGGTGTACTTTTCCGTTGGGATATAGTTGAGCTCTTCCAACAGCGGCATGTATATGTATGATTCAAGGTCACACGCTGCTCCAGGATAGCGGTTCCAGTACCAGGTTCCTCCGAAATCACCGGCCTTGTCAACGATACGGAGGTTGGTGATTCCAGCTTCAATAAGGCGTGCTGCGACGAGTTGTCCGCCGAAACCAGCTCCAACCACGAGGAAGTCGATTTCTTCTTCGATGGAAGAACGGGAGAAGCCGGGCTTGACGTAGGGGTCACCAACTGAGTTCTTCCAGAAGCTGGGGTCCACCGTCTGGTACTGTTTGATACCATCATCTCGAATACGCTTGTTGCGCTCCTCGAGATACTTTGCCTTCAACGCGGCTGGGTCAAAGGAAACGTCGTTCGATGCCATGGCAGACATGTTGACTATGTCTGTTGAGGGTTTGATGAAAAGAGAAATGGTTCAAGTTGGGGTTGTACTCGTTGGAGAGAGAACTTGGTCATGGACGCAGGGTGGTCGTCTGTTTAAATGCACGGTTTGGGCTGGTTTTCTCCATCACAAGCCATCCCTTGAACCGGACGACTCCGGGTCCTTGTTCTCTCCGTTCTCTTTGGGATGATTCCACCTTTCTCCATCCTTGTGGCAAGCCCTTGATGCTGGGGAGGGTGGATTGGAGATAGCGTGGGAGAGAGAAATAACTGCCGAACGCCAAATGCTAGCTACGGAGAAAGTACCGCGGCTGTAACCAGCTGCAGGCAGTAACTAGTTAGTGACCATGGCCATTGTGGTGTCGTTGGCGTCGACTGCGGCCATCAGTTTGCAAAAGTCAATGATGTTGAACCGGAGGAGGTTGAGATGCTGGCGTGTCGAACCAATCGCAGACACTCCACCGTGTAGGCTAGCGTCGCCCCAAGCAAGCCCGCCCCACGCTGTCGGAACGAGTCGCCCTGTCCGTGCCCAGCTCTTAGTCACCTGGGGTGCGGGGTCGCTCGCCTCTCAAAAAACGAAGTACTGGCCGATTCCCACTTCCCGGCGCCAAATCTCAGTGCTCGACCTGCTGTCCCGGCAGTCGGTCCATGGATCCCCCTAGACCAGCCACTGTTAACTAAGCCAGCCTCTGGCATCCCCAAACCCTGCAGTGAGCTACTAGTTAGTAGTGCTGGGGAAGCTTGGACTTAGTTGCCATGGGTGTCGAGCTCAGAGCATATATAAAGGTCCCTGGGAGCCTCTACAATCCCCAGAGACAAGACGGCATTTGAGACGTCGAAACATAACCTTCAACTTGACCAGAAATACCCGCAGATATGTCCGTCAAGGAGAAAGGGGATAGTGTATGTACATTACATTACATCCAACCAATCCAGCCCCCGCAGTTGGGGCGTCTGACCCCTAACACCCCCTACTAACACTGCCTGCACGGCCCCAGACTGAGGTGGAATTCGCGGGGCCTGAACCCCCCGTCCCTGCATCACCATCACCAGGGACCCCGGCCAGCCACGACCTCGACCTTGCTGAGGAACTGGCCCTGGAAGCCACCCGCCATGTCGAGCAGGTTGGATGGGAGTTTCTCCTGGAGCCATACACAGTGAGGACTCCCCTCTCTGCCTTGTCTGGACATGTCTAATACTCAACGTTCAAGCTTGGCTCCCTTGCTGCCATGTCCTTCGGCTTGTTCAATGCATCATGGGGGTTTGCTCCCCCTGCAGCCGTCATGCTCTGGATCACCGCTGATATCGGTATGGGTCCCATTGAAATCTTGTTTTCATGTATATTCTGACACTCCTAGGATCCGGCTCGCAAACAAATAGCTCCCTTTTCTCTGTTATGCAGACCCTGGGGACAACTCTTGGCTATATGTTCGTTGGGCGTTTGTCCGAGATATATGGCAGACGATGGGTTATGATCACCTTCACGCTTTTTGGCTTGGTCGGATGTAAGATTGATCACCTTTTACTTTTTTTTCTCTGAAATCTTGCTCATGACGCCTTAGCAATTATTGCTGGGACCGCCCAGAATCTCAACACTTTCATTGGAGCAAATGTAAGCCTATCCTGTCTTGTTTGATAAAACGTTGCCGCTTACCTATCCCCTTCAGGTCCTGCTTGGTCTTGCAACTGGTGCTCAGTGCTGCTATGCGTTTCTAGCCGGAGGTTGGATCCTCCTTTTCCCACGCCCACGTGCAACATGCTGATCAAGAACTAGAACTTATGCCAAATAAGCACAAGATGCTTGGTATGGCCATAGTCGTTGTCTTCTGTCTTCCTGGAACATCATTGGGAGCCTATCTTGCACGGTCCCTTGTCGAACATGCTTCGTGGAGATGGATTTATTACATATACATCATTGCACAGTGTAAGATTACCCCCATAGGAGTGTGCCTAGTAAATTTGTTAACGATATCTAGCCATTTCCCTTGCCCTGTACTACTTCTTCTACTTTCCAAGGGAAGCAGCCCAGGCTTACAATAAGCTCGAGCAAACGAAGAGACTGGACTTTGTCGGAATACTTTTCCTGGTTGCCGGTCTTGTCTTATTTATTGTCGGTATCATGACTGGCGGATCTCCTTATCCTTGGCAGTCTGGTAAGTTTTACTCAAATCTAGTCCTACATTTGCAGCGGCTGATCATGTGCTTCACACAGCCAAGGTAATCGGAATGGTCGTATCAGGTGGCATTAGTCTCGTAGCTCTTTGTGTGTGGGAACACTTTCAGGGAGAGAACGCATTTTTCGCTGTTCATCTATTCAAAGACGTTTGGGGCTTTGGAATGAACTGCATATGCTCTGCAGTGGGCGGAATTTCATATACCGCGTTGAGCATCATTTGGCCGACTCGTATGTATTTTCTTCTCATATTTACTAGCAATTTGTGCTGACAAGCCGGCAGAGGTCGCATATATGTACAGTGCCGGATCGTCCTGGCAAACCGTCGCAGCCATGTCTTGTACAATTGGCTTCGGCCTCTGGGGAGGAATGGTCTTCCTAGGACCTCTATGGGGTATGTAATATGAAACTTTTTAACCCACCCAAGAATGCTAACGTAAAAGCAGGCCCCATCGGACATCCAAAAATGGTGTTAATTATCTCGAAAATGTGGATGGTTTCCTTTACCGCGGCCCTGGCTCATTGTAGTCCGGACGATAGGAATTTCGCAATTGCTTGCTCATTCCTTGCCGCGCTGCCCATCGGTTTTGTTGAGCAACAGACTGGAGCTATCGCTCAGCTCGTGGTCAGTGATAAACACATCGGCACCTCGTTCGGAACTATGGGATGTGTGAGAGTGGGTGTTGGTGTGATTGGAACTGCCATTGTCATGGCTATCTTGGCTGGTAAGAATCTCAAAACTACCTCTCTTTATATACATATATATATCAGTAGTTCCTAGCACTGACAATCTTCCAGCAAAAATCCCCATCGAACTTCAAGCCCATGTCGCGCCCGCCGCACTCAAGGCAGGCCTCCCTGAAACGTCGCTCGCTGCACTCTTCGCCGCCCTAGCTAAGGCTACAGAGGACGCACTGGCCGCTGTTCCTGGAATCAACGGCGAAATCATGGCTGCTGTGGGTATGGCTCAGCGCGAGGGGTACGCAGCTGCCTATCGCTATATCTACTATACGACGATTCCCTTTGGGGTTGTGGCAACTGCGGCTGCCTGTGCTCTTCGCCCGATCAAACATTTGCTCACTAGCCATGTGCCGAAGATTGTCGAGCGTACACAGGTGCAAGTTGGCAAGGATGACTTGGAAAAGTCAGTGGTTTGAGAGGGAGGAAGGCGACGTTTGGAGGATGAGGGGATTGTATATCATTTTGTGGGATATGAAATTGGGGGGGGGGGAGCGTGGAGAGATCTATGGAAGAACATTGATTGAATTTTGTCACGAGAGAGAAAATTCGATAGAATAGCAAATGTAAAATTATCCATTAGATAGTTTTGGTAGATAATAGTAAGTGCTCAAAATCATGAGATGTAATTTTTTTTACACAACACTCAGACCCCCCTTTTTTCTCCCGCACAGAACACCGCGTAACTATCCCTTCCGTCCGTGATTCGCCCCCTATACAATTGATGAGCGATAGGCAATACCAAGATATCCCTTCTCCCAACCTCGAGTTATGACGGGGACCTCAATGACCCCATTTCCCCGCCACGTTGAGGAGTAGTGGATTGCATCCACCACAGACCACTTGGAAGCCATCCCCCCAACCCAACATCCCTAGCGGCTCGCGCCTTGATGGATAACTAGTTACGCCAGTACTCCGTAATGGAACCGTACCCGGATTCCTTTCGGCACTTCCGTGACCCTCTTGACCACAGATGTCGACAGGTGCCGAGGCCCTTCGCTGCGCACAAAGCCATTTTGTGGTACTCCTCCGTATGAACCGCCCGATCCACTCGGGCCCATCCCATCCGATTCCGTCTACATTCTAACTAATCTTTAGGCCTTGCCCGAGCTAAAAGCACGCCCACTCTTGGGTACCTAATGCCTAATGGGTCAAACTACCTAGAAGCGGGGAAACGTACCCAGTGGAAGGGGGAGATAGGCCGGGGAGGGGGCGGGGGGAAGGGGTTTAGGGGGTTAGGGGGTTAGGGGGTTAGGCACGAGGAGCTATGTCCTCATGATTTCCCAAGTATCTTGTGAACCCCGTCTGAATAAGTCTCTATTGTGCTCCGTAGTAGTTATCTATTACAACAACTATAAATTACTAATAGATGGCTGGCCCCCTTTTTCTCTCTCTTCCTCTCGTGTTAAGTTGAGAAACTTCCTTTCTTTTCCCCCTTCTTGACCTTTTATAACCAACCCCCCCCTAACTCTACTGCCTATTATCCATTTCCTGCTCTACATTCCACCCACCCTCCTAGTTAACCCTGAAAGTTATCAAACCGCATTCCAAAACATGGCCGCCCAAATTGGATCCCGTCTCCAAGACAAGGTTGCCATTGTCACAGGCAGTACATCGGGGATTGGAAGGGGTATTGCCTTACTCTATGCTTATCAGGGGGCATATGTGGTTTGCTCGGATGTAGATCCTACACCAGCCCGTACGTTTTCGTTTTAAGTTATTTATCAAGTTAGCCGTCAGAAATTATTTCTCCCCTGCCCCTGCCCCTCCCCCTTTTTGGGTTTTTTTGATTTCTTTTTTTCTTCTTTTTTTTTTCTTTCTTTCTTTCCTTTTTTTTTTCAAAACCCGTTCCCATTAATTTATCATTGACTCCTATTCATAAAAAAAAAATAGTCGCGCATACCAAGCCAACTCATGATGTTATCAACGAGACGTATCCAGCCCATGCAGGCGGGAGGGGAACAAGCCGTGCAGTCTTTGTAAAAGCCGATGTCTCGGTTTCTAACGAGGTGGAGAATCTTGTTAAGGAGTGTGTGAGGGTGTTTGGGAGATTAGATATGTATGGTTCCCCTCCCCCCTTTCCCTCCCCTTTTTTCTGATTTTCTAATAACTAACGTGATAAAAACCTATATAGTATGGTCAACAATGCCGGGATAAGCCCCATTGGCATTCAACAGCCTGGTCAACGAACTCATGAAATCGATGAGGTATCCTGGGATAAGATTATGGGGGTTAATGGGAAGGGTGTTTGGCTAGGATGCAGTAAGTGCCCATTGAATGTTGGCAAATCCCAACAAACCAGCCTGAAAGGGCGAGAGAGAGAGAGAGAGAGAGCTGTTCTAATCATCCCCTCTGCCATCTAGAATTTGCCGCGGGCCAAATGCTCTCCCAAGAACCCCATGAGAGCGGTGATAGGGGTTGGATTATCAATATGAGCTCCGTCCTGGGAACTGTCGCTGCGCCAGGTACATCCACATATTCAGCATCAAAGCATGCAGTGATTGGAATAACAAAGTCCGTCGCATTAGAGTATGGAAAGGATAGAATGTACGTCTTTTTCCTTACCCCTTTTCCCTTTTCTCTCTCCTCTGCCCCTCCGCCCCCCCTGCCCTGCCCTAGCCCATCAAGAAATATTCACCAATTCTTTCTAATGATAAAAAAAATCAAACCTCTAGCCATGTCAACGCCATTGCCCCTGGCTTTATCGCGACGGCCATGACTGCTTCTCTGGCAGCAGCCAAGAGTCCTGATTACGCTCTCATGGTCGCCCAGCACCCATTCGATTCCCGCCTGGGCACACCAGAGGATATCGGACACGCGGCGGTGTTTTTGGCGTCGGAAGACGCGAAGTGGGTTACAGCTATCACGCTGCAGGTGGATGGGGGTTATGTGGCTCGTTGAGAGGAGAGTGATGGGATGCGGAGTTTGCCCGGCATAACTTGTATCTAGGCCAAATTTGAACCCCCCAAGTCGCTGGTTACTTGCTAGAAACCGGTCAGTTCCCGTCGGGCTATTTTGGGCTTCCCAAGTGGCGTCATTTTTCTTTTTTTCTTTTTTGTTTTTTTTTTTTGGTACTTTGGAATTGAATTTCTGAATTTCTTCATGGCCTCGAATTTTGTGTCTTTTTACAGTTTTACGTCTAACGGTGATGTCTGGAATGCGGCATATGCTTTGGGGTTTTCGCATGTGGTCTGTTAGCATTGAACTTACTTCGTAGTGTTTAGTGAATAAGTCCCAAGATAGATCTTTATGCTGGGCGGTTGGTACTCGTGTTAGTAGGCTTCCAGGAGCCAGTTTAGGCACTCAGCATGGTTCTTCGTTTGGGATCCCAATAAGCAGACGGCGAGAATATACTAGTGACTATATACTACCATGACTGAATACCTTGTTGAGGAGGTAAATTGCGGAGGATGGGTACAGTATCCCTGCTCTTTTTGGGAGTTGGTGCGCCGGGCAATGATACTTTGTCTTTAAATGCCCCTTTTTTTTACAAGTTTAGCAAGAATTGCCAACGGATTTTTTTTTTCACCTGGAAAAAGACCGAACAATGCACGGGAGGATATAGTTTCTATGTAAGGAGGCCCATCACTGGTTCTCTAGGTAAAACCGCCTTTCCAGGACCTTTTCTCCGAGTATTCCCTGGCAATATTCCCAACCACCCCCTAGAGTTTGTTTATTTGTATACGAACAATTATCTACTTCCAATCAAGAATGACTACACTACACTCCACCTTCCCTGTCGGCGTATATTTTATCGAAACCTTGCCCAAAATCATAAGGTTTACGCGGAAAGATGCCACATGGCCGCAGAAACGAGTCAGGCTGACCTATCTGTCTCCCCTAGGTGTGTGGCTTTGAACAGGATGTCAAGTGGTTAGGCTGAATATGGTGATAAATGTTTCCTTACCAGTCCTTACCAGCACAATGGTGAAGAATCATAAATACATAGCACATAGGTAGTGTGTGACCTTTAAAGTTAAAACCATCAAGTGAACAAAGGAACCCAACACACCGGTTCTGAAACGAAGGTTAATTAATTTTTTTTCTCTCTCTCTTATTAGGTCAAGAAAGAAAGGTGGGTGGGAGAGGGGACAGGAGGGATTAAGTAGGCGAAAGGAAAATGAGATATCTATTTCATCAAAGGTAATATAATAAAATTGTTCATGAAATATGTAAGTGTATATCAATGAGCTAGGGATTAATAAATGTATTATGACGGCCCAAATATGCTTGAAAGGAGAGGAGAGATGAGTGAGTGAGTGAGAGGAGTGTTAAAGTAAAAATGTATATATATAAGTAGAAAAACAATCTTGTCGCACAAGAAAGTAGAATGAAAATTGTGGTATATATAATAAGATGAGGTAATAAATGCGCATTGAAAAAAGAATTATTTGTGCAATGCAAGTCGCCCTCCCCGCTTCCAATGAGGAAAAGGGCCGCCCAATATAAATATTTCAAAAAAAGGTTCAGAGACATCGTTCATCATCATGGGTCGTTAAATAACCTGTCATCCACCACCTTGGAAAGGGTGAGTGAGGTTGAATGCAAAAAAAGGGGGAAGGAAGATGACAAAAAATGAAGCCAAGATTTTGTATGGGCCTCGACCTGCTTGCCGCTCATTTCCCCCGGATCTGATCTATAGGTGTATATGGTTCGTCAATTGTGCAAGTCAAAAAGGTCAGAGTGGGGGTATGAAGAAAGGAGAAGTGGCGCGAAGAGAGAAAACAAAGGACGGAAACGGAGGGTGGGGATTCAGGAGCACGGAGGGATCAACAACACCGGCAAAATCTCCCCCAAAAAACAAAATGAAAAGAAAGAGAGGCAAATGTCTAAATCTTTTGGGCATAGGAGAAAATAAACACAAGGAAGTCCAATATTTTCATGCAAGGCAATGGGAAATTCGTTATCACAAAGGTTGGTTGGTTGGCATGTCAATTATTTTGTTGCACGCCTCGGGCTGATCGTCAACATGTTTCGAGATTGACCGAGTATCGATGGCTCATATTTTGTCGGTATCACGCAGCGGAATTCAATCTCCCACGTTTCGCACGCCTCGACCCAATTCAATCGTTGATGGGCTTGAGATGCGCAAAAAAGGCGCTTGATAACGGCCCTACGCCTGCTTTCGGAACTGGAATCGAGACTGACGGGTCCCAACCGATTCCATCAATAGGGTAGGGCTGCTCGGAAACATGGTATATTCCAAAAAACCATGCCGGGGTGCTCACCGCCCATGTCGCGCGACCAGGCCAGATTGGCAGTCAATGGTGATACAACCCAACAGCATGAGCGGCAGACTGCAGTGCCCACCCCAAAAACATGGACAGGTAAAGTTCAACTCGCAGGTGGGAGTTCATCTGATTGGGGTGTCAGGTCGCCTGGCCGTAAATATATGCAAAAGATTAAATGCATGGACGTGTTTGTCAAACGCTTGCGCTCTAGCCATCTGGGCCAAAGAATCGATCCGCTCGATTGGCCACTGCTTGACCCGACTGAGTGGTCCCAAAAGCAGGGCGTATGCACTGTCCGAGAATGCAAAGTTGTGCCATTTCCCAACATCCTTATCATGTTTATCCTCCGGCCATGTGTTGAGCGGCAGCCCGAGCATCCGATGCTGGATATCGACGAATCCGGCCTCTTTGAGCATATGGGTAGTGCTTCGATTATGGGCAATTGGCTTCATAGCTTGATCTGTTGCATCCTTTAGGTTTTGGTACCATTGGTGGAGGGGCTGATCGGGAGGAAGGTCACTATGACAGCGGGGTTCAAAGTCGATTTCCACCTGCTCGAAATATCCGGTACCAGGGCGCAGGTGCTGTATAACACGGCGGTATAGATTGGGCCAACTTGACACACTTCCGCAACCCATCTGCAAATGGATCATATCCCACGAGTCCTCCCCCAAAAACCACGGACTCTCGAAATCTCGAGGAGTCTGGAAATCGCAATTGGGCGGAACTCCAGTCATTGGATGCATTGCAGCTAGATCTATCCCCAAAACGTACGCATTCTTGTATAGGTTGGCCATTTCTATGGCCCACATTCCTGTTCCACAGCCAAGATCTAGTATTCGGGCACCGCGATCGGTACTTGTCGTCGAACCCGAGACCGGGCTGTTCATGACGGGGGAGGGACAATTGATTGGAACGTCATGCAGCTTATTAGAACGTGCCACAGTCAACATTTTGTGGAAGATATCCAGGCGATCTCGCTCTGCCTCATCGCATGGATACATATACACTCCGCGTCGGAACCCATGATACAACCGTCCGTTTTCCTCGTGGCTGGGGTATTCTTCGACATGTCTAAGGGAACGAAAAGCATTTGTTAGCAAAGCAGATGATGGAGGCCATCCAGCCCTGGGGATATCTATACACGTGGAGCTTCTACGACCGCAAGAAATGGCTTGTTTTGTTCGAGGGAGGTAGATTGGGCATGAAAATTGCAACAAGAAACTTACGCTGAGTTCAGATTTCCTTGCCCATCGCTGCCTGGAGAGCCATAAACGCTCTTTGCTTGGGTCGGTCTTCGGGGAGGGAGACCAGTCATGGCTGAGAGGTCCATGGTGTGTGCCATGGTGCGCGGTTTGGCGGGGGTGGAGACCGCTCAATACGGCGGTGGCAACCTCGAGACCACGAACAACTGGCCAAGGAGAAGAGTAAGACGAGCAGTGAGCGGAGCAAGAGAGAGGCAAAGGGGGCAATAGAGCGCCAGCGGATGGAGGAGATTGCTGGCCACCGTCTAGGTCTCAGGAGGCGCTGGATGAATTATCAAGGCACATACACAGGCTGACACGGACAGGACCAGGCGCTTGCTAGGGACTGGAGAGCGTCAGTTTCGAGTGGCAGGACGGTCAGAGGCGAGGACGATAGGAAAATTGAGGCAAAAAAAGAAGCACGGGAGAAATGCGAGCAAATGGGTTGGTACTTGGACGACGGGCGGTGGCGGGCGGGAGAAGAAGTCACATCGCATCACCACCCATAACCCAGCCGTGGAGGTGGGATGGTGCTGGGGAGCCGCTGGTATTGGGTTGCTGGTACGGTACGGTACGCGCCATGCGAACTACTTACAGAACACCCGCTTGTTTAGACCGTACGGTACGGTATGATACGGTCCGTATCTCCTGGGCGCTACTTCGCTTCGATGCGGATTGGAATCGGCTGATATGGGACATGGGAAAGAGGTCAAAGAGCCAAAGGAGTTACTAAATTCATTAGTTAGTGAGGTTGCGCTGGCATATTAAATAACCCGGATAATGGCTGCTGGTAGCTGGATGTTGGGGATATTCATCTCGGGTCTGGCTACGGCGCCATCCAACACGAGTCCAAGGGTCAGATCCAACGGGATAAATGGTTAAGCGCTCTCACGATCGGCATCCCTTCATTTGTGCTTCCCATCATTGTGTCACGGTCAAGTTGCAGCCCTGACGCTGCACACAAGACTGATGGCATCCCGACACCGTGGCACGAGGTACACCGTACATGTAGCCTCGGGACCATACATAAAGAAAAGCTGCTTGACCACCCGCCCAAATAGGGTTTGGAGAACGCATTTTTGGTGCACGTTGCTATTGTTCACATCGCTAGCTTCTCAATGGAGCTGTCTGCTGAACACAAATCAAACAAGCACTTGCTGCTCAACATAACAGGGAATGTCAACGAATAACTCCATCAGGTAACCAAACAGCAGGGCTCTGGTCAGTGCCATACGGTACGGTACAGACGACATCATTGAGGTAACCAAGATGAACATCAAGCGTGTCTCTAGGGGGTTCTTGACTCGTGTTAGTTAGTTTACGCCCATAATCATGGCTTTTTTTAAATAATTTTTTAATCAATTATTACGGGTCACTGCAACCTTTAAAAAAGGAGAAACACCAAAATCCACAAATTGGACTCACATGTCTGGCACAATGCCCAAGCCAAATCCCGGTGGAGTGGTTATAGGTCGGAGCTTGGAAAGGGAATGTTACCATCCTCGCCTTAGCGCCGCTGGGGAAAACTCTGACGCCATGAATACGGTACAATACTGTATCTTTGGGATATTAATAGTATTTTTTCGTGCTTCGAAACCCTTGGCTTGGGAAATGCTTCACTGGTCGAATTCCTCCCCACTCGACTGACTCGTGCACTTGTATCCCGTCACAAAGACACCGAGATGTGGGTGGGGTAGTTAGAACGTCGGAAGGAGGCTAGAGCGAGAGCAGCATGGCTGCCACGTCGAACAGGTATCATTCATCCTTGCTTGTCAGACTTCAGACGACTGGGATTTCGTCGATATTATCTCACCATTCGGCTGGGATGAGCTTGCCTGGATTTTGTGCATCAACAAGATCAGTTGGGAGTTCGGGTTTATTTTGTTACCTTGGTGTACAATACCAGGCCACTGGACTCAGTCCATGCACTGGGCAGCGGATACTCCGCCCCGGTCCAGCATGGTGTGGTTCCAACCTGGCAGTTCTTTACGCCAGTGTTTCCACGGTTCAGAAAAAAAAAGACGGATTGTGGAGACTTGCCGGAAGTCAAAGTTCCCATCAACGACGGATGATCATGCATATCGACCAATAGAACGAGGCATCGCAGGTTCGTCGAAGCGGTGACTCGCTTCGCTTCTGCTCGCTAACGATATTGTGGACAAAGACCGGGGCGAACGGACTGGGCAAAGTTTATGCAATTTGCACGGCATTTCTCAATTGATCTTCTTGAAGCATCTTTCTTTCTGGTTTTGGTCGAAGAAGCGGAAGCACCCATAAATGGATTGGGTGTTGGACAACAGGGTCTTCTCCAGGCTGCTGCTCTGACTACGAAGGTTGTCCCGCGAAGTGGAAAATAATAGACCCGCTGAGTCGCTGACTCCAACCGCTGCGAACTCTCTTGGCGATCCGCAGGACGAGATGTTGGTAGGGGACTTGAAACGTCACTAGTTGGGCGGCTGCTCCGTGCCCCTGGGGCCTTCGGAGACTTGAATAATGAATCATGATGACCAAACTCATTGCAGGGTTTCATGACGAGACGATCATTGACGAATCCTGTTCCTCAACGAATCCTCGACAAGGTTCAACACGATCTCGGCTGTGGCTGATTAAACAAAAATCGCAAATATTGGAACCTCGTTTGGCCATGAGCGGGGGACATGCCCATTATTCCCGCAAGCCCTTGTCATGCATCCGGAAAAAGCAATTCAAATGCAATGCACCGGAAGAGGCACTCTGCAGCCGCATTCTCTTGATAAAAACAGCACAATTCGGGGATGAGATAGCGTGCTTTGGGTCTTTAGTGTCGCTAACTTGCAGTAGTGAGACCTGGATTGTGGCCTGAAACTCTGCTCCAAAGCCCTGGCCAACTGTCTATGCTTCGCGATCCCGGGTAAGAGCCATGGTGAAAGGACAAGGCATCGGTTGAGGACTGGGAATGAGTTGTTGAAGACGATGTTGAAGATGAAGTTGTGTTGACGTTGATGTTGATATTGATAGGCGAGATTTCATGGCCGGGAAGGAACTGCGGGTACAGCCGTAACCTTACAAATATACACGGACTGTGCTGTATTGACGTATTTTTATCCGCCCCAAGGTATGGACGTTACCCAGCAGTTAGTGTGGGTCAATCGCCCTTCTATTGGCCACAGGCTTCCCGTCCCAGCACGTTGGATCACCAATGAGCGCAAGCGCCGCCGGACTGCCAGTGCCCCAGCGGCCTGGTTTAGCTCAACGGACAACAATGTGACAGGGGCCATGCCGTACCGCGGGACTTGCGTACGGTATGTATGGTATGGTACTGTGTCGTCTTTACGGCTGTTCGTGCGTATTTTTTCGCGTCTGCTCGGGGCGAAAAATCCTTAGTCAGCCATCTATCAACATCAACGACATCTGAAAATATCTCGACGAGACAGGGCGGAGTATATTGATTGTGTTGACATCTACTTACGTTGGTTGGGCCCATTCCAAGAACTGGCACTTACTCTCTGACTGGTCAATTCTTATAGAGCTCAATTTTTTGCTGCCTCTTCTTACTGGCTCAAAAATACCCCAGCAAAAATTTTCTTTATCTGGCCACCAGCTTGGTGATTGACTAGCAACGCCTTGCCCACATATTAAGCAATCAACAAACAGATAGAAACCCCGCCAGACTATCCTCGTGGATAATAAGTATCGAAGGAGAAGCCCAAGTCTCTCGACTGACCCGGCTCCAATGGCGTCCCAAACACAGTTTCAGCGGTTACACCAGAAGAGCCAGTCCTCGCTGGCCCTTGCGCCTGGCAGTTACATCTACTCCCTGTGTCAAAGCGGTGCTGATGCCTTGGCTGCTATTTCATCGGATAACTCATTGAGATGCTTTGATCGCCAGACATTACACCTGCTTCCCGATGGGGTCTTCAAAGACGTTCATCCCGGCCGTGGCGGAGGCGTAACGTGTGTGCGTGAAGTTCATCCAACTGTGTCTGGTGGGAAGAACTTGATCGCCACTTCGGGGCGAGATGGGACAGTGAAGGTCTGGGACACCAGAAACGCGAGGAGAGATGCAGTTTTGACAGTCACAGCAGGTAAGATGCCAGGCGGTGTATCCTGACGTTCCCACAATGCCTTTGTTTCGCACATTTCCCTGCTTTTTCTACCCCCCCTTTTTTCACGAGCATCCGATTTTTTGGGGTGATATATTTCTTCTTTCCCTTTGTCATTACTCAATGCGCACCTGCTCGTTTTTCTATATACGCCACCCAAATTGACTCAATATTTCGTCTCACGCAAATTCAAGTCTTAGAACCATGTGCTGATCGATACCCCCTCCAGAAAAAGCGCCGCCCATTACCGCACTTGCGTGCGGCACAGAAATGTCTAGTATTGTAGCGGGAACCGAACTTGTATCCTCCCAGGCCTCTGTGATCTTTTGGTAAGTTGGTTGATTTATTATTTTCTTGTGCGATTGCCCCGTGCGGCTCAAGCCATGTACGCGACTTTTTGGATTGGGTACCACAATCTTCCCTGTTTTTTTCCCCAGATATACTTGCATCAATACCCTTTCGATCGGTGTGGTGGCAGCGTCCCAACCCAAAAGGAGCGTACGGCACAACCCGACCCGAGGAAAAATTGCTCGTACAAGAAGCGCCCGACCGACTCCCTCGGATCTATTAACCGACCATTACTAGGGACATCAGATCTCCCAACCAGGCTCGTCTTCAATACGTCGAATGCCATAACGACGATATAACTGAGGTAGTTATTCCTATTCGGATTCTTTAGCCCCATTCGTCCGGCCCATCTTTGTTCTGCTGTCCTCCGTGCCGATTTGAAATCCAGACACTTTGTCAAGTTTACCCTATTCAGTTATTCCCGACTGATTCACCACAGTTACAATTCCACCCTACCCGAAGTAACGTCCTGCTATCCGGCAGCACGGACGGCCTCGTCAACATCTACGACACTACAATTACCGACGAAGACGAAGCTCTTCTCCAAGTGGTTAATCATGGTTCCATTCATCATGCCGGCTTCTTGGGTGAAGACGCCATCTACGCTTTGAGCCATGACGAAGTCTTCTCCATCCATCCCCTCAACAATCCCAACGAGAATGTGGCGGAGCCTGCAGCCATTCAATTCGGTGATCTTCGTCCCGTGCTACATAATGATTATGTGGTGCAGGTTCTTGACGGGCGTGGGGGCGCCTTCGTGGCCTCTGGAAAAACCAGGTTTGATTTCAGCCCCATTTTCTAATTTTCCTTTTGTTATTACGGTGAAGCTGCATATTCCTCACGGAATTTTAAGCTTTTGCTTCCGCGTGCATTTCCGAATCCCTTTATCTGATTATTTTACGCTAGTGAACAACTGCTCGACATCACGCCTTTGATCTCATCACCTCAATACCAATTCGACGAGTCAAACACATGGCGCCTTCCCGGGGCACACGGAGAAGAAGTGGTTCGATCAGTATTTTTGGACGATAGTGTACAGACACCCCCAACTCACCCACCTGTTCTTTATATGCGTATCCATCATATTCCCTGACTACTTCTCCCACAACTAATTAAATCGCCTTAGTCTAAAACAATCTTCACCTGTGGAGAAGATGGATACGTCCGTTCATGGAAAGCCGATGAATCCGAAGTAGCACCAACAGAAACCAAGAGCGAGGAGGAACAAACCTTGAAACACAGCAAACGCTCAGCACCCGAGAATGAGGGCCGAGTAAAGAAGAAGCATGGGAAGGAGAAGAAACACAAAAAGGAGCGGGGATTCAAACCATACTAAACGATTTATATCTCTCGTCTTACCCCCACCACCACCCCATCTGCCTACCTACGCATGAGCAGCATTTGCTATTTCCGGCCATTCTGTTGGAAGCGATTCGCGAAGATGTGGTCTGCTGTATGGCTGATTTGCTTTTGGCTACGAAAGCAGCCAATCAAAAAATATGGACCGAAAATATGAATCTAGTATCCAACTTGTTATGCACGCATTCGACCGATCTGCGAATGAAATAATGGATTAAGGGGGGGGGGGGGGGGGGGGGGCCCCTTTTAAACTCCCCCTCCCCCCCCCCCCCCCAGCCATGGGGAAACCCCTTGGGGGGGGGAAAAAAAAAA